>JAUCMX010000023.1:6931563-7531563 GCA_033459395.1 Hemibagrus guttatus
CACATAGGGCATCTTTCAACAAATTCTGCATTACTGTTGAATTCTTGAATCTGATTGGTCAGAAGGTATTGATTCATTTTCTGTAACATCAGTCTTGACATTAGTGAAGGTAAAATATGCTATTGTTTCTCTAGAAAAAAAAACCCCTACAAAACAACTATAGAATAGCTGCTTATAGCTGTTTATATCAGGTGCTAACGCGTTTCACACACATTCCACAACATTTATTCATATCTTGAAACTGATAAAATACACAAGGTGGTGTTTAATAATTAAAACTAACTGTAAATTAGCATTGGTAAATTGCTGTGGTGTAAGAGGAATAAAACACTTTTTAAAAGAAATAATCTTCAAGGAAGAGTAACTCCACATCGCACTGTGCTTCATCACACAATCCTTTTATTGATTCTTTTCCTATAAATGTAATCTTTCCATTATGCAGAAAATATAAAACATTTTAGGGCACTTTAAAATAATTAAACCTCGGTCATTGGTAAACAGAATTCTGGGTAATCTTGTTTCACACTGCTCACACTTTACCCAGGGTTAATGTTAATCCTGGCTCTTCATAATCATGACGTTTTACACTGTACATTCCTAAACCTTGGGTTAACCTTCTTAATCACATACACTATATTGGCAAAAGTTTTGGGACGTCTGCTTTTATATGCACATGAATTTAGTATGGAGTTGGCCCGCCCTTTGCAGCTATACCAACTGTGTGTTTATGGGAATTTTTGGCCATTCCTCTAGAAGCGCATCTGTGGGGTCAGTCACTGATATTGGACAAGAAGGCATGGCTGTCAGTCTCCACCCTAATTCATTCCAAAAGTGTTCGGGTTGAGGTCAGGACTCTGTGCAGGCCAGTCAAGTTCACACCAAACTCGCTTATCCATGTCTTTATGGACCTTGCTTTGTGCACTGGTGTGCAGTCATGTTGGAACAGGAAGGGGACATCCCCAAACTGTTCCCACAAAGTTGGGAGCATGAAATTGTCCAAAATGTCTTGGTATGCTGAAGCATTAAGAGTTCCTTTCACTGGAACTAAGGGGCCGAGCCCAACCCCTGAATTCAATGATTAGGAGGGGTGTCCCAAAACTTTTGACAATATAGTGTATTTACGCCGTTAACTACCATGATTGCATATATACAGTGTGAGACCGCTTTAAATAATGTCTCACAGTTTTGCATCAGTGAGAAAAATGTCGCCAAATCCTTTTTTCGTGTAAAAATCCATAACTGTAATAATAAAACTGTCTCCCTTTCCCTGCAGTTGACGTATTTCTGTCAAAATCTGACAGCATTTTTCTCTGCTGCAACACACACATGCAATTTCTGATTGTATGTCTGTTGCTAAGCATCTAGCCTAACGGCATTCTAACACCACATGGGTTCACGATGTACACATTTAGCACCACAATACGGAATTAACACTGAAAATCTGTACTAGCACTGCATCAGAGCAGGATTTCATAACCCTGGGTAGAAGGTGATGCAAACTGGGAAACAATCCTGTACCCAGGGTTAAAAGCCGGGTTTAGAATGACGATAATCTAGGATTAAGTGCAGTGAAAATTCCTTTAGTTATCTCACTGAATACTGTATATCATCAGTTTCTTATAGCTTTTCCTTTAAGATTAGGTTTCATGTTAGATGGTCTGCAGGAATGAAAAAAATTCCCATTTGCCTTCATTTTCTCTGCCGACTATTTACTGTATGTATACATTATATTATATTATATTATATTATATTATATTATATTATATTATATTATAAACAGATTTGTGGCTGTAAGATTTAATAAGCAGAGGAGAGGATATATCAGGACAGAGTCTGTTGTTTTGTTTGTACGCAAGGCTAATCCGAGCTCTAATATGAGTGTGTGCTTGGCTTTGGGAAGGTAAACATGATGATTAAGATGCCTTCTGCAAGGAAGTATGCAGTAGTTTCAGCCACACACACAGAAGCACAAAACCTCTTTGGAAACAAGCAATTAATTATAACACACTAAATCGTATTTAACAGGAAAGGAGTAGTTTAATTTCAGACACACTGTTAAGCACTAAGTCGTACAGACTCCCACTCATTAATCACAGGCTTTAAGGAAAGCATTGCAAAAACACATATAAAATGATCTGTCCATCCAAACCAAAAGATATGAAATGCGATAATGCAAGAGTAAGTGCACAAATTGTACCTGTTATAGTATGCATGCACTTAAGGAGGTGTATGTTAAAAGTTTCATGTTGGTAGGCTATAAATCCTTCATACTGTGCTCAAAATGAACACACTCAGTAGATGCAGCTGATGAGGACGAATGCCTGCATGTGGTCTTTCTGAACACACATAAACACAGACTTAAAGACAATCAATAGCTCATGTTTCGACTGAAATATATTTTTTTTTATACTGACGCTGTGAATGCTCAGTCCTTGCTCGTTTTTGAAAATATTCTGTGACATCTTTTATGCACTTTTATTACTCTGTTACTCATTAACAGACATTTCAACTGGCATTTTTCCCTTTGCCTCAATTGAAAATTTATAGTGCTTTATTCATAGTGAGGGTTCTTTACAAGGTTGTTCAGAAAGGCAGCAAACACGCAGTGACATCCTGCCGAGGTCTGAAAGCTGTGGGGTCCCTTGAGTCATTAAAGTAACAAAGCAAAATTTTGGAAGGGTGCAGAGAAAGCGCCGAAGAGAAGTGCTACCCCGACCACCCCAAACACAGACACACACAAAAAAAAGAAAAAATACAAGAAAAAAAAGAAGCAAACTGTTGTGATGCCAAGGGCTTTGAATGTACACACAAGTCCTTGGTAGCTGCTTAAGTAGGACATGAGCTGGCAGCATATCAGACTTATTCTGGTTGTATTCTGCAGGAACTTTAGCCTGATTTTATCCCAGTTATAGCTTTCCTGCAGCTCGGAATCAGAACTGATTATTGACACGAATGATCTAGTGATATAAGTGGGTAAACAAGCTGATCTTATGCCTTCAGATGGCCTACCAGACTGATCAATGTTCTTCCAGTACATCAGCTTTGATCTCTACAATGTATGCTTGGATTGTGTTGGATTTACTTCGGATGAGCAGCCGAGAACAACGTCAGAAAGTGCAACACAAAAAGAAGCTTCGTGTGGCATCAAAATGTCCCTGCTTTGGCCCAAACTTAGAGCAGCTTGTGTGTACACATTTTCAAACTAAATAAACTAAATATTCCATGTAGATTTTGTAACTATGATTGTACTTCATGCTCAAATGGTTGTTTAGATAAACTAATAAAATACCAAGCTTGTTTTGTGTGGTATTTGACATGTAATTCTTTTTGCTGAGACTTGACAACCTGCAACCAGCTAAGCATACATCAAGCCTTAAGTCTTACTTGTCTAGAATCTTCTTCCTCTTGGATGGGGTTAAGGTCTCCAGCTGCAGACTGGGCTGGTTGATGTACAGCACTGCCAGACTGAAATACGAGTTCCAAACCTGAAGGAAAAAAGGATCCATATCATCAGTATGCATGTGTACCCAATCTCAAACAATCTGGTTCTAAGACAGCACTAAAGATTTTGAGGAAAGATTTTGAAAACCTATTGTATACATGTTGTGCCGCTGAGGTTATATGATGTCAAGACTTTTGACTATTAGCCTTTTTTATTGTAAGCAATATTAATTTCTCTACTAATAAGCTCCAGAGCAAAGCTAGAAATGCAAAGTTAGGCTAAGTGTCTAAAATTTGCACTTTATTTATTTATTTATTTTTACAATTAATTTAGAAATATTGAGAAGTATACAAATCAAATCTACACCCATGTGCTGTGGTCACCAGTCCATATAATAAGAATCAAAACTGTGCAGTTATTTTAATGTCTACAAATTATGTAGAATTAACTTTCATATTAAAACTACAAACAGTAATTCTGAATTCTATAACCCTCTCTAGACGATCTTTTTTCCTCTATTAAACAACCTTGCTAAATTATTCAGTTCATTTAGCTTTTGCTGGGAGTAACACTCTCTGCCTCGTGAAGCCTGTCGCATGCAGGGTGGACAGTCTGTCACCGTTGCTGAGTGTGTGTATGTGTGGTGGGTAATCCCTGACCTGCTGTGTGCTGCTCAAGTTCACCTTACTAAACAAAGTTACACACCTTAAAGTCAAAGTCTGCATCCGTGAAGTTCTTGTGTAGAGCAGGAGAGAGATACTGCACGGTGGTCACAATGATGCTGCAAAAGATGTGTAGGAGAAAATGCATTAAAGGAGCAATCAATTATTTTTGAGCCTTCTGCTGTTTGAAGGTGAGATGCGATTGCGAGGAAAACAGAAAAAAATTGCTCTCTTTGCCTTAGCCACGTGAGTTGCTGTTAATAGAATGATGCAAAGTTATGGGGCTTTGTTTCAGTGGAACTCATTTCTGGGCCAGGAAAAAAAATAACAAAGAAAAGCCTAAATTGACGAAACTAGCAACCTCGACCGCATGGTAATACTCAGAATCAAAAATGTTTAAATGAATCTTTAAAATTGTAACATTATCATAGCCGTGAAAACACTTTAAAACGTTACAAAATGCAGCTTACAATCTATGGAAAAGTTATATACAGAAGATACATTTTTAGCTCAGTCCTAGAAAAAAAGGAAAAAAAACCTTGATTTTGAAAAAAAAGATAGATGAAGCACACACTCTCGCTGAGAAAGATATACCATTTTTTCATCAGGCGCCAACACAACCCTGTTTAATGCAATGATGTCAATTCCCAGAGGACCGAGCAAGTTCAGAATGCATCACATGCTATTAGCCAGCACAAGATGAAAAAACGAAGGAATGCAGGAAGAGACAAGATGGAAAAAGTGGGAGAGAAGGAGGGAGAGGGAGGGGGTATCTCACTTGCTGGTCAGGAGCCGCATCACGTTCCAGTCTCTGGGGAAAATGCTGAGCTTCATCAAGTTGCGGAAAACGCAGAAAATCTTCAGCAAGAACTCCTGAAAAGATGGATAGAGAAAGAGAGGGAGCGTGCAAACAGAATGAATACATTACAGTAAGCCTAATGAGCTTGAACTAATGATTTGCATGATATTTTATTTTATTTTTTTTGAGTTTTGAGTCTCGGCCAGTACAGCTCTGTTCTGAAATAGACATTCTTCCTTATTTCACTTCCCCCAAAAATTCTTTTAAATACGGGAGTAGTCAAAATATTTAAAATTTCCCAATAAAAAAATATTTTTTGGGAAACACATTTACCCAATAAAAAATTTGGAAAATTGGGAAATTTTGCCAAAATTTCACTTCCCATTCTCCAAGAAAAACACTCTCTGGATATCGTAGGATGGTGCCAACACATTGTGCACTGCAGCATCCAAGCTATGCTCAATTCCTATTAACCTACAGGGCAGGTATACCTGATAACCAGCCAGTAAGTATAGATACACAACTGTACCCAAAAAACCCTGTCATCTCAGACAGATTCACAAGTAATCTGCTGGATCTGTCTCAACTTCTCACCAGACCCCTAAATGCAGATGATCTAGATGAAGTAACTAACACCATAGGCACTATTTTCACCAGCACACTAGAAAACTGTTGCCCCCGTCCGACTAAAAAAGGTCAGAGATAAAACACCTGCACCATGGTACAATAGGCATACCCATGCCCTCAAGAGAGCAACCCGTAACCTCGAGCAAAAGTGGAGAAAAACTAAATTAGAAGTTTTTAGAACTGCATATAAAGACAGTATGTCCAGCTATAGACAGGCTCTAAAAGCTGCTAAGGCTGAGCATCTAAGCAAACTGATAGAAATAAACCAAAACAATCCCAGATTCTTATTTAGTACAGTGACTAGACTGACAAAACATCAGATATCTGAAGAGAGTACTCCATCACAGTTTAGTAGTGAGGACTTTATGAACTTCTTCACAGAAAAATCGATAGTATCAGGAACAAAATAATTGATGTGCAACCTTTGACAGCATCCGGCAATCTAGTCCAGCCTCAAGCTCCACATTTGAAGCTACAATGCTTTACAGGTATTGGACAGGAAGAGCTGTATAAACTTATCACCACGGCTAATTCAACAACGTGTTTGTCAGATCCAATTCCAACTAGATCGCTGAAAGAAGTGATACACACAGCTGGAGAGCCTCTCCTCAACATTATTAATTCCTCGTTATATTTAGGTCACGTCCCTAAACCTCTCAAGTTAGCAGTTATTAAGCCTCTTTTTAAGAAACCTAAACTAGATCCTAATGACTTATCAAGTTACAGACCGATTTCAAACCTTCCGTTTATATCTAAAATATTAGAAAAGTTTGTGTCTGCTCAATTATGCAAGGAAAATAATATCCTTGTAGAATTTCAGTCAGGTTTCAGGCCCCATCATAGTACAGAAACTGCACTAGTAGAAATCACAAATGACTTGTTTTTAGCTTCGGACCAAGGCTGCATCTCAATATTACTCTTACTTGATCTTAGTGCTGCATTCAACACTATAGATCATAACATTCTCGTAGATCGCTTACAAAATTACATAGGTATTCAGCGACAGGCATTAAAATGGTTTATATCCTACCTGTCCGATCGATACCATTTTGTAAATTTAAATGGAGAACTGTCCAGTGTAATGCCAGTGAAACATGGGGTCCCACAAGTTTTAGGATCAGTTTTAGGACCTTTGCTTTTCTCAGTATACATGCTTCCCTTAGGCAACATCATTAGAAGGCATGGGATTAGTTTCCACTGTTATGCTGACGATACCCATTTATATATCTCATCAAAACCAGATGAAATATCTAAATTAACAGTGTGTGTTAAAGATATTAAAGATTGGATGACTGATCATTTTCTATTACTAAATCCTAATAAGACGGAGATATTACTGATTGGTCCAAATACCAGTACACAAAAGCTTTCACAATTCAACTTGTACTTAGAAGGATGTTCTATTTCTACTAGCTGAACAGTGAAAGACCGGGGCATAATATTAGGCAGCAACTTGTCCTTTGAAAAAAATATTTCTGACATTACAAAAACAGCCTTCTTTCACCTCAGAAATATTGCCAAGCTTAGGAACATTTTATCTGTATCTGATGCAGAAAAGCTAGTTCATGCATTCATGACCTCCAGACTGGACTATTGTAATGCATTACTAGGTGGTTGTCCTGCATCTTCAATAAACAAGCTACAGTCCAAAATGCAGCCGCCAGAGTCCTTACCAGGTCAAGAAAATATGATCATATAACCCCAATATTATCATCCCTGCACTGGCTACCTGTTAAATTTAGAATTGATTATAAACTAGCACTACTTACATACAAGGCTCTAAATGGTTTAGCTCCCACGTATCTAGCCAGTCTTCTAACATGTTACAATCCATCATGCTCCTTAAGATCTCAAAACTCCGGACTTCTGGTAATTCCCAGAATATCAAAATATACAAAAGGGGTTAGAGTGTTTTCGTATTTAGTCCTAAACTTTGGAATAGTCTTCCTGACAGTGTTCGGGGCTCAGACACAGTCTCCCAGGTCAAACGTAGACTAAAGACATATCTCTTTAGCCAGGCAAACATTTCATACATCCAATAACCTTGTGCCATGTGGACAACAACAACCTCCTAATTAATTTACACGTAACGTTCTACACATGCTGTATCTGCATCACACAACTAATGCAGAAAGGACATTGTTCATATCACACTCTCCAGTGTCACCCAAATGAGGATGGGTTCCCTTTTGAGTCTGTTTCCTCTCAAGGTTTCTTCCTAATACCATCTAAGGGAGTTGCCTCAGTCACCTCAGGCTTGCTCACTATGGAAAATTTTGTCTAACATCTAGGACTGTCTGTTTGTTTGTATGTATGTTGTTTCTTATGTTCTGTAAAGCTGCTTTGAGACAATGCTTTTTGTTAAAAGCGCTATACAAATAAAATTGAATTGAATTGAATCGAATCTCAGTGTATGGTTAGTGTATAACGATAGAGGATCATTGATTTTGTGTCCCGCTTGATTTCATGTTCATGATCTTCTTGGGAAAACTCACTCAGTTTTTTCAACTGACCTTTAATTCCTCTTTGCTTTGGAAGTTGTCCAGAAGGTGCTGAAAGTGGATGTCTGTCATTTGGCGCAGGAGGGACAGCAGGCAGGACACGTATTCACCCTGCATATCAAAAAGCGCCAGAGCAGTTGTGAGCCAATCACATTGATCCGTTGGCTTTCAAATGGCCAATCAAACACATGGAAATTGTGAAGGGGAAGGGTGGAATGGTAGCTCATGGGAGAGACTGGCAAATTGGGATGTAGATGCTGAATGTACTGATACTGAAGTATCTAACATGAAGTGGAAATAAAGTGGCCTATTATATATATATGTTAATGATACATATATATATATATATATATATATATATATATATATATATATATATATATATATAATAACGTTATATACAGATCAGTTTTATTGAGCCTAATCTTCTCATAAAACAAGCTTTTACTTTTTAAAGCAGTAAGATTTGTACTCCTAAACAATAACAGCATGACAATATATTTTAAAAAGTGAGGAAAAAAATGTGAATGGTGAAAGAATCAAAGATTATGTAATTACAAAACACACTGAAAAAGAGACAAACAAACAACAAACAAAAAGGTATGTTGGGTAAAACACAACACAGGAGTTTCTGGTATGGAATACAGAGATGGGTGTGAGAAGAGTCTGGGAGGAAAAATGGAGGAAGGACGAATGAAAGATTTGGTGGAAGTAGAAGAATCAGATTGTTAGTTACTAACAGTGATCTCGGCCGTGCACTGTGGGCAGCGTTGGCCTCTTACCGCCTCCTGAGCTTGCGACTTGCTCATGATGGCGAGCAGCGTCTGTAACAGAACATCCAGCAAGCTCTCCACCACCATTTCCACCTCCTCCTGCACTGATGTCTCCTACAAAGACACAGAAACATAGCAGTCAAGGATGTACTGGTTGCCAAAAAGAGTTGGTTTGCCAAAATTTGTTGAGTTTGGAATAGTTCAATTAATACAAATTAACTCAAAGAACTCATTTATGCCTCTTTGTGTTGGAGTTGTTAAAGCTTAAAAATGGTAGATAATTGGTGTAGACAAGCAGGAATGTTTCATTTTCATTTTTAAACATCCAAATGTTGTTGTTTTTTACCTTAAAATTCAAGCATTTTATCAAAATTATTCTAAATATTCATAAAATAATAGCACTATTATGTTTACATCAACAGCACAGAGCAATATTTCTCACTGATAACATTTAGCTAGCACGCATATATACAATCTGTGCATTTTTACCAGAGAACTGGCCTTGATGATGGAGAAGATGCTGCTCAGGATCCCTGAACAGATAAGCAGTTCTTTTTGCTGCCTCAGATGAAGATGGATGTGGTGCAAAACCACAGGTAGGAGAATTCTCCTAGACTCTGTAGTGGAACAACAGACAACATTATTCACAGAGAAACATCATGTGAACATCTGCATGATTCATCCACCACAAGGCATATAAGAAGATCATATTTTATGTTTGATTTGTTTTTAATCTAGATATATACATTTGTTATGTAGGTTCAAAATGAGAATCAGCATCAGAATGATCTCAAACACATTCAAAGTCCTACCTGGAAATGAGAACAACCTGCTATCTACTGTCCGAGCAATGGACTGTAGCTTTACCACATCCATCGACTGGCCTATGTGCACGGTACTAGGCATGCTCCCCAAGGTTCCCCTCACAAACTCAGCCACCTCCTGCACTGTGAACATCTGCAGCAACTCGTCGAATATAGCTGGGAAGGAATTAAGCAGGGCTGCCTGAAGCAGAAAAAAGTAAGAGACAAAAGGATGCTTAGTAATGTGCTTGAGCACCAACTTCTTCTCTGGTTTACTCAAAATTGTGAATGAATTTCCAGACTGAGGATTGGAGCTAACATAACTCACAGAGCAAGAAACAGCAACAGATTAACTTTTTGCATTTATTTGATTCAAAAATAGTTTGGAGTCTTTAGTTGGCAATCCAGGATTCAGACAGTTTGATGGGTTCTTGTATGCGGCCCAATTTGCAAGTTGTCGTACATAAACCACAGCAGAAAATCACAGAGTTCTATCAAATTAGACCATATCAAAAATGCTATTGCTGCATTTCCTACTTCTGGAGACTCTGCTTCCAAACCTGGGTTACTGTAAGGTGACATGGAGTAAACCAAATAGCTGGTGGATGAAACAAACAGGGTGTGAAATGATTGTGAGGTTTTTAATACCAAAGTAAAACAGGAAATCAAGAACACACATCAACAATCAAACCAAACCGATTCTGATAAGGTTCAAGGCAAAGACGTTGTTGGTGTTGGTCGAGTTGGTTGTAGGGATTTGTTGTCTGGTTGGTGAGGGGTTTGAGGTGATGATTCAGGAGATGCTGAATGGTTGGTGGCATCTTGGCGGTAGGGTGAGTGAGGATTTATACGAGTGCTCTTCTTTACTGGTGAGATTTTTACACACACGGAAATTAAAACAGGAACTCAGGAAAACACACTGACAGTCAATTCAAACCATTTCTGACAGGGTTCAAGGGCAAGAAGATGTTGGTGTTGGAAAATTTGGGAGTTGGGATTTTTTGTCAGGTTGGTGAAGGGGTTGAGGGGATGAGTCAGGAGATGCTGAATGGTTGGTGGCATCTTGGCTGTAGTGTGAATCAGGATTTAAGACAGTGTGTCTCGCTTTACTGGGCCAAAAGATTGAGGCAAGAGTACTTACTGATAGAGGAGCTGGCCGTGGAGCATTACAGCTCAAGAGCTGCATACAGCTGGCCTGATTTGTGACGGTTTGTCCGAGAGGAAGCTGGGGGCCCTGAATTATTCAACAAGGGGTTAAAAGAGCCAAGGGAGGAATAGGAGGTCACAGTCAAACGGCCAAACAAAGGTGTAGAGATTACGATTTAATGAAGGTAAACAATAATTTCTCAACAAAGCCGTATTTTCATGTGAATGATAAAGATTCTGTCAGGTGGAAATTAAATCGTGTGAATACATATGTGACAGATACATATATATGTCAAAACATGTGTGAATACATATGTGACCCTGCTGAGAAAGAAATGATATGTGGTTCAATGGAATATTATTTCAAATGATGACACCCAGAAATTTGAAAAAAAAAAAAGAGAGAGAGATAATGTTAATTAAGATAATGTTAATGTTAAGTTCTGTAAAGTAGCTGGAGACCCACTGAAATGTGAAATTATTATTTAATCGTATGCTGAAAGTCAGGTAGCATTAGTCTCAGGCTAAATATTAGTAGATGGTGGTGACCCTTCATTTTCTCTATCAGTGAAATTTCTCATCAGTGAAATGTTCAAGTCAATGGTTACACCATCCTACAGCCATATACACTACAATAAAATGAACCAAGGAACGTCTACCATAACACTGTTGAATTTGTGACTCTGATTTGTCATAAGGTGTTATTTTTCTATTACAGCAGTTTGGTATTTTTAACTGCAAAGCAAGTTATACATTTATGAATAAATAATACATTTATTTATAGCACAAACAAGAGGTCGCAATCCCTCATAGCACTGCATGATAAACAAATAGAGTTGCAAGGGAAATATGCTGTACATTTTCCTCTTTTATTATACAAATTAATATGAGAAGTATAAGACCTGTGTGCTAATATTCTGAAATGCTACTGACAAGCCACATTTAGATTAAGAAGGCTCATTCTTGAGTCTTTTCACTATCAGGACATGCTGCACTAACATAGTTCAGAGGGGAAAAAAGGGAAAAAAAGGCAAATTCCAATCTCTACCTCCGGTCCCAAGCCCAGAAAAATGGGAGGGTTGCGTCAGGAAGGGCATCCGGCGTAAAACATTTGCCAAGTTGTTGTGCGGACCAGTTGGTCCACTGTGGCGACCTCAAACAGGGAGCAGCCGAAAGCAACTTCTTCTTCCTATCTCTACCTCCAACAAAAAAATGTGTCTTTTGTCTCAGATCGTATGTGTCAGGAGGAGCTGGACAGTTCCCTGCCAGGCCCGAGGAGGGCGCTGGCAGGAGAATCCTGGAAGCCTCTTTGTGTCTGTGTGATTTCCTGCCCATTGTTCTCCACCCTGATTGTGTCACCTGTCCCTGATTACCCTGATGTGTTTCCCTATAAAAGGGATCCTGGTGTGCATGTGTGGCGTGGGTCAATGTTCTGTGTATAGCTGTCCTGTGGATAGCTGTCCTGTGGGTGTTACGTTATGTTAGGGGTTATGTTTGTAAGTTTAGTTTTATGTACCACGGAGTCTAGTGTCATGTTTGTCTTTCCCCTGTATCATGTTTATGTTAATAAAAACAGTGCTTCACTGAATCCTACGCTTGGGTCTGTGCTTTCACGGCGTGCTGGAGCATGCGGCACCACAGAGGTCCGGGTTCGAGCCCCGCATAGGGTGGGAGTGGCGGCCGGACGTGACAGTATGCCACTGTACTGTACTTTTCTAGACCATTACTGGATACTAACACTAACTGGTTTTACTATTCCAGTGTTTAATTTTGTTATAAACTTCTCATGTCTCCTTTAAACCTATCTAAAAAAAAAAAGCTCTGTGCTCTCTACTGTGAATGCGCTAAACATTTTACAGTTTGACTTGGAATCCTGGCAGACAGGGAAGTTTTGGCTCTGAGGTGCCATCTAGTGAATATCACTTTGAAATCTTGTGAATGTACACAAGATTTGCAGGCGGGTTTGTGAACAATGACATTCGTATTGCTGCTGCTTCAGAATTCACACAAATATACATAACATGTCTCAATATCACACCACCCCAGCATGGATTATTTTCCTATAACACCACAAGACTAGACTTCTAAGCCAGTGGAAGGAATATTCATTTGTTTTTCAGTTGCTTTTATTACACGACCATAGGTTAACAACATATATATATATATATAAAACAATCAAATATTAGAGTAGTCCTGTAATATTAAATGCAGGGGGCCCAAGGCTTGGGGTCATAGTGCCTTAATTTTGGTATCATTTCCCCAAAAAGTTTGTGAACCCCTGATTTATTAATGCTGGAAGTAATTCGAAGTGTCAGAGATTTGCAAATCTGGAAAAAAACACTGGAAACACTGGAAAATCTTCAGTACTGAGGGATTTGAGGTTGTTGGGTTTTTTTTTTATAACGTGGGAGTCTGCATTTTTTGTGTATAAATACCTCAGAGAGAGAAAAATGAGCTGCTATACCATAAGTGATAATAAGACTGAACTTATAGAAATTATAAATACAGAAAAAGTATGAAGTGTCATTCTTTAATACATATATTAAATTGTTGATCATTGAATGACTGCTGTTTTGCAAAAGATTACTGGAAATTAATCAACTTTCTTTGGTAACAACACTCCTTTGTTGATTATTTATTGTTTTACTTTAATAATTTTTTAATGCAATTCTTTAGCAGACAATCCCTGACACCTTATTTACTATATTAGTTCTACAAACAGTAATTTCAGTACTTTTCAACTTTAATAGAGAGCACAAATTCAGAAGGACGGCTACACAACAAGGATAATATGTGCAGCTACCAAACAAAAGAAAACTAAAAAAAAAGTTAAAATCTGCTATTCAGATTCGACTCAGTAGGTATGAAAGATTAAAATAGGCTGCCCTGAAATGGGGCTGTCTAAACTGTTTAGTCTTGAGGGCACAATAAGACAGACACATCAATCTGTCAGTAGTCCAACAAACCAGCCACTGAAGAAAACAGTCTTGATTCTGGGTCAATAGCAGCTTCATTCAGCAGTAACTCATGCCTAGCGCCATGATTTGTTCATTTCTAAGTAAAGCTTGAATAGGCTTGAGATTTGACGACTCTGATCAAGATGAATGTGTAGTCTAATCAATATATTTTCTTGCACAATTGTGTTTATAAAGCTGCAAAACCATGCCAAATTGGGAAGCAATTAGTGCTAATAATCAACTAGCCTCCTTAAATAAAACATCTTTTTTTAAAGTGGAAGTGTAAAGGTACTTGTGGCACAAAAAGGAAAAACATTTGTTCAACCCACAATGATAATCTTTAAGAATATATAATAATCCAAAACAACTGCTTAGAACCATCTCTGAGAACCCAGTGCATTGTAGGATCTGACATAAGTCAGGTTTTAAGTTTGTTAACTACATTTTAACTACAAACCTTGAAAAACAATAAGAAAAGGTCAAATCTATTAAAACCACAAAGAACCAAAATCTGACCAAAAATATTCCATCTACAACTTTCTTTGTCCCTCGAGGGATCATTCATTCATTCATTGTCTACCGCTTATCCGATCTATTCTCGGGTCACGGGGAGCCTGTGCCTATCTCAGGTGTCATTGGGCATCAAGGCAGGATATACCCTGGACAGAGTGCCAACCCATCACAGGGCACACACACACTCTCATTCACACACTACGGACAATTTAGAGATGCCAATCAACCTACAATGGATGTCTTTGGACCGGGGGAGGAAACCGGAGTACCCAGAGAAAACCCCTGAGGCACAGGGAGAACATGCAAACTCCACACACACATGGCGGAGGCGGGAATCGAATCCCCAACCCTGGAGGTGTGAGGCAAGCGTGCTCCTCTAGGGATCATGCTGAACATAAAATCTCTAAGACAAGCTAGGTTGTGTGTAGAAAGCTACACTATAAAGAAACACTACTTAAGGGAAATTTTATACACTTTTCTGAAAGTTAATATTGTTAACCATCCAACTGAAGCCCTGAGGAAATGTGTTCTCTAAGAGGGCAAGTATTTCTTTGCCTTGTCTTTAAATAGATATTTCTTATGTTTCTATATGTTTCTGACCACAGAAAATCTTCAGTAATCTATATTTTTTGTGTTCTAGTTACATCAGAAGTGTAGATCCAAAATGCACACCCTAAATTAAAATTTTGAGGAGAAATCTACCAAAAAAACAAACAAACCTGGGACTATTTCTAATAGGTTTTTCTAATCATACATCATGTTTGGAATGTTTATGGTCTCATCTAACCTGGGTGAAAATTAGAGTCTCCGAGCTGCGGCTATCCAAGCTCAGCACGAAGCGGATGGACTGGAAGAGCTCCTGGATGCTGGTGCGAAACTGTTCCTCCTCCATGCCACAGGTGGCTCGAGAGTACAGGATCCGTGACTGGACTATGAACTTGAACAAATACTCCAGTGCCTGAAAGTAGAGGATTTTATAATCATTTTAAGATGATCATAGAGAATATTCTTTAGGTTTTACATTATAAGCACCAGTGTCCTCCACATTCTAAAAAGGTTTTTTGAAAAGAAACTACTAGTGCTTCAGGCATCTGGACACATCCCAGCTACATTATATTTATTGCAATAAAAACAAAAAGCCAGGAGGCATCCAAGCAGGCTGCTCTACATCATATTTCGGATGGACATTTCTTCTGCAGGGCCTCTAAGGAAAATAGTGGCTGTGAAAAACAGACGTAGTTAAAAGTGTGAGTGATCTATAAAATATTCATACAGATCCCCTCTGAACTGAATAACAACTTGACCAGGCCTCATGAATATTACATACAGTTCATCTATTAAGCAGTTCCAATCTCATAAGTGCCAAGAAGGGTGACAACTGTTTTCCAACTAGTTGCTGACTTCTATTTGCATTACAATGCATTGTTATCTGTTGAGCAAGACGTGTTCAACAACCCCACTACCTAATTTGACAGGTTGCAATTACATGATCGTAATTAAAATGACTCAAGTGGTCCTGTGCTGAAAATTACAAATCAGCTGAAAGATTAATCGTTTCAGTTTCTGAAGCTAGACTGGATACAAAAGCATACCCTCATTGCTTCTTGAATGTGGTCCTGACGGACGACCTCTGCTGAGCGGTCCATATACCACTTCAGACAGCGTATAAGCTCTCTGAAAGCATAACATATATATTAAACATTTGTATGTTAAAAAAGATTAATATCTAATGAAGCAAAGGCTTTGGGATGGCATTTTCAAAACTGTCTGTGCTAGACTCTTTATTTTTGCCAGCTTTTTCCAAGTTTAACCACGTTAAACGTCTGTTCACAACTGAAGCAATGAATTCCAACTAGGAATCCAAGTCACCTCTTTTAATGGTAATACGTAACAAATAACACAATGTATATAAAACAATCCTTCTACTGCCATTTAACTATGTTTTTAATCATTTTAAAAAAACGTCATTTAATCACAAATTAATCATGTCATAATAAGCTGGAAATGATTTAACAGAATGCTGATGATATCTAAAAAAAAACCCAGAAACTTATAACTTCAATATGATTACATTTCTATGTTACATATTATACAATTTGAATACTACAGAATTAAAATATTATATAAACTCAGTTATTGGTTAATAAAGTTTCTTTCTTTTATTTAAAAAAGTTTATTTATTTATTTATCTTATTTTATATTACTTTGCTTTACTTTATTTTATTTTTTTAATACAAGGCAAAAGGCATTTTGCCCCAAATGTAGATATGCTTACTTATAGGCCAGGGCTCCAGCAAAGTGTTTCTGGATGTAAGTGTCCATCACTGGGCGGAAGTGGTAGTATTTGCTGTCCCGAAGCAGATTGATGATAAATACCTGGTCAGAGACAGACAGCCAAAGCAAACACAGCTCAGGAGGTTAGAGACATAGTGGGGATCAGGCACAGAGCTCTGATTCAGTCTGAAAGGGCCGTCATGCATCAGTGACACTGTGATCACTTCTGACCTCATTTCAAACCAGCGTGAAGTGCTGGCTGTCAGCTTGAAAAGTACATCAAATTTACAACGTGACAAGCATTGCAAACCTTTTGAAGCTCAATGCAGTTTATTTTATTGGAAGCAAAAAATGCTGAAGTTGAATCTGATAGTTAATATTGATATGTTTTATAAGGTGTATGATATATTATTTGAATGTAGTAAAGAAATAAAAAAGTTGGATTAGATGTGGTGTAATCTGGACGGTCTAAACATCGGCCCACACTCAATAAATCATTCAGTAAATATGGACAAGCCACCATATCAAGGGATCATCATATTTCATATTGTGTATTTACTCTTGTGCTAGAACTCTATGCAATCATCTATCCATCCTTTTTTACACAGGGACACAGGGAACCTGAAGCATATGTCAAGGAACACAGGACACAAGGCAGGGAACACCCTTGATGGGATACCAACCCATCAAAGGGCACAATCGCACATGCTCACACACCAATTCAAACACTATGTTTATAGGTTCCAATTAGCCTACAATGCATGTCTTTGGACTGGGTGAGAAAAATGGAATACCCAGAGGAAACCTCCAAAACATGGGGAGAACATGCAAATTCTATGCACATAGGATGGAGGTGGGAACTGAAGCTCCAACCACAGAGGTGCAAGACAAATGTGCTGAACCATTAAACCATGATTCCCCTCCTCTATGCAATCCTAAAATGCTCTGATAGCACAACAAAATGGGACCATGCTGCAAATATGGCTGATAATTGCTTCTCAAACCTGTATACATTATAATGATTTATTTAAAATGTTCATTTATGGTAAATATCACCACTCATCATCAAAAATAAAATTGATAAATAAATAAATAAATAAATAAATAAATAAATAAATAAATAAATAAAAAGAAATGTAAAAAAGGTACAGAATTAAAGAATGAGAACATTTTTTAATAAAATTTATTACAAACTATTAATTAAATTAAATTAAGTTTTATTTGTACAGTGCTTTTATCAATGGACATTCAGCTTCACTGAAATATAACAATTTAAAATACAAATTAAAAGTTTAAAATTAAATTTATATTTACCCCTAATAAGGCAAGGAAAAACTCATTTTAAAAAAATAGCAACTTATTATCTAGTGTTGCTCTGATTGACAGAAGAATGATATCATTTCCACGTAGAGAACAGGACAAAGATTATTAGTTCAAAAGGTTAGATCTGGAGCTAACTGTGCTGTTTAGGGGCCAAGGTCCCAATTTTTAAGCTGTAGCACTAAAAGACAAACAGCTGAAAGATTTCAGAGTAAAAAGATACAGCATGTTATATAGACAAATTCGAAAACAACCTCAATCTTCAATTACACAACAAAAAGTCTTCAACCCTTAACCCTCCACTTCATAAAGCTATGAAATATATTTAAAAGTTTAACAATGCAGGTGAAATCGTCAGAACCGATTCTTACAAGATGGGCAACAGAAAGATTTCCTCTTTATAAGGATATGACAGATGTGATTAGGGAGGTAATAGCCCAAACTCCTTGACTCTTTGTGCTGAGGCCTGAAAAGCTAAAGACTCCCTACGGGGTGGAAATGCAGGCAGCTGTGATCTAATAACGGCTGGCTTCCTGCCAGCTGAGACCTACTATTCATCACACACACTCAAACACACACCAGCAGCAGCATAGGTACTAGAGAAAGAGATCACTGATACAAGAACTGGGAATCCACACAAACACACACTGAATACAGATGTGAACCTCATTCTGTGCTCAAGCTGTTTGATTAAACATATTATTAAAGGTGCATTGAGTGGAAATAAATGCTTCCTACCAGTGACTGAAACACCAGAGGACCATATTTGTCTGTGTTGTCATCTAAAATGGAGAACAGTGTGTCCAGGATGTCCTGAAGAAACTGAAGAAATTACAGCATGGTTATATTTCCCATCATTCACCATCATTTATGTCATTAATATTTTCAAAGTGCTTACTTTGACTATTTCCTCTCCGCTAACATGCTTCAATCGACCCAGAATGTCCATTACACGATCAGGTTGAGCTTTCCACTTCAGCAGAGCCAGCAAGTCCACTGAGTACAGAAGAGAACAAGAATGTGATCAAAACAATAAACTCAGCCATGAGTCAATGACTAATAATGTGTGTATTCTTATGAATTGTTTGGAAGCTACCGTTCTGTGTGAGCTTGGTGGAGGAGAGCTGAGTGGACATCCACAGGGTTTCCTTGGTGCTACGCTGGAAGATGAGGCTGGAAGGAATGTTTGGGCAGCCATTAAAGTCGTCCTTACAGCAGGGTAGGCCCAGATACAGAGCGTGGTTGCTGAAGGTTGTATTCTCATCACACTGAAAATATATTTGAGAGCAAAGATTTGAATCATCCATTGTTCTTGAATGGAAAAAAAAAAAAAACAGAACAAAAATGTACCTTATATTTTATGAGGCAAAATCGACAGATAAATAATTTGAAAAGATTTGTCAGTCTCTCAGTCTCCAGATTTTATCTGAATAACTGTACTATATGGGAATGTATGACATGACAAAAAAGATGTCATTAAGAATGAAGAGGTATGCAGAGGAAAAGTCAATCTTACAACTGAGAAGATCCACATAATATATTGGATGTAATTATAAATGCATCATTTGGATATGAATATTATTATAGAATATTAAACTTTAAAGTTATTTTGTGTTCTAATGTATCTATGTAAAATTTTGCACTCGACTGGATAAAAAATCTATGGCATGGTGTTGGGCTGGTTTCAGTATTTCAGAAACTGATAATCTCCTGGGATTTTCATGTGCAACAGTCACTGTAAAGTTGCTTTCAGCTGCTCCCTGTTCAGGGTCACCACAGCGAACGAACTGGTCCGCACAACAACTTGGCACAGGTTTTACACCAGATGCCCTTCTGGACACAACCCTCCCATTTTTCCCAGGCTTGGGACCAGCACTGCATCCAGTGGCTGGAGTTGGGGCATTGGCTGGGAATTGAACCGAGGCCTTCCACATGGTAGGCAAGAAACCTACCACTGAGCCACCAATGCCCTATGTGCAACAGTCACTAAAGTTTAGAATCCAATTAGAGAACCTTTGCGATGTAGTGGAATGGAAGATTTACTGGATGTGTAACTGACAAAAATGTGCTACAATCATGTCAGTAAAAATAAGAATCCAAAGTGGAATGTTTCCAGTATTTTTCGGAAGCAAGCACTTTGATGCTAGGGCAAAAAGGTGGTGGGGGTATTAGTGTGGTGTTGCTAATAATGTAGCCAATGCTGAATATATGCTAAATCAACATATTGGTAAAGATTTCATTATATCCGTTGGGCAAAGCACTGCTTTTCTTTAGTATAAGGACACTCCAGGAAGCACTTTATTCTATTGTCTCACACCAAAAACAAACCGAGACTAAGTATTGACCGTGTTTAAAGTGCAAAACACTACAATATAAATGACATTTTAAAAGAAAGAGCCATAGAAATGACACTTTTGGGGTTTTTTTAGGTGCATTATCAAGGTCCTAGAACAGCTACAGCCTACGTACATGTGACCTAGCCTACTAAAGTGCTTTACACAAAGTTTACTTCTCCCATGCATTTGCAAGACTACAAGATGGATTTTTATTAATTGTACTATGGGTTAAGAATTGAGAGGTAAGAATCTTAAAATCGCTTAATCCCTAAAATTTGAACGGGAAACTTTTTCCCAAAGTTTCCTTTCCAGCTCTTCAGCTCATCAAAAGAGCTTAGCCCCTAGCTTTTTTTTTAGCATATGTCTTCAGTATCTCATCATATACAGTGTAGGCTTTAATGTTGAGATAAGCCAACGAATGAACAATCTATCAGACTTAACAAACTTTTATTACCTGATCCTTAACCAATTCAATTATTCCTGGATTCTTTGACCAGAGATTTTACTTAGATTTCCTGTCTAATAAGCTTTGGATTGATTTTATGACCTTTATTGCTTAATTCCTTTTAATATCACTGATGTACAAGAATAATTTTTGAGCTATTTAAATGTTCAACTGTTAAAAAATCTCATTAATTAAAAATCTCAATTAATTAAACCAGAGAAATTAAGCAGCATACTTTTATGTCTGTCAGAAAGACAAATATGAATTTAATCTGATTTAATTAACGGGAGAAAATGTTCTGACCTTGTAGACGTAGAGTTCGTGACACTCGTCGGATAGTGTCGTGCCATCTTCTCTCATTAAAGGTGTGAAAGCAAAACCAAACAGCTTCTTCTCGCCTTTGTCTTTTGCTGCAGAAATAGGAACACGGATTTATTCTTTTGCTGATATTGTCAAAACAACTTTCTTTAATGTACTAAATCTTAACTCAGACTGTTGTCCTGAATCTCCTGTATTCTATCTCCCACTGAATGGCTCATAACCATTCAGTCACTAACATGAAACCTAAAAAGCCATAAGACATGTCCTTTATATTTACATCTGTAGCATTTTTACTTGCACTTTACTTACTATAGAGCTTGTATTGTATTGTGTATTGTACTGTCTGTCTTGCCACATCTTATGTCTTGTCTTGTATGTTTTATGTCTAGTACTGCGTAGTGTGTTGTATTAGGTAGCTCTCTTTTTAGGTAGCACCATGGTCATGAAGGAACGTTGTTTCATTTCACTGTGTACTGTACCAGATATATATGTCTGAAGTGACAATAAAAGATTCTTGACTTCTAATCACTGAGCTCTCAGTTGAATATGTTGAATAGAATTTCTCTAAATGATTGAAGATCATACTTGAGCAGTGTCTAAATTCGAAGCGCAGATGGGAGCCTCTGAAGCGGTCGATGGGGATGGGGAGCTTGATCACTTCACTCCAGCGAGGGCTGTTGTTGTGGTAGAGGACGAGTGAACGGTGTTCGCTGATATTCGGCTCTCCTGAGCCCAGGCTAATACAGTCCTAAAGTAGAAAAATGGCACAGAATATAATAGATATCTTTAAACACAAACACCTTAGTTGAGGTTAGTATACACTCTTAGACAAAGTATAGACTCTTAGACAAGTTTAATTGCAGAAACAATAAATGTCGGGTCCGGTATGCCGAAATTTCCAAATTATACCTTAAGAATCTCTCCGTCTGCATACAGCACATACACTGTGACCTCGATGTTCTTCTGTACGCTCTTCCCTCCTCTCTCAAAGTCACCTCTTTCCAAGGTGAGGTACAAATCATTACGGATGTCACCTAAAACATCACCAAAAACGTGTGATCGTGTGAGCATATAATCAGTGAGATTTACTATAAACAATTATGCAAGTAGATAGATTTCATATGTGAAGCTTATGCTTCACTTTACCGTATCATGACTTCCAGAATTGAAATGCAAACATTCAATCCGAAAGGCGCAAAGCAAATTGATCAACACTGACAACATAAGCTTCTTTTAGAACATGGCACGCTATAGAGAAACAGAGATTAATAGATTCTGGCTGTCCATTGATCTAAATCTGAAGACATGCTGTAGTATGGAGACAGAATATTTCTGGTGAGAAACTGACTGCATGTGGTCACAAGGTGCTCTATTTAACTATTGAAAGATCGTGTACTTGTAATTTTCCAAAATATATTTTAGGAGTCCAAGAAAGATAAACTGTGCTTGAAAAAATTGGATGAAAGCATGTCTTACATTACAGAATGCAATTTTAGAGGATTCTTTTTTTATAATACTGTTCAAAATCCCAATAAAATCTTGGCCAAATTATTTAAAATACAATAATATGTGTTCTACATGTCAGATTCTATGATAAAGATCCTTTATGCTTTAAGATAAAGACAGACGCAAACTGCTGTGTTCTGCTGACATTATTAATCAGTCTACCAAGCTGAACTCACAACTAAATTATTATTTTATGATCTATGATGTTTTTCTATGACTGCAAGTTGGGCTATAAAATAAACTGGTCAGCATAAAGCCAGCTTCAAAACAAGAAACTCAAATCAATTAACGATCCTTAAATATATTTTGAAAAACATGAATTTATGCATGTAAAAAAGCATATGTAAGTAAAATTAAGGAACAAAAAAAAAATTCAACATACATAATCACATAGCACGTTTGTCCAGTATGTCCAGTAGCTCACAATTGTCTTTTGTTTCTTTTTCATAGACATCACCCAAGCAATTCCACCAAATATTTCATTAGCATAAGACAAAATGTCAGGGCTAACTATTGTGTAATATTATTGTTGTCAGTCTACTATAGAGCATATAACTGCTTTCAACAACTCAGCCCAATTATTCCCACAGAGCACAACACTTCTCCTCCGCTTCTCTCCTTCGCAGTGTGTGGGAGCTCTTTGCTAACCTCATGCTAATCTCTTCCAAAAAAGTTGACCCTTCGGCCCACGGTCTCTGCAGCGATGTGTTCTTCTAGCTGTCAGAATGAACCGAGCAATTTGCATTTTGTTTTGTGTTGGTCCAGCACTGTGTTACTAAGTGAACTCAGAATTAGATTTAGCCTTCAGCGTAAAAACAACAACACAAAACAACAAGCAGAGGCAGTTATTTTAGTACCAGTCTTTGAGATGTTAGCAATGGAAACAGAAAGCAAATGAATTGTAGTAGTAATGTATGTTTAGAACATTTGCTTTTACTTCTAATTTTTCTGGAATAATACCTAAGAGCAGTGCCCCAATGCAAATTCAGTTCTCCTCATTGAACTGACTATCTGATTCTTTAGGGTTTATATTTGTTATATTTACTTCTCACCTCACAAAAAATTCAAGTCTTAAATCACATACTGTACTTCCTTTAGTCACATTTAGTATATTTAGTATTATCAATACTTGGATGATGTATAAAATCCACCAAGATGTTGAAAGTTTGTGCTTTCTCTTTGTTTTTTAGGGATATGCAATGTGTACATTGGAATGTGTCAGCTTAATGCTTAAGGTGTTGGAATATTAATCGGAACCTTTTAAAAAATGTCCCTGAGAGCTTTATATCTGACTGGACAGCTCACATTGAACGTAAAACACCTCCTATTGTACCCCAATGATCTCAACTAGATGCAATACAATAAATTCAAAAATTAAAAACATAAAAAAAAGAATAGTATCTCCTGTTTGTGTTTGCATCTGTTTAGAAGACAGTATCTGTTCATTCATTCATTGTCTACCGCTTATCCGATCTATTCTCGGGTCACGGGGAGCCTGTGCCTATCTCAGGCGTCATTGGACATCAAGGCAGGATATACCCTGGATGGAGTGCCAACCCATTACAGGGCACACACACACTCTCATTCACTCACTACAGACAATTTAGAGATGCCAATCAACCTACAATGCATGTCTTTGGACTGGGAGAGGAAACCGGAGTACCTGGAGGAAGCCCCCGAGGCACGGGGAGAACATGCAAACTCCACACACACATCGCGGAGGTGTGGAAGTAATCGAACCCCCAACCCTGGAGGTGTGAGGCAAACGTGCTAACCACTAAGCCACCGTGCCCCCCAGTATCTGTTCATTTTAATTAAAATAGTTATCAGAACCAGAATCAGGTTTATTGGCCAAATATGTTATACACACACAAGAAATTTGTTAGTGACCTTTAAAAGTACAGACATAAATAACAACAGTTATTTCAGTTCAGTTATGTCCCTAGATATCCCTGAATATTATCAGACTGTAAGGTAACAGGTACAGCATTAGCATGTGTGTATCAGTTAAATCCCTCGTCATACAACAAAGGAGCCATCCATCTCAGCAAAAGTATTGTGTATGAATTCAAGACACAAGAAATACCAAAGCTTTTTCAACAAACTGTAATGTACCACCTGTTGTTTTGTCTGCAGCCAACATGTCAGTCACAACTGCACCGCCGAGTCCAACAACCAGAACACTTGCTGTTTGAAGTTGCTGTGCAAATCTGTAATCAGAGTGTGTTTCTACCAAACAAATTCCACATGCAATGTCTGCAGGTGTCCGGACCAGACAAATGGCTGGTTCTCATCTTATAAACGATAATTCTGATAAGCATGAAAGAAAGCAGCACTGCAGTGCAGGAGCACACGAAAGAGGGGACTAGACCAAAAAACGAGGGAAAACTATAATATAAAAAAAGAGAAGTGAAGGGAAAATACTAAGTGATGACAATGTGAAAAAACTTCCATCCATTTGTCTGAGCCAGTGACAGAATGGCTCATGATAAAAATGTTATCTGGAAGCACAGACTGGCTGTGTGTGTGTGTGTGTGTGTGTGTGTGTGTGATGGGGTTCATGCTCCGTTTCGAGTGCTATTGTACTCTATTAGACTCTCTCCTTCACTGGTTCGTGCTCTTCCAGTTTATCAAATCCACGCAAAGCTCTGTGCTCAGACAGCTCGGCTATGTATTCCAGTCTCTCCTACAATTCCCATGACTCAAAATGACAGCTAATGAAGGAAAATAACTTTGCAATTTAGAATCTAGTGCAAATATCTTTAGATATTTGTTGCCTATTACTTCTCTGTCATGCTTGCACCACTACAGATAATTCTACTGATTCTACAATCCAACAATGGTGTAGCAAAGCAAATATACAGGAAGTAATGGTGTAATGATTTACTGAATGAAAATCTTGTCTGTACTGCTTATCCGATCTATTCTCGGGTCACGGGGAGCCTGTGCTATCTCAGGCGTTATCGGGCATCAAGGCAGGATACACCCTGGACGGAGTGCCAACCCATCGCAGGGCACACACACTCATTCAGTAACGCAATCACACGCTACAGACAATTTAGAGATGCCAATCATCCTACAATGCACGTCTTTCGACTGGGGGAGGAAACCCCCGAGGCACGGGGAGAACATGCAAACTCCACACACACGGCGGAGGCGGGAATCGAGCCCCCCAACCCTGGAGGTCTGAGGCAAACGTGCTAACCACCAATTCACCCATTAACTACACTAACTACATAACTTAACATAACTAACTACATAGTTAACTATAGATGTATAGTTATAACTCTCTCTCATGAAAATCATGAAAAAAGAAAAAAGAAATGAAAAAAAATCTTGACACAGAGATTCATAATGCAAGTATGAGTAAATAATTCACATCAAATACAATATCATTAATTTAAATATAATCAAATTAACAATATCTAATATTATCTAAAATAATCATATCTTGAGGCAATTTTTTAACAAAAACATTTTTAAGCTTTTTGTGGAATTCATTGACAACTCTTTTGTGACTGTAATTTTGATGGTGTTAATTATTTATGTTGATTATATTGATAGTATTATATATAATATAATTATAACATATTATATATTATTATAACTGATTATTATAACAACAGCCCTAATTAATTAGTGGCATTAATTTCCCCAGTTCTAATACAACTTACACGGGAGGACTTTCTGTATAAAAGAACAGAAAAATATGTGCAATTGTAATTTTGTAATTGTTGTTTTCTTCGAAGGAACTGACTGTTAGTGCTGATAGTGATTGAAATCCGCAAATAAATGTAGCTATAAATGAATAAAATGTATGACCTTTTTTAATAAATAAATAGAAAAAGTTAGCATTGGCAAGTTCTTTTGGTGAAAGAGGATTAAAACACTTCAAGGTGTGCTGATATTAGAAAGTAATCTACTTCAAGAATTCCTTTCCATTGTAGATTTTCTCTAATGGCATGTCTCTCCCTGTTTTTATTTGTTGTATAGCAACTTTAAAATGTGGCCAGATTGCTCCTGTTTGAACTTAGCAAACCATGCAATTTATTTAAAAGACGTGAGCAACTTCACACTGGTAGAAATGGATCGCTTCCTTCTAGCTCATTCAGTTTAACTAATTCAGGCTCAAACAATAGACAGCAGAGTCAGTGTTAGATATGAAAATGTTATGAACACACAACGTAGGCATTAGGTATGAAAACTGCACTACTGTTAATAAATTAAGATTAAGAAAGCAGCAGAGACAAACTCAGGCTTGTGTGGCACACTTACAATCATCTATCTTCATTTCTTAAAGGGCACCAAGAGAGTGGAATTGGCAGTGTGAAAGGAGAAAAACACACAAATTTGATTTAAGATAAGAGGGGAAAAAATCCATATAGAGTAATAAATCAATAAGTGTTTACCTGCAACAAAACAATGTAAGTGTCATGGTGTTTCCTGAGGCTTAAAAGCTTCATTTCAATGAGATGGAACTGTAGATTGTATTGTCCAGCATTACACAATATATTATTAACTAAGCTAGCAAGGAAATTTGCCCTGCAAACAAATAGCTAATTATAGTAGATTAAACATGGTTTGGAGACTCTGTCATAGCATACTGTACACGATATGTGTTGGCTAGCTAGCAAACATTCTCTCCAAATAATAGCTAGCTATGTTGCATTAATTTGGGACACAGATGTAAATATATTGAGAATCCAGATCGATAAATGTTGGACGAAGCTAGCTAGCACATTTCTTCTGCAAACAATAGTCAGGATTTTAGATTAGGAAACTCAGTCATAAGTATATTAAAAACGCAAATGGTAAACCTTCTATAGTGACAATTAAAATGTTGATCTCTTCAGATAAAACAGATTAGATTCCATTGTATATTTGGTTAGAAATATTTAAAATAGTTAATAATTGCTAACAATGTAGATGTCTAGATGCTAGCTGTGCTGCATGTAGAAATTTTGGTGATTTGGTGTTGATTTTACAGTTTGGGTCCCCTGCAAATCATTAGAAAGTTCTTCGGTCAGAACAGAATCATTGCTTGGGGCCACATGATACACTATACACCTGACCAATCATACCTATATGTGCTTGTTGAGCAGTGCATTATGGATTTAGACTTAGTCCACCATTGTTATAATGTTATAATAACCCTCAGTCTTCTGGGAAGGATTTTCATTAGATTTTGGAGTGTGCTCATTGAGGCACAAGAGCTTTCATGACATCAGGCACTGATGTTGGACGAGGACTCGTCACAGAGTGTATGCCACAGTTCATCCACAAGGTGTTCAGTGGGGTTGAGTTCAGTGCTCTGTGCAGGCTGCTTGAATTCTTCCGCTTGCAAACCATGTCTTCATGGAGCTTGCTTTGTACACAGGGGCACCGTCATGCTAGAAAAGGTTTGAGTCTCTTAGCGCTAGTAAATGAGTTTTCTTAATTTTAGGCATTCTTATGCGTTCTAAACAATTGTTTTCTTCAAAGTTTGTGGTGACAGTGTTGTGAAAGGCAAACATATGGAAGTGAGTTCACTTTTGGCCATCTCACAAAACACAAATCTCACAATTAGCATAATATATACTGTTCTTCCAGGCCTTCTAGTTCAATTCATTTCAAGCACCCTATTAGAATTGCGCACATAAATACTGCACAGTTCCAAGGACTCTCCAGGCCTTACTGACTTATTGACATTTCAAAATGCTGCATTTAAACACCGCCTTGGCTATGATTATAAATGGCGTCTTTCAGATGATAAAGATGAGGAATTTAAAGCCAGTTCCTTAGCTGGCTCAAAATGAGAATTTTGAGAAGATGGGCATGCATAATTGAGGGTGCTGATGGGAATAGAGATTGAGAGAAACACATATCCCATCAATCCACTTCCATTTGAAGGGAACAGACCCCACATTTGGGAAAAGAGTGCCTCGGTCCAATCAGCACATAGTGGTTTCCTGTCAGAAGAACTTTTTTTCAATCTGGGGATTTGTGGCAGGAAGTAGGATGTGTGTGTGCTATGACTTCAAATGGTGTGAGTCAGAGATCTTGATGTAAACACACTGGTATAAATAAAGTTAGACTTAATAATAGCATAGGTGCCTTCCCCCTGGGCTTGCTGCTGAGTCACAGGGATTTCACTTCTTAATGTGGTCCATTTCCATTTAAACACTGGGTATAGAATAGAGCATTCCAGAATAATCACACTCTCTTCCTTTTTCCCCTTAAATACAGTTCACTTTTTTCTATTATATGCTGTGGATTTGGGTATAATGACAGTGAAAAGCTTGTATTATTTGCGGTCGGTTTCATTTGCATATTTTTAATTTGCATAATCTGACAACAGCTGTAACAGCTGAATATGTACTCAGTTTCATTGCATTGCTCAAAATGTACTTAAAGGGGTAGTCAGCAATTTTTAATCTAGAAGATGTCTTATGAACATATTCAGAGATGTTCCCCTGACATTGTGATAGCTGGAAGTAAAATAACTACTCCACTAACATTGGCCAATCAGGTCAGGAACACACTTTTATTTGGCTGCCAGGCACATCTTGCACTAGCATTCAGAGGAATGGCATTTGAGGGAACATGGTACACAAGGTTGTTTGAATTTTAAGTTTCAAGACACTATCTTCAGCTAAATTCCACCAAAATTGCTGACTGTACGAGCAACAGCAAGCTGTCTACCATTTTATTATTAAGTAATCACAAATAATAATGCTTCAGAAATATAATAAGCTCAGCTAAAACCCCATGATAGTAGAATAAAAGAACACTGTCTCTTATGCATTGTAGTCTTTAATTAGGCACCACTTTCCTGAAATTCTCAGAAATTTGCAGTAATTTACATATTGTGTTGAAGACAGAGCCACCTGGAAGAGAGCCAATTGCATTCATATTGTTCTATTAAGTTTAGCAGTGAAAAAAGTTTTTTTGTTATTTTGTCTAGACAAGAATGCCACATTCTTTATTGTGTGTGATTTTCTTCCTAATTCAGTTTTGGATAATTCCCAGCCACCAGTTAGTTCTACCCTATCAAACAACAGATAGCAGTCCAGGGAGCTTGAAGGCTATCATGTGTTTCCTCCAAGACAAACCAACCAAGCACATCTTTTTGAACTGCTGCTTATGCTGCATCACAGGATTGCGTAACACACTCAGAGGAAAGAGCTACCCACCCACTTCTACAAACTTGAGCTCACAGACGTCCAGGATTGGCTAGCTTTACAGTGATTGATAGGAGAGAGAGTGTATGCTGTCACTCCATCCTAGAGAGCATGGCTAATTGTGATCTCTTGTTCTCCCAGTCATAGTTGGCTTTGGCATCATTGGGATTTGATCTCTGGATGATAGGGTGAATGCCTTTCTGTTGTGCTAGAATGTTTGAAATAGGGTTTTTATGCTTTAATGTTATCCTTATGTTTAATTTTAAGAGGTCTAAGGGCATTGAAATCTCATTGCGCTCAATTCAACCAGACGTGGAAATCTCACCTGGCATGATGACATCAGGGAAGCCAAGTTTGCGTGTGATGGCGACTCCACGGTTAAAGATCATAGGATTCTCCCTGCGGATCTTTTCCGTCTCTCCCCTGAGTAGCTGCAGGGAGATGATCAGGCCTGTTCGTGTGCAGAGAAGGAGAGAAATGGAGGGAAGAGGTTAACCACACTTTATGGTACTGTGGAAAGTCTGAAATCTTAGATCAAAAGAGCGTACTGAGATGTGAGGCTCAAGCAGGAGAAGAAACAAGAACAGTAATCATACATAAAAGCATTGCACTTCAGACGCTTCAAAACATTTCAGCTGCTCAAGAGAGTCTACTAAAGTCTCACAGCTATTTCTTTGTTGTAAAGTAGCCTGAGGAAAAAAAGAGGAAGCATGATGAATTTACAGGTCTATGGTCCCACTTTATATTTGAGGTTTCTCTACATATGTATCATGACAAGATGATTTAAAGCAGGGGTGTTAAGCTCAAATTCTGCCATATCAGTCATTTTAGTTACGTCTATTATTTGTATTAATTATTATGATCTATTCTATCACCAGGGGCATTGGTGGCTCAGTGGTAGGTTTCCGACCTATCATGCGGAAGGCCCGGGTTCGATTCCCAGCCACTGGATGCAGTGCTGGTCCCAAGCCCGGAAAAATGAGAGGGTCGTGTCAGGAAGGGCATCCGGCGTAAAACATTTGCCAAGTTGTTGTGCTGACCAGTTGGTCCGCTGTGGCAACCCCGAACAGGGAGCAGCCGAAAGCAACTTTATTATGATCTATTCTATCAATTAACACATTGGCTCTGAAAGTAGAATGTAAGTATCTAGATATATATTAGCTGTTACATAGACTAGTTGACTTCACTAATACTTCCATATTTGATGCAGTCATGATGTCGACTATTTGAGTGTTGAGCCACCATGCCAACCTCCTTTTGCATTTCAAGCCAATATAGTACCATTTGATTTTGCAATCACAGAAAACGAAAAAACAAGTCTGTGAGTTGGAGGAGGTTGCAATTTTTCAAAATTAATGCAGATATGTATGTGTATCAAACATAAGTACAACTATCATACACAAAAAAATGTTTCTTAAATTTGACGGACCACATATTCCTTTTTTAGTGTAGAAAGTAATTACATATGTGTCTTCAATGATAATCCTGTGCCTACAATTTCACCATTTCAGGTAATTCTCCCACACAAAAAAGCACAAGTTACACAACAAATTTTTTTTTTTTAAAAAGAAAGAAAGCAAAAAAAAAAAACAAAGACAAGAAAAAAGCATTTTTGGACACAAAAAAATAAAAATAAAAAACCCTCCCTGAAATCCTGTAGGGTCTGTATAGATAATTAGCTGTAAATTTATACACTAGGTTTTTGTGTTTTTTTGTGAAATGTCGCTGCTGGTCATGGGTCACAATTCATATTCAGAATAACGTCATGCTAACGTGGTGACTCTTGAGTGATAAATATTCAGGGTGTTAGATTAAAACACAATGTATCTGTCAGACACTGCAAATGTGAAAATGAGACTGAAGCTAAATCTCCAAAGGGAGCTGAACAGGGCATGATTTATTTCTACACCCTAGCTTCAGTCCATCCTCCAACTGAGGGCTGCTTTCAATCTTTAAAATCACCAAACGCTCAGTGTAATCAAACAGCGCAGCTTTAAAACTTTTATGCATTTCGCAGAGCTCCCAGAGAGCTATGAGCTAGTGGTTGTTTGAGAACACATTGTGCTGAGACACAAGGTTTGGTTTCGCTCCACAAGGCCTTAGCACCATCTATACGAGAGCACTGAATAATTAGAACGATGCACTTTCGGGAAACAAGTAAGCCCCAGCTGAACGTATTGGCAATTTTGCCCTCATTTGTATTCATGGGGTTTAGCTTGTTTAATGAGAGGATATTTTTCTAAAGTACAGAAAAAATGTATCTTTGTTTCACATTTACTTATTTTTAAGCAAGACTGTATGTAGATACATGACAAAATGTACATCTGGAGAATCTTATCAAACATTTAATGAAGAGTAAATGCTTGCTTTAAACGATTGTTCAAACAGAAGAAAAACATGCTAAAGACAAATGCGATGAAGGCTGGTGGAAACTGATTTATGGAAAAGATTTTATCAAAGCAAATGTGTATTTATTCACAGAAATATCAAGTGTCTGTCAGACAGCTGCTCCTTCTCCTTAATGTAAAATGAATGCTTGTCTGTGGATGTAATGGAAACTGCAAATATAATAAAATACATAATAAAATGTCTATAAAACATACAATACATTTAACAGAATGTATAATAAATTAGGGTATTCATTATAAAATTCTGGTGGCACGGTGGCTTAGTGGTTTGCCTCACACCTCCAGTGTCCTGGGTTTGATTTTCTCTCTCGCTCACTGTGTGTGTGGAGTTTGCATGTTCTCCCCGTGCTTGGTGGGTTTCCTTCGGCTGCTCTGGTTTCCTCCCACAGTCCAAAGATTTGCTTCTAGGCTGAATGGAGTCTCTAAATTGCCTGGATTGGGTGAGTGAATGAGTGTGTGTGTGCCCTGCGATGGGTTGGCACTCCGTCCAGGGTGTATCCTGCCTTGATGCCTGATGACGCCTGAGATAGGCACAGGCTCCCCGTGACCCGAGAATAGATTGGATAAGTGGTACAGACAATGGAAAAAAAAAAGATAAAATACTTCTTGTACTAAAATACTTTAATCAAGCCTACACTAACCTCTACAGGTTTTTTTTTTTCCAAATAATTTTTCTTTCCTGACTCAATATTCTAGTATACAAGCTTACTGGACTAATATCTTGGGAAATGCAGCAGAGGTTGTGCTCAGCAGTAATCAGGTCCTTAAGATCCTTAACAGTGAAAACAGTGCTGATGGTCAGTGAGTTGTGAATCAGAACAGTACATTGTGCCAAATATAGATACAATACACTGGAGTCTGACATTAACACTCTAACAAACACACGACAAATTCTTGGCTTCATTCAGACAGCAATTTCCTTGCTGTTTCCAGAACTCACAGCACACACACACACACACACACATATATATATATATATATATATATATATATATATATATAGAGAGAGAGAGAGAGAGAGAGAGAGAGAGAGAGAGAGAGAGGGAGAGGGGTTGATATTAGGTATTAGAGAGTACAGGATAGATATGCGCTTCAGCATGCTCCCTACACTGTATCTCCCTAAACTTATTTTTTCGCTTTAATTCAAATTGTCATGAAAGTGTTTGATATTGAACTCAAGTTTATACGTTTTTACTCATATCCATTCTCTTGACTACTATGGAGTTGAAACAGCTTATATAAGTTGAGTTTATTCACATTTTTAAGGCAGCAGGTTAAAATTAAGTTTTAATTAGACACTGATGCTGACAGTGTCAATATAAGTTTCATTTACTGTACTTTTTTATTATGTTATATTGTAGATGTTTTTGATGACATGGAAACATATTCAGGCAATGTTTATTTTTGCTATATTGCACTGAGACACCACAGTATAATATCATATCATATCATATCAAATTAGAATTTTCTGTATTGTTACACCCCTAATTGCTATAATAGGAATGTGGTAGCTTACTTGTTAAGGCACTGTACTACTGATTGGAAGGTTGTGATTTTGAATCCCAAATTCACCAAGCTGTCACTGCTGAGCCCCTGAGCAAAGCCCTTAACCCTCAGTTGCTCAGTTGTATAAAATGAGATAAAATGTAAGTCACTTTGGTTAAGGGCATCTGCCAAATGCCAGAAATGTAAATGTCTATGGTAGATAGCTGATATAAATTAGGCTAACCCAGGGGTGTCCACTCTTATGTAGAAATGTGGATGTAGGGTTTTCATTCCAACGAAGCAGAAGCCACACCTGAGTCTACTGAAAGCCAAGATCAACTGATTAAACAGGTAGAATCAGGTGTGGCTTCTGTTTGGTTGGAATGAGAACCCTCAACCATGCTGGACCTTTACAGATAAGATTAGATTCACAGCACCCCTGGTCAAGTCATTTGCCAAACTTGGCTTAATCAATTTGTCTGTCTTATCCAGTATTTCAGCGAGTAATAAGTGACTCCAACTGATGCTGAACGTTTAATTTTATCAAAATGACAGAATACATATCAGGTGTTTTTAGCAAATATGCTTTTGTGTACTAATTTAAATAGAACTTCTGGATTTCAGCCTGATTTCTGCATGAAAAACGTTGCATATTACACATGAAACAAGTGCACAAAGCTAAACAAGGCGTTTAAGCACATTGGTGTTTAAGTAGAAATTAAATAGGACTTCTGTGCCACTGCCAGTTCATAAATGTTACAGAAGCTGTATTGAACATCATAAAAATGAAATAGTTTAATCATATGCTTTTATATGGAGTAGCTCATTCTCTAATGGCATATCAGTAGGATTAATGCCCTCAAAACTTTATTTACTTCTTCTGACACAAGCTTGGTCATTTAAACAAAGAAACCTAAGCTATTATGGCATTGTCTCTTAGTTATTGAAATTGCACTTGTTCTTCTTTTTTTTCTTTTTAACAACTGTATTGTTAACTATATGACAAGGTGCTCTTTGTTACAGCCTTAGTAAATTGAACATTAATTCTGGATTGAATTGTGATCTTATTAAATGCACCATGCCTTCTTATCCTGCATCCTGTTGTTCCTGTGATTTTAAGATTTCTAGTAAATAAAAAAGGCACATTGTAAGAAATATCTTGTTCTTAGTGGAAAACAAAAACGAAACACATTTAATTATGTCTAAAGTTTCAATCTCTCAAAGGCTAAATTCTAAAATAGATAAAAGTGTAGAAAATAATATGGAAAATAATATACATCATTTGGTTCATACTTGTTGTTTTTGAACCTTGCTTCAATCATAAGCAGTGGCTAATTCGTTTGGTTGCTAAATGCTTTGCTGGCCAAATAGCTAGCTAGTACTATTAATTTTGAATGTTGGTATGTGTAATGAACTCACTGTGAGCTCCAGAGTGCCATGGTACTTGAAAAGCTTTGTTGAATTTGCTCTGACCAAATATTCCTTCGTGCCAGAGCTACATCTCTATAAAGTGACAGCAGCTCAGGTATATATTTAAGAAGGTTCTAAAATATTTTGTCACTTCTGAGTCTGAAAATTTTTCTCCCTTGACTCAGTACCCAAGGAGGAGAAACACTGAGTCATCAAAGCATTATTTTCAGCTTTGAACCATTTTCTTCTGTGTCTTCGAGAGATTGTAGTTGAGGATGATGACATACTTGTGAAATATGGTCACTGCCATTCTCAAGCTCCATGACACACTTCTTTACCTCAATCCAGTACACGCTTACACACACCATTTAAAGCAGACGTGGAGGAGTAAATGTTAATGGTTTAGGTAGCTGTCAGTTCTGAAAGATTCATTGGTAAGAAGAAAATCAGGATTCATCTTCCAGTCAATTATATAGACGTGTGTCTCATTTTGTTAAGTATGGAAAAAATTAATAATAATCTGGAGTGTACAGTGGAACCTTGGCATACAAATTTAATTTGTTTTGCAGGCGCGTTCTTACGGCGAAAATTTGTATTGCAAAACGAATTTTCCCATAAGAATTAATGTAAATGCAGATAATCCATTCCAGCCACCCAAAAAGATGACCAACATTATTAATATGAAGCGTATGTAAACTGTATGGCTGCTTACAAACAGCAGACCCAAGCCAAGCATTCCATGTCAAGGGTCCTCATAGGTAGTCGTGTCAACAAGCTTGGGCTAAAAATAGAACAGAACATATAGAACACACACCACCAATCTGTCAAGAAAAAAACAGCCGAGAAATCACGTAGCTTTTAAACTCATACCAACATTGGTATCGTAGGTGAACTCTTTGAAACAGCATTTGCTGACTGAAAAAAAAGTTTTAAAAAGTTCGCTTGGCTTTCCACTGACGCAAACAAGTTTTGAACAGCTCCCGGACGTACGCGCAACTTAGCGAGCGTTCGGTTCGGTTCATCCGTATGCCAAAAATGCTTCGTATGCCGATGCAAATGTCTTGCAAAATTTCAATTTATAAGGCAAAAACTCATAAGGGAGGGCATTAGTATGCCGAGGTTCCACTGTATTTCTTTTTTTAAAGGAAAAGAATGAACATAGGAGTGCCTGATATGGGAGTTACAGTTACAACCCTGAAGGTTATTTTTCTATAAAAGCATGTCCCAAAGTGTTTTATTCCTCTTATACCATACCAATTGGTACAGAACACTCAAATGCTTGAATCCGATTGGTGAGATGATGTGTGTAGCTATTTTTTTTTTTCTTTTTTTGCTATTTTTACAATAGCACGACTTGAACAATGGTTCTGTCTGAAACACAAACAATTCATGAATATTAATACGCTTGTTCTAATACGTTATTATTTCTGTAATGACAGATCATACACAGGGACTTATACAGTTGATACTTAACATAATATAACACTAATAATAAATCCATTAAAGAAAACATATTGCTTAATAAAGTAACTGTCTATGTGTTGATGTTTTAGGAGACATCTATTTAACATTTATGGAAGAAATTCTCTGGTGTTCAAAAAGTCAAACAAAGTTTTCCAACTCAGAAAAGTCAGGCAGGAACGACAGGGGAGTTTTCACTTTTTTTTTGGGTTCCTTTGTAAAATGACAGGCTGCATGTTTTGAGAGAAAGAAAGCGAAAGAGAGAGAGAGAGAGAGAGAGAGAGAGAGAGAGAGAGAGACAGAGAGAGACAGTGAGAGAGGGAGGGAGAGGCTGGTGCGGGAATAACTGTTTATCATGGTTATCATAAAAGTGAGAACTATAACTCCACTTGGGCATCATGCCACATCACACTGGAACTATAATTATGTCATTATAATTATTATATAATTATGGTTATATGGAAATATACAGGTGTTCCTGCAAATGTTATTTAAGAACATTACGTAATTAGTGTTATACAGTAATTATATCATTTTCTTAAATACGTTCGCAGGGAACACCTGCAACAAAATTAATGTCATCACTTGTCTAAATATTTAACTGTTCTAAACATATGTGTGTCAATACAGAAACGATACCAGATTAGAAAAAGTGTGGCAGCTATAGAAAACGAATCAACACTTTCTGACCAATCAAAATCAAGTATTCATCACTGCAGTGGTATAAATCACAGTGTCATCATATTACCCAGCCCTATGTGGAAGGCCACACTTCAAAACATGAAAGCCCACCAGATTAAGTTCTGTAAACTTATTTCTTCACTTTAACTCCAATTGTCATGATAAGTTTTGGATTTTGAACTCAAGTTTTAAAAGATGCAACTCAATCGATCTCGACTACTTGTGAGCTGGAAAAAAACTTCATGTTGAGTTTACTCAAATTTTTAAGGCAGTAGGTGAAGCTTAGTTTCTAAGTTTAACCATCTAGAAATGTTTTACAATGCAGCTATTTTTGACACATGAAATCTGGTGTGTAGTGTAAGAATATAGCACATAGTATGCCATTTGGAGACGATGTTCATCCATCGACATATGTCAGAGCCCTAACATAAGGATATCAGGATAAGGATTCCAGTCCTATAGAATCACAATGCTGCAGAGTTTAGCATTCCACCTCATTTAACACACCTGATTCAACTCATCACTTCATTGTATTTATTGGGCTGTAATGACTCCCAGTCTTTGTTTAGTCTCTCTAAATATAGAGAGACTAAACAAAGATAAAAACATAACACTCTGATTCATATAATCACAATTTGACCATACCATAGTTGGTGCTGGGTGCAGTGTATTTGGTGCTGGACTTGCGGATGATGTTCTCATGAATCTGGTACCACTCGTTCTCATTGTTACATCTGCAGAAAAGAAAAAGGGAGAAAAAATCAATCAATTATGAAAAAAAAATACAGTGGATAGAGTGAGTTTTAGTATTCTAACAGACAGAACACTCAACCTTGGAGCCTAGAAATGTAAGCAGCCGATCCTTCTAATGGAGAATGAATATTGCAAATAGGCTGTCTCTTATAATAAAGAGCTGAAATATAATGTCTAAGGCTGTTAGCCTAAATGAAGACAGGGACATAGATTTTGAAACATTTCAGCCAGGAATAATGAATGAATTTGGATATGTTCCAGATGTATAATAGAGTCACGTTTTTTAAAGTGCTGATATCGGATAATATCAACTGATATCTGATTACAAAAACGTTGCTGACACTTAAAAATAACTAAACAACTAAGGCTTTTGGTAAAACAAATGTTCCATTTACAGCATTTGGCAGATGCCTTTATCCAGATCAACTAATGCCGAGTTCACACTGCACGATGTTCAAAGTCGTCGGATCACCATTGTTTTCACATTGCATTATTATCTGGGGTAGCATTAAGTTGCTGCTGTGTTCACATTGCATGATGGAGACAGGAGGTTACACACTGCATGACTTCACAATAGGAAGAATCACCGACAACTCTGTCGACGTTTCACAACCAAACACACGCGAGAAGTCATAAATAACGCAAGATCACATGATTTCTCTCTGACTTTTTTCTTTCGTGACCCTGTTGTGGTACAGCTCAGATGAAAAATGAAATAGACATGGGTGCTCCTGCCAAAGTTCAACTAAACTTTCCTCCATTTCTTGGGTCCAAATAGACAGAGAAGGAGCCTTTCTTGGAACCAAAGCCATACTTGCTGATATTGTGGCCTATAACTCCTCCCCGAACTGCCCGCTGCCCTGTATCTTGCGCTCTCATTGGTTGTAAGTCATCACTTGTATTTTTCAGACAGAATTCCATTTTTTGGATTTTGAATCGCCGACAGATCCAGATATTTAGCATGCCAAATATTTCACGGGCATTGGCGACGCATCGGTGATTCTCTCAGATTGCGTCTTTGTTAATTCACTCACGTGAACGAGCACCGATTTGCATCTGATTTCGGGCACTCTGCATTACGTTTATCTCGTTTATACAGCTGAGCAGTTGAGGGTTAAGGGCCTTGCTCAAGGGCTCAGTACTGGCAGCTTGGTGGTCATGGGATTTTAACAACTTTCCGATCAGTAGTCCAACGCCTTAACCACTGGCGAATCATTTCAGGCATTTCAGTGTTACATTTTTCTGGTCCAGAAAAAAACTTTGCTTCCAGTGCAACAGCTGAAATAACTTGAACTCTGACTCTTTTCCTCATAGTCAACCACATGGTTTCAATCGGACGGTTTAAATTTTATTTGTCATATACACAACCATACACAGTACTTCAAGCAAAATGCTTTTTTTTGACTCATTTCCTATTATATATATATTGATCTAGAGTTTCATATTAAAAGATTATTAAAACATATTAAAATGATTTGCCTTTAGAATCCAAAAATATAAAGATTACAAATAGTAAAATGTGGTTAGAAACAGGTTTAATAACCTTATATCTTATTTGCTTTATTGCAATCTCATAAGAAGGAACAGATACATGATATTATCACTTGCTTAGATGTACAGTTTGCAGTGTAATTCACCTAACAGTAGGCTGAGGGCTCTAAAAATACCTGACTGCTCCTTTAAAACAATCTATGTCTTCTGTTCTGAATGCATGTCTCAAGCATACTCTATACTTTAAAACCCGAACCACAGAGCAATAAGTGTTTTATACGTTATATTTCATTCAAATGTATTCAGGTGGAAAGAGAAGAGTGCCATCAATTAAGCTCACTGACACTGCAACTATTATGTAACTATTATGTGATGCAAGCACTTAGAGGAAGCAAGTTCAGTTCTTGTGTAGAAAGGCAGGGGTGCAAGCCAAGATAATACAGCTATCATTAACTTTTGGCACTAGGAGACAATCATTGCACTTTACACTGAAAAATCAAGTTGTGAAGCACTTTATCGCTATAGAAATTGCAGAGAAAGGCAACTCTCTACCGAAGCCCTTTGTTCTGGTCAGGTCAAAATTGTGCATTTTAATGATCAAAAGCAGAATGGTTATAAAAAAATTTTTTTGTTTTTTTCAAACATAAAACTTCTAAAAATAAGTTCTAAAAAACATTTACATTTTTTGACAAAGTTACAAAATCAGACTCATATTACAGGCATAATGTTCCAATGTGATTTTAGTCAATGCCATGTTCTTTCAAAAAATGGAAAGCTTATTGTTAGTGACAATACACAAATAGACCTGATGCTTAAATGGTATTACAGGACCCACTGTGTATTAAGAAGGCAAGTTCATGCTGTTGGTACCAAATTCTGATGCTCCCATCTGCATATTTCATCAGAAATGGAGATTTGTCAATTCGGTATGGACATTTTGGAAAATGTTTGGGTGATTTTTTGCCCACTGAAGTCTCAGAGTCCTGGTCTTGGCAACCCGATGTTTCCTTATGCTGTTGTATCCCATCTGCCTCTTGATTCGATGTGTTGTGCATTCAGAGATCTTTTTCTGCACACCATGTTTGTACAAAGTGGTTAAATGCACTACCATAGCTCTCCTGTCAGCTCTCATAAGTACTGTTTATATAGCTAGCAATTACCATCCAAGTAATAAGCAAAAACTGAGGGCTAGCAGCTAATGAAGTGTCACACCAAGCATGGCAGCATGGCTGCCAAGGGATTTTCATGCTGAATGGCCTGTGATACTGGCATTAGTGCCAGGTCAAGGGCTTTGCAGGATCTCAAACTGAGTCCATCTGGCAAGTTGTCACTATGACCACTAGACAGGCATGAGAGGTGGAAAGGGCCTGTCACTTACAGAAACTGGGTCAGTGTGTCTTTACACACTTACAGAGACATGGCAGAAGAACTGCGGCTGTAACAAATACAGACAAGTTTGCAATCTTTGATATGTCCATACTAAATTAGGTAGACGTTTCAGTTAGGTCATTTGTGGCCAGATAAACAAAATATGTGGTAGTATACATGAAAAGTTGTAGGGTGAACTGAAAGTTGTGAGTTTAACACCAAGAGGCTCATGATCAAACCCTTTTAAATGGATAGTCAGCCATTTCTGAGCCAACTTTTCCCATAAAAGCGCATAAAACACAGGCACAATGCAGTGAAATGGTGAAAGTAAATATGTATAAATCTGTTTATTTAAATTTCTAAAGCTACGGGACTAAACTGAACTACTCCTACTACTCCTACTACTACTAATAATAATAATAAACAATACATTTTGATTAACTGTTTCATGAATCAATAATGATGAATCAATTTCATAATTATAACTCATGGTTTTTTGTTTGTACTGTGCTTTCTTATTGTATTTATGATTACCTGTAAATTTTCTGCAATATTCCTTAAGGATCAACAAAAATTCTATCTATCTATCTATCTATCTATCTATCTATCTATCTATCTATCTATCTATCATGATGTGCTCTTGAGCGTTTTCATCATATTTTATTATAATTGCAGTTCAATCACATTATGCTAGTTTTAACCAGATGGTACAGCCCTACAACCTCATACCAACCCCTGGGGTCTTTGAAAACAGGCTTATAGGTTTATAAAGTTCAGTTAAAAATGTTACGGTGGTTTAAAGTTACTTGACTGATCAAGCAACAAGCTCTGTACTCCGTTACACCACTAGGTGTCCCTGCATAACTTAGACACTGGTACATCTCTAACAGGCTCATTCACCCTCCCTCTCTGTCTCTTTCATGCATCCATGCAGTACATGCACATATAGTCCAGAGTGCAATCAATTGAATGCTCAGATTTCATGCACCAAGCTTAAGATATGGATATGGAGTTTACCTTTTTAATTTACAGCATAGCTATCAAAGTATCATGCAACCACCATAAATATTAACCTTATACACAGAATCCTTTAATATTGCCATCTACTGTGCTCTCTGCATCTCTCATTGCAACTCTCTTCTTCATTCTTTCAGATAAGTGTTCACAAAAGGGAGGGACTGTTTCATGTGAAAGAGTGAAATAACTGTCAGACAGCCTCAAGCTCGCAATCACAGGCTTCCAAAACAGCCTAATGAGCTTGACACTTCGGGTCTCCAGCCCTAATTGTGCCACTACAGCAGTGATAATGCACATGAAGGGTATGAAAGGGTTGAAGGGGCATCACTGATCGGAAAGTTCGAGGGTGCTCTTTCTGAAAATGATCACGTCTGACACTTCGTGTTCAGGATGGTGGCTGGAAATGACTTAACCCACTACGGCAAGCTAATGCAATCAGAGAGGCTAACGAGATGTGACCGCCAGAGTTCTTATCATTAACTGTGATTTTTTTTTCTAGCTTATGCACCAGAAAATGACCCCACCTATGTGGAGATAGATAATAAATAGATAATGGAGACAGATAATAAATCTTTATGGATGTTTGTAATGTATATGTTCAAGCATCTAAAATGGTTTTTCCTTCATTTTTTCCTCATACTCTATAGCCCATGTTTGTTTGTTACTGGAGGTTCAATGCGATATTCTGCCAAATGCTCCCTGGTGCCAAAATGGAAAAAAAAAAACAATTTTATTTTCGTCTTTCACACTTGCAGAAACATAAGCTCAGGGCTTTGATACCACATGATTACCTGTCAAAGTGATTGCTAGTCTATCACAAGATTTCCTGGGTGTTGTACGGTTCTCCCCCATTTTTTCCCCTTCCCCAGACGACAACTGAACCGGCGTTGGTGCACGCAAACGAAATGAAAGTCCATGATAGAAGGAGCTGCAAGTGAAACCTCTATTACGTAGGTGGAATTTTAGAAAAATTGGGTTTGAGGTGCAAAGCTTTGTGTTTTGCTCCATTGTGTTTTGCAAAACAAATATTTTTCTGAAGAACAAACACAATGAATATCAGGTGGGAACCCATAGGCTTTCGAATACGAATTAAAGATTTGTATTGCTTTATTTTTATTCTACAGCATTATTAATTCCTGGAAGTATCCTTTGGAAGTATCACAACCATGATCCTTGGTTGTCTGGACGGTAATGTGTTAAAATTGTGAAGATCCAAATGGAAAATCAGAATTTGTGCTCATTGTATCTTATTAGATGAAACAACTGGTTAGAATGTCAGGAGCTACAGTGAACCCAACCGCGTTTTGATTTCCAGTGGGATGGAAATGATTAACTTGAAAGAAAACTCTCAAGCAAGGTCTCCTTGATAAGAAATTTGTCCAAGGTCTAATCTAGGGGTGTCCAATCTTATATGAAAAGGCCTGGTCAGGGTCCAGTTAGTGTGATTTATATAGAGAATTTACATGCATATGGCTTATACAGGAATCTGATATACTGTGTACCAGCAGAAGATTTTCAGAAATATATGACGTGGCATAATTGTGTCAAGGAGGCGGAGCTTATGTGTTCATTTTCAAATAATGAGGTGATCGCAAGTGAACAAAAATATGTTTGTAGTGCTTTGATATTTGTATCACGACAGATTAATAGAAGGATTACATGGACACAGTTTTGTTATAAATATGAAACAGGATTGATATGACCAAAACTTATGCTTTGTACCTGTAACTTTTTAACAAAATCATGCTGAGTTTGAGTGAGATGGAATATCTCCATGCGATAACCCAATGCATTAGTAATTGCACATTTGCACTCTGCACACAAAGTCAGTGTTCTAAGTACATCATCAATCACTAATGGCTCCTCTCTAGCGTGTGCTCGACACTCACGTGTAAACTTTGAGCACGAAGTCTTTCTCCTCCTTTAGCTCTAAGATGGTGTGGAGCACATCGCTCATAGCGAGAACGGCGCATCCGTACGGACGTCGGTAGTGCACGTGTGGAGGGCCCTTCTTTGAGTCGTTCAGCAGCATTCGACCTGTGCGCAGAAAGCACTGCATTACCATGTCAACACACAGAAATGGATGATACTATTACAGCAGAGTCGCTGCGGTATGGAATCAGGAAGTAATGTTCAGCAAAAGGAATTTAAATCAAAAGCAATGAACCACGTATCTGAGCTGTCAGTGTCTAGAACTTTCTATGATCTAACACATCTGATTGCAGGCTGGAGAATTCCAGTCGATTGAAGCTACATTGCAAACTAACAGTGTAAAGCCTCCTGCTAGACAAACGAAGTCCCTACTTTGGCAGAAGTAAACATTTAAAAATCATGGGCAGAAGTCCAAAATACACAAAACGACTGTTTTATGTGATATTAAACATTATTATATAATTAGAGCATCTATTTACTTTACTTTACTTTACTTTACAGCACACAATTTTCACTTTAACACAACATACATGTAAGTTATTTGATCAAAAGTGTAGCAATCCTGACAAAAACATCACAAAAAACATTTGCTTTTACTCACTCCCACCCACTAGGCTTCAATTAACAGTACATCGACTTATTCTAGTACATTTGTGGGTAAATGTTTTTGTAGACCAAACTAAACAGATTCACAAAAAGGTTGTTAAGTTCAAACTTGTTTCTAGTCACGTGTGGATCCTAATAAATGTCATTCACCCATATATTACCAAGCGCATTCACGGCACAGCTGATTTCCATTTAGTGATGGCCACAAATCTCTATAAAAGGCAAAGCTCACACAGAGCTCCCTAGAAAGCTCCCTAAGTGTCATGTACACTAAATTTTCCAGTAATGCAGCACAGCCACTGCAGCATGTCAGCTACCACAAACACACACTAATTCTCCAGTGTTATACGGTACCATCTTGTTTGACGTTGTGAAACGTCTTGATTTATGGATTTGCTTTCTTTCAAGTCATTCATATGGAATCACAGTGTTTCACACAATATAAATAAATAAGTGAAATAAATAAAGAATCTTCCAAATATACCATTTGAAGCCAATCGATCAGGATCGATTTACTTAGTCTCCTTATATGTAAATTAAATAAACTCACAGCTCATTGTTTTCCTAACTACCCAGACTCCTGGAAATAATTTATGATTCAATTTATAAAGGACTGTGGAACTGCATTTACTGCAAATGTAAAAAAGTGAACACCAACTTATTGAACTGGTGCTTATTAGAGAACAATAATGTGTTAGAAGGTACTAATGTGTTCTTAGTGTACTAAGAAAGAAAGAAAGAAAGAAAGAAAGAAAGAAAGGAAGAAAGAAAGAAAGAAAGAAAGAAAGAAAGAAAGAAAGAAAGAAAGAAAGAAACAGAAGGAGGGAGGGGAGGAGTAAAGAATAAAAAGAAGAGAAAGAAAAAAGAGGAGGGAAGGAGAGAGAGAAAGAAAGAAAGAAAGAAAGAAAGAAAGAAAGAAAGAAAGAAAGAAAGAAAGAAAGAAACATGCCAGAGAAAAGAGGAAAAATAAATGAATATTAATAATTACGTGGAAATGGTTACTTTAACATCATCCAGAAAATAAAGAGCAACATCATCCATTTTCATTTTTACTGATTGATATCAGACAGCTAATCAGCTCTAACAGTTGAAATCAACTGATAATGTAAAACATAGCGATAGACATACTGTGCAAATGGCTACATTCTACTGATTGTACTGTTCCCTTTGCACCATACTGAGCCCAATTGCACAATGAAGCTGTTACATAACAGCACTTGTGATGCGAATTCCATAGCAGGTGAAGTGCAAAAAAAGAAAAAGAAAAAAAAAAACTGGAGCACATTCAACATTCAGCTCAAAGCGAAAGAAGTCCACATGAGGCGGAAAGGAGCAGAATTTTTTCCTTTGCTTTATAGGGGCAATATTCTAGAACGTTCCAGGTCCACTTACCAGTCCTGATCACCTGAGCAATGATGTATAGGTCTCGTTTCATATCCTTATTGCTCAGGTCCTGTAGAGAGAGAGAGAGAGAGAGAGAGAGAGAGAGAGAGAGAGAGAGAGAGAGAGAGAGAGAGAGAGAGAGAGAGAAATGAGGCATATTGTGAAACAATCAATGTCAAAGACATGATTGAAGACCTTGTGTTCAGTGTACTCAACACACCTTCAATCTACAGCCAAATAATGTTAATAATTAGTATATAGCATTAGAAAATAATTAGAAATAATGTAATAATGCTTAATGCTCTGTAGCATAGCCATGGTGATAAGTATGAGGCTGGAGTCCATCCAGATGTTTCGCAAAACCCTACATTTTTTATTAGACAAGTAACTAATAGTAACTAATTTGATAGGTGTTGTTACGTTACACCAAATGTAAAATCATTAATACTCTGTTCTTGCATTATTTTATATTTTGTGTTATTACATTTACATAATACTTAAATTTTTGTAGCCTTATTTCATTGGGCAACTACAGCAATTACTTTTCTATGAAGTAATACTTTTTTTCGTTGAATTTCAGGTATCATGTATAAACATTTAAATGGATGAAATTTTGGCTTGTATTTTCTACCGAATAAAAATATTTCTATAATAGGTTTGTGCTTTATTGATAAATCAACCTTTTCCACCTCAGCTTTAAATTCGCATGTCACCCCTCCCCCACCCTCCAAAAAATTAATAAAAAAGATGGATGGAAAATAGAAACCCTGCTCAGTATTTTTTACCGTAAACAGTGCACAGAGCCGGTCGATTTTTTCCGGGTTCTTTGGGCCTCCGTTTTTGTTGAGCCTCACCATGAACTTCTCACTGCAACAAAACAGCACATGCTTAAATTCACCTTGAAATCATTTGCCTATGATTCCTTGTGGCTCAATTCTTAACAACTCAATAAGTCCCGCTGTTCCTTAATACAAACGGCTCTACATAATGTCAATTAAAGATGGCCTCCTGCAGACTCTCTGACACCGTAGCGTCTCTCTCGCACAAGGAGCTGAGACTAAAGAGGAGGTAGGTGGTTAATAATGTGCCTCGTTCTCCTCTCGTTTCCCACAGGAGGTCTGGGAAAGTCAGGATGGTGAGACAGAGCGATGACAGGGGGAGAATGAAGGAGAAGTGGGAATCTTTAATCAGATCTAAGAGAGGTGACGAGAATACTTCCTGTCCTCCACAGCCCAGCCTAATGGTAGCAGGGTGTCAGGGTTATGAGAGTTTGTGGGAGGAAGACAGACAAGAGGAATGTAGTCTACCTGAGGCTTGGCTAATAGAAAAATAGGCTGACCAGTCAGATGCTACACCGGATGAAGACAAATTTCTTTGAAAGGAAAAAAGTCATTTATAGTAGTGCCTTCCATTTGTCTTTCTGGTTCCGTTCAGACCTGCTCTCACACACAGTCAACTCAAATGAACTTGTTCGCTGTGCAGTAGGCTATAACATTTTCAATATTCTAGAAATTAAAACTGATCATAAACCTGGTTAGCATGTTCGCTTCACACCTCCAGCGTCCTGGGGTCGAGTCACGCTCCCACCCACTGTGTGTGTGGAGTTTGCATGTTCTCCCCGTACTTGGTGGGTTTTCTCCGGGTGCTCCAGTTTCCTCCCACAGAACAAAGACATGCTTCTAGGCTGATTGGCGTCTCTAAATTGCCCATAGTGTGTGATTGCGTATGTGAGTATGTGTGTGCCCTGCGATGGCTTGGTACTCCGTCCAGGGTGTATCCTGCCTTGATGCCCGATGACGCCTGAGATGTTAGACCAGATAAGCAGTACAGACAATGGAATGGAACATTTCATATACTGGTGCCTGGTACTGGTACATCATTAAAACCATTGCTGTAAAGGTAATAACTAAAATTAATGCCACATTTCTTACTGGAGCATTATACAAACAAGTCCCTAACTAGTTACTTCTTCAAAATTACTGTTACAAATTCAACCTTTCAGCACATGTCACAGTTCCCACATTTGTCTGCTTTACTATATGCCTTTGTCTTGTTTTTCTACTTCTGTCCTATCCTTGGTCTGTTACCGATCATACTTTTTTGTTTGTGGTTATTTTGCCTTTTAATAATACTTTTCAATTGTACAATCAATAATACATTTCAATCAAGCATTTCTGTATCTTTAAGTTCTGAGCCTTGATTTCATATTTCCAGGTTGTTCTCATGAGTTGCACATGTATTGATCTTGATGATGAAATACACTATTTGTTCTATGTGCACATTATATGCATAGTATGTAGACACCTAACCATCGCACCCTTATGTGTTTCTAAAAAGCAATCCCATTACAAAAATATTACTTATATACATTACTTATACCTTACTATGGCCCCTCCTTAACTTCTGTAACAGGTCCCACTGTTCTGTGGCTTTCCACTAGATTTTGAGACATGGCTGTGGGAATTTGTGCTTCATACCAATCAAGCAGGGGCCACACCTGATTCCACCTGTTTAATCAGTTGATCTTTGTCTTTCAATAGATATAGGTGTGGCTTCTGCTTAATTGATATGAAAACCTGCACCCACACTGGACCTTTGTGGGTAAGATTGGACACCCCTGCTTTAGTTCATATGATGTACAAATAGTATTGTAGAACACTACACAGGAGAGGAGAATAATGTTTGTAATTATGTTTTTCAAGCAGACATTGCTTAATGAGTGACGGATATACCCAACAAAGCAGCATGACCAGACATTTCAAAAGCAAATTGATTCAATGAGAAACCCTCAAAGACTGGTAAATAGGCAGCCTTTACAGTATATATTTTCCATTAAATATATCAGCTTAGGAAGTTGGGGTAAGAGTACAGGGTCAGCTGTGACACAGTGCCCCTGGACCAGAAAGGGTTAAGGGCCTTTTTCAAGGGCCCAGCACTGACCTTCCCCAGAAACAGACCTTCCATTCCATAAACTAGCACCTTAACAATTTCAGCCACCACTGCCTTCTGTCAGTCTCTACATTACAAATGCAATACATCTCTTACCATTGCCGTATGTTATTCATTAATTCTGTCTATATTAAGGGTTCTTATCTTCCAAAGGGTTCATAACTTCTACTCAGAAATCCTCCAGCCAGGGCAACTGTAACACTTTAAGATTCTAGATATAGCATTTTCTCCACCAATGTTGTCTTTCTTGGTCTTTTTATTCTTTGTTTTGTTTCCTGTTCTCCATTTCTGTTAACGTTTGTTATCAAGCTTCCTAATTTCCCAGAAATTTACCCCAGCCCAACTCAGAGACAGAGATTGAGTAAAACTGGTGGGTGCCTCTCATGATTTCCATTTGCCGCTCTCCAGCATGCTTAGAATTATAAGCTAGATACTCAAGTGCTTTTGTGTTCAGTGGTTTATCTCTCTTACTTGAAAATACATGTGCAGAAGGGATTTGAGATAAACAGGGACTCCTAGACACTCACAGAGGTCAGTGGTAGCTTGCTAGTAAAGATTCTAAGCTAATGTTTGAAAAACATCCAGTTCAAATCCTGGGATTTTCAGAGAGCCACTGGTGGGCCATTAATTGCTCAGTTCTATGTGATTAAGTCTCCTGTTTATCTTCTGACTTCTAATTCTTGTTTTTCTTTCCTTGCAGTTTCTTACTATTTAAGTAGTTCATTTGTCTTAATTATAGTTTCTAATTTCTGTTTACCATTAGTCATGGCTTAATATTTATGTGTTTTTGCTTGAGATAACCTTTTCTGTTTTGAACCCAGCTATGCCTGAGGACACTCTAAGGACTATCTGTTAAGGACTATCTGTTAAGGACTATTTGTATATGCCCACTTGTCCCCGGTTTTCATAAGCCAAACTGCATGAAAGCGAACTTGATGCAGCTGAATTCCTGAGACATGTCTTTTCAGTTGTCCATGTGTGTATGCTCACCAGCATGGGAATACACATCATTGCACACTCGTTGACTAGCTGATTTGACAAGCTCCTCTGCCAAGAATATCCAATCAGTTTGCAGAAAAGCAACATCAGACTTCGCTTGCGGAAACAACAATGTCCTTCGCAAGCAATGACAGGTAGTCATTAAAACCTTTCATTGTTAACAAAGAAGTGTTTCTTTGGCTTTGTTCAATTCAAGGGCAGATCTGACTATTGTTAGTGCATTTGAAAGGTGCTGTGTAGGAATCTCTGTAGTTGTACAAATGACAATAAGCTATAAGGTTGATGACTGATCTGGTTAGTGATAAGTGTTATGCTCAGGTACTTCACTCGCTAAGAATTGACAAAAAAGGGAAAGGAATAAGCATAGAGGTATGAAATAATAACTCAATCAAGTGCTGGGGGATGAAATGAGTTTTCAGTTATGTAATCACAGAGTTCACATAATCACAAGTTCCAAAGACAGTGAATCACTGAAAAGAAATGTACATCAAGTACTTGGCAGCTGAAAACAGAAAAAAGTTTATTGAAAAGGTATGTTGTTAATCTATTTCTTATGCTGTCCAAATTGTTTTTCATTGTTGCAGGCTTGTAATCTAAACAATATAATCTGTAAAACAGTCTTACGCCTATATCATACTATGCTTCTCAAGACACACATTGAACCTATTCATTCATTCATTCATTCATTCATTCATTCATCTTAAGTAACCACTTGTTCATGGTCCTGGTGGATTCAAAGCTGTGAACACTGAATGTGAGCAGGAATACCCTCTGGTGCCAAGAACACACATTCACACCTAGGGGTGATTTAGCATAATTAATTCAACCAATTGCATGTTTTGGAAGGTGGAAAACCAAAAGGAAATCTATACAGCCACAGGAAGAATTAAAGTGACACAATCTTAGAATGAACATCCTGGAAGACTGGGGCTTTAGTCTTGCTGACAACACCACTATGATGTCCACCCTGAACACGTGTTAAAAGAAAGCAGGAACTGTCTGTCTGCAGTGGATTTAGCTAGACAGCTATTCATTTATCTTCAGTGGTCCTTTTATTTTGATCAGGATCACTACTGATCCTACACTTGGAACACTGGCTACAAGGCAGGAATACAGCCTGGAGGAGACAACTGGTACATCCACCTACCGGCATGTTAGTAGGAAACCGGAGTACTCTAGGAAAATCCACAAAGACGCTGGAAGAACATGAAAAATTCTTCACAGGCAGTAATTGCAGCTCAGTATCTCCAAACTGGGAGCTCTGTGGCATTAACGCTATATGTTGCCCCATGGTGCCACCAACTGACAAAAGCATACTGACAAATAGAGAGGATTTCAAATGTTTCTTCTAGAGTTCCATCAAAGCCTCATCTAAGTCCTCGAGCGTTACTGACAAAACAGCTGTATTATTTTGCAGGAAATCAGGATGGGAGGTCTAATGGATAAGACACAGCAGGACCATTCAGAAAGCCACAGGGGGCCAGACTGGGCCAGATGTTGTGGTTAATGTGTGGAGAGGGAATAGAAGAGATAAAAAGGCAGTTTCCTACGTTTACTATAATACCTTCATGAGGAGAGTTTTCAATAGTTCTCAATAGCAGTTAATAATTCTCACATTTAGCTGGATTTATTGTGAAGGAATTATTGAAAGACTGATTTCCAGGTCTATAGTGAAAGGCTCTGATTTAAAAGGTTACACTTTTCATGACACTCCAATAAACCATCAGGCTTATCTTTGCATAATTGTAATGAGATGTAATACAATTTTGGGCTGACCCTGGAAGGGAGCAGTGGACAGCTTTCAAGTGGGAGGCTGCAGGACCATTAACGGACCGTCAAGACTCAGATGAGTGGGTGGACAGAAAGTGAGAGTGAGAGAGCGAGAGTGAGAGAGAGAGGCCAAGATGCTGTGAATAATTATTTGGCTAGCATTAGACTGGTAAGACTTATATAATGTTACACAAAACATTCCAAAATTCAAAATGTTTGCAATATACAAAGCATGGTGTCAAATTTCTTTAACCCATCTTCAAGGGTTGTTTAGAAAAATCCTTGTAATAATTTTTGTGAAAATATTATGCTTCTTTTGATATGACTTGATATGCAGCTTGCATACAATATGTGGGTTTCAAAAGCAGGAAAGAGAAGCAAAGCTAAACACACACTGGGAAAGTTTGCCGTAACGCCGCCTAAGGCTCACTAAGTGAATAGATTAAGACAGACGAAGAGAGTGAGACGTAAAGAGAGAAATGGGAGTGTGATGTCTCGGTAGTAACAGATCAAGTTCATCTTAGGAGTGGAAACTCTCACAGGAGACTAGCAGCAAGGTTCTGGAAGCCTTCGGCAAGCATCTACATTTCTCTGTGTGCATCTTTTTCCTTCACACAAACTCATATTTGACGGTCTTTTAAGCAAGAGAACTGAGGTTGTGCAGAGAATGCTTATCATCAAAAGTGAATGGCATAACTAAGTTTGACACAATCTACAGTACATTAATCAATCCAGAGTTAGTTATCAGTCATTTTGAAACAACTCATCCATCGAAACTTCTAAAAAGTTATTCCCAATTTCAGCAAAGATGAAATTAGACAGAATAATATATAATTACTCGTATGGAGCTTGTAGGCACTATGGTTGCCAGAATTCCTGTGAGGGTGTTTCTAGCTGTGACAGCATGGAGGAAAATAATGATTGCTTCCTCAGCTGATATTCATTTCCTCTTCCCATTCTGCCAAGCCTCTAGGGGCAAGGACATTTGTGACAACAAGTTTTCCCAAGCTGTTAGCCAAAGTCTGGGTACAGGTAACATTTCTTTTCTGTTTTTTGTTTTCCTTTGGCAGATGACCTACACCTGGTTATTGCTTTTCAAATCTTGTCATTGGGTTGTGTAAAAGAGGTCTCAAGCCTCAAAACAGATAATGCAGCATTCAGACATGGTCCAAGGAATGCGAGAATTGTCCACTAAGCAATGTAGAGGGAAAGAAGTGATATAAGATAGTCCACAGAAATTCCAAATAATCAAGAATCTAGAAAAGAACACTGTACCTTATAATTAATGCAAGCAAGTGTTCTGACCATGGCATACATTTGATAATTAGACATTTCTACATAATCTAGGCTTATGAATAAAGCTGTAAAGTTTAACTTGATTTTTACCCATGGTAGTAAAGTTACTTAACCAAAGTTATGTAACTATTGCTGCTTCCTAGTCTGCAGATTCTGGGCACAGCTTGAGACAAAAGTTGAGACAGAATCTGAATTTTGGAGAAGTTTTCAATTGGAGGAGTCTTTCAATTTCAATTCAGTTCAATTTGATTTGTATAGTGCTTTTAACAATGGACATTGTCTCGAAGCAGCTTTACAGAAAATAAGAAATATAGTACAAAAAGTTCAAGATTAATGTTAGAAAAAAAGTTCAAGGTTAATATTACACTTGTATTTAAAATTTATTTGTATTAATCCATAATCTCCAATGAGCAGGCCTGAGTTGACTCTGGCAAGTAAAAACTCCCTTAAATGGTAAGCGGAAGAAACCTTGAGAGGAACCAGACTCAAAAGGGAACCCGTCCTCATTTGGGTGACACCAGAGATTGTGAATTACCATAATACCATCTTTCTAGCCCTTCTGAGCCTGGTTCCTATCAAGGTTTCTTCCTCATATCATCTCAGGGATGATATGGTTGCCTCAGGCTTGCTCATTAGGGAAAAAAAATTAGGGATAAATAATAACTTAACTTTAGTTATCATTTTTATTCTATGTTTCTATACTTCTGTAAAGCTGCTTTGAGAAAACATCCATTGTTAAAAGTGCTATACAAATAAATTGTCTAGAAGTGAATTGAATTCTATAAGGCCATTCCAGCATAAATGTTTCTAGTTATAAGTGCAAGAATTTCCCTGAGCAAGTTTTATTTGGGTCTCAGACTGTAAATCCATGCAGTCGATCAGTGATTGTCATGTCAGATGATTACACAGAATAAAACACATCCTAGATTTGATCTCCAGCTGCCTGCTTTGCTGAGACATCTGTAACACGTGATCAGCAATGACTAAGAAATTGCATATGACATATACTTGTGGGTGTAATGAATGTGAACATATCCTAAAATGCATTTGTTGGAGAAAATAAAAGTAAATTGTCAAATTATCAAAGTAAAAATGTACGTTTTGCATTTTTTAGTTTAAATGAATTCATAACCCTTTTGTCAAACAAACAAACAAGCACTAAATTAAACCTTTTGTGTTATTTGTACTAACTGAGCATTGTGTGCTTTTGTGTTTTGCCTGCTCGCTATTTCAGTTGAGCATGTTATATAGTGCAATACCCTCAATCCTAATAGCTGTTTATAGACATTAGGTTTTAGCATTAGCGATAACATATTTTTAGAACAGTCCAACACCATCAAAGGAAATTTTCTATATAAAATTGCATAAATTTGCAAGCTCATCAAAGTTTCTAGGCTTTGTGCTTGCAAGGCAATACAAGCAGAATGTGGCACATGAAATTACCTACCAGAGGGGTACCAGTGCATGCAAGTTTTTTATTTATTTTTTTATTTAATCCTAAGATTGTAGCAATGCTTAGCATTGAATTTTCTATTTGGATTAATGTATACTATTAATTTTCCTATTTATTTTCATGTTTATTATATGTATGAATTTATTTATTTTTGTATTTGTTTGTATATTATTATTAGATTTATATTATATATTATTATTAGATGTTGTTGTTGAAAAAATGTGCTTTATAAATCAAATTTACTTACTAGTTACTTACAATAATATGCCGTAAGCACAGGAAATATGCTCATGGGGTAGTGTTCAGAAAGCAGAATCTTTGCAATCATATAAGTTACAAATAAATGAATAACCAATAAATGTTTACGGATTGAACACTCATTAATATTTTGTTTTTCTTGGGACAGGACTTCTCATAATGCTCCTCACCTTATGTGTTTGCCTTCTCGCAGGTCATAGAGGGAAAAGAAAATGTCCGTGTCTTCTCCTATGGTGTTGTAGGTAAAGCTCTTGAGATTGACAAACAGGTGGTGAGGGACGGGAACCCGGCATGGATCACCATGACGCTGCCGCATGCTGTCCCCCTTGAAAAATAAGACAAAAGCTTAAAGTTACATTCAATAAAAATGAATAAGTATTCCTCCCACTTTGAACTTTTCTATTTTCTAGTTTTGCAGTGTTACAACCTGGAACTGAAATTAAACTAATTCGGAAAAGAGGTCATGAATCTACACGAAATCTCCCTTAATATTAAAGTTTGCAAATTGTTTACCAAAGCTTGTCTGCTTCATGGTGCAGGACTCGTGCCCTCCTTACCAGGTCTCCTGACTTTTACTGAAGGTGGTGCATTATTCTTTCCATTTTTTAATAAAGGATTTAATGACACTCCATGGGATGGTCAAAGATTGGAATTTCTTTTAATAACCAAATGCTGGCTAATATTTTCCCAGAAAGTTTTTTTTCATAGAACTTTCTTTCTACAGTTACTTTATAATGCTATTTCTGTTTATGTTTTCTCTAAGAAACTTAGGTGTACTTTGTTAAAGGTGTATAGAAAGGGATTTGAACTGAAATTATTTGACAATTTAATTGCATACATGTTGATTCCATTCAGTTGATTGTGACATCCGGTAGAAACTGAGTGCAACAGAGCTATTTTACAGTACTGGAGTAAATAACTATGCAACCTTTAACATTTTTGTCTAATCAAACATACACACTTCACTATTTGTGTAGATTTATGACATATAATGGCAATTAAATCTATTTAAGCTCCAGGTGAAATTCAAATCCAAATCCATTGTGAAATCCAATCATTTGTGTGTTTGAATCTAGGTGTTTATATATATATATATATATATATATATATATATATATATATATATATATATATATATTTTATATATATATATATATATATGTAGATAGATAGATAGATAGATAGATAGATAGATGTAGGTGATTGACTGTAATTTTTATATAAAATAATATTATATTAAAAATATAAAATGTTTTCTTTAAATTTTTTTTTATTTTAGCATTTCATTTTAGAGTTGCAATTATCCATAATTTCTAAATGTCAAACTTGACTGATATTTTCTTTGCCTTTTACATGCACATTAAATATTATATATACAGTAGAGTATTTCCTTGTTATTATTCATTTTTTTTCCATAAATCCTATGAATAGAGAGAGTGATATAGCAGACTAATTCATTTCTATAAAATACACAGCTTTTTTAAAAGCACAGATTTTAGACATAAATTGGCACATCTCACAATTATTCCATACAGTATGAGGAAATGTCTTCTGGTTTCTTTGTCATGATGTCTGTTTCTATCATATAGAGGATATTGTGATATTCAACACGCAAACTATTGTCAAGGGGACTGAATCTGTATTCCTCCTCTGTGTTGCTTTCAGGCATAGGATGCTTCTGTAGGCAGCAGTTTTGGACAGTGTTTGTCCTTCTGAGACTGTCCTCTAATGATTTTGGTCCTGTGCAGAGAAAACAATCGCAATACTGTTTGTACTTTTAACTTGTCTGTTTTTAAAGTCTAATGGTGCACTTTTGGTATATTACACAGCTTACCATGTTCAAATATTAGCTAATTATTTGGTTTATTTTTTATGTATTATTTTTTGTAGATTAAATAGAGTCTTTCGTAAAAACGTCACATTTAGTTCAATAAACAGAAACATGTTTACATTTCAAACATGCCGTGTCATCACCTAAAGTAAAGAAAGAAATGAAGATTTTGGTCACTTCAATCAAGATGTTTGGATAAACTGCATCCTTAACACTTTTAGACTATAAAAATAAAATAAATGTGAAGACTTAAGCTCCACCCACTAGATTGGGTCCTGAAATGTAGTATGTATCATTAAAATGCACAAATTTATTTTCTAAACCTTCTAAACCTTACTATCTAGTGAAGATATTTCTGAAAACATATTTATTTTCAAGCTCATTTGTTTCTTTTTTTTTTGTTAATAATTCTAGCTTTTTACCCAGAATTTTTTTTTTTCAGATTTAATAATTGTTGGATTGATAGATTGTATAGCTTGATAGATTGTATATTGAAAAATGGCATATAACAATTGAAGTGTAAAATTATGTGAAGAGTTAACTATTTGGTTTGCAATGCATGCAAATATAGGTATATTTAATAAGATAGAGCATCGTGTGGATAAATTAATACAAAAATATCAGCAATCCACTGGCAACGATTGATTGCGTCTTGCCATAATGACTAACATGAGATAATGACTCAATCACTAGCTTGTATATGTGTGATGAAGAATGATGGCAACTGGCCAATGAACAGAAAAGTGATCGATGTGCATAAGCGTGACTAGCCGTGTCCTGACCTTGAGATGAACTCACAACTCCAACAGCTTTAAATTCACGTTAAACTTCTCTAACAAACTGCTAAAAAGCCGTAAAAGCAGGTTTAGTGTCAGGTTTTAGCCGGAAGTCAGCGACGACCTATAAAATGGTCAGACTGCTCGGTGTGAAGAAAACCTGTTGTGAAAGGTGGCGAGTGTCTTCATGCAGGAAGGAAGAAATTCGTGTACCTGTGATGTGCTTTGCTGGACACTGTGTCTGCTGGACAGATGCTGTTAGGGGAGAAAAGGAGGGAAAGAGAAAGAGAAAGATGTAAAAGCAGAAACGCATTTCTTGAAAGCTTCATCGTGAAAAAAATCCTAAGTGATGTGTGTGTCTGCTGTGCTTAGAGCTTAGCAGGAGAACAGCGTTGTGCTGTCAGCTGCGTCTCAAGTGGATGTGAGGGGAAAACCTGAGGCAGTACTCCAAACCATACTGAATAAAACACAGTGACATATGGGGAAGAAACACACACTGGGTTCCTGATGGTAGCAGCGTGTGAATATAGTACCAGGGCTGAATATTGTGAACTAATGTGATGGGATGTGCTGTTATAGGAAAATAATCAATGACCCTTGAAGTGTCAAGGTCGATCCATCCTTCAATCTAGTTTCTGTAAGTTTCTGTAGCACTTATACTACACAGGGTCATTGAGGGCCTGGTTATTTATACAAAGGAGACTCAGGACACAAGGCTCAGGCATGCTTACACACCCAGTAACACTCTATGAATAATTTAGAGATGACAATCAGCCTCCAATGCATGCACTGTAGACGTGAGGAAACCATGCTAACAACTATGCTTTTTATGAACACTTTATATGCATATTTTTATGTTGTTCTTTCGGCTGCTCCCTGTTCGGGGTCACCACAGCAGATCATTTACTCCGCATGTTTTGATTTAGCACAGGCTTTACGCCGGATGCCCATTTTACCGAAGCTTTGGACCAGCACTAAGAGTTAACTCTTCAGTGACTGGGTTAGCTCCCTGCTCAGGAACTGAACCAATGAGAGCGCAAGATCCTGCTGCTGGACCACCAGGAGGCTCCTATACATATTTTTTATGTGTTTGTAGTTATATATATATATATATCATATAAACCAAAACAAAAACACAATTGTCTCAGCATATCACAATACCAAGAAAATGTAAAGCAATTCATGTTGAAAACTTAAAAAACATCTCTTACCGTTACTTTACTCTGACTGTTACAAAGTTCTATAAATGGTTATTAATATCCTGGTGATGCCAGGGCCATTTTATAGGCTTGGAGACTAGGGAACAAAAACTGGTCATATTCTCTGGATAAAAGGGATGGCATAATCTCTCTGTCTCTCCCCTGTCAATCACAGCAACACTAGTCAACCATGAGCATCTGTGAACTCATGTATGCGGAAGAGGGCAGACTATTTTTTCATCCAAGTGTGCTAGCATGCCGTGAGATGCTACATGAGCAGGAGATTGACAGGATGCAGCAGTTGACTTAATTGATAAATGTTGAATGAGAAAGGAGAGCTGGCTGGTGAGCAGAAATGGACAGTTTATCAAATTATGGAAAATTATTTATAGCGTACTTTTTATGAATATCATCCACCATGAAAGTCTGTCTACGTTGCTATAGAAACAATAATGAATTAGAACAAGGACATTAATATAAGATGAACCTTGTGGCTGGAACTTCTGTCAGAGCTGCTGGTCTAGAAAATGTTTCCTATATGAATTGATGAAGAATTTATAGAAGAAGAAAGACGTTGTTGTACTAGACTTATATTTTAGGATTTTTAGGATCTTCAACTATGAAATATTTCTGACAGAGAAACACACAAAGTCCTAATGCTGATACTTGTGGACTCACATTCATGCTCGCTGTGATATATATTTTAGCAAAATATCATGCTTGTGATATACAGTAATATGTCATAATTTGTTTACAAATGTCAGAATTGCTTCTCTTATATTAAAGTTAAACAATATCACAGTGTTTTAGTGTATTCATTTTTTCCGAGTCATGCTATTTATTTAAGAAACATACAGTGAGTCCCACCACCTCTCTAATAACATTTGCAGCATTTAAGGTCCATATTACAGCGATCATGACTAAGTCCTATTCACTCCTTCACGGTGAGAACACTGAAAGGAACACGCTTATACGTCAAATATGTTTCATCACTTCAGTTCCGAGCAATTCTACAAATAGCTGCCGTGGGTGGTCTCCATTTGAAGCTTCTTTCCAACAGGATGGCAGTGAAAGTGTCCATGACATGGAGTGCTTCTCATTTCTTAAATTGCATCTCCTCATTTCCTTTCCTTGTTTCCCTTCCTCGCTTTTTAGCTCTTCTCATCAAAGGAAAATGGAATGAGGACAGGAAGAATCGAGAACAAACAAATGAGCTGTCCTCGCTCACAGAAGCGCTTAAATGTTACTTGCTTAAATGTTAACGCTGACTCATCACATGACTTCTTATGTTTTCAAGTAAGGCTTGTTATTTGGATTTCTTCCAATGATTTCATTTGTACCCTTTTTTTGTGTGTGTAGCGGTGGAAGAATTTATACCATAGACTTATGCTGCCTTCACATGCTATCGGAATGATCGTCAATACGAATTTCCCACTAGGAAGTTGCACGCAAATGGCATAATCCCTCATGGCATAATTACAACCTGGAAACTCATTTTGATACCAGGATTCTTTGATATGGGAGGAAACTTTTAAGCAGGTACAGATTCTGTACTGTATGAAAGTTTTGTTTACCGCTGCTAATTGTTACGCTTGTTGTTTCGGTCATATTCATATATATTATGCATATCAACAACCATTCCATGCACATTTTTGAGTATGGAATAAGCAGTGTGTGTTATAGTGCCAAAATAAAAGTAAAAGAAAAAAAAAGAAAAATCCATGAATGAACCATGTTTCATGTTCTTTCCTACAACAAAGCATGTGAACAAGACTTATTCGTAATTACCACTTCACAAGCGGGAAGTAGGATAATTCTGCATAGTACATGAAGGCAGCATTACATCACATGCCAAAGTTAAAAAAATAAGAAATAAATAGGATCATGGTAGGCAGTTGTGTATGCTTAATTTAAAACCTCATCTCTCTTCATTCCTCTGAACATATTTAAAAACCTGGTACGTCCTTAATCTTGATGAACTTGATGGGATCGAGCAATCTTAATCTAAACAGATTGATTTCCATGGTCACAGCCTGAAGTAGGTAGGATAGAAGAACCAAAGAGGCATCAATTAATTTTGTGATGCGCTCTCGATTCGAGAGCTTTGGTTTAATTTATGTATGTTTATGTATTTCCTTTTCAAACAGGAAGGCAAAGATGGAGCGTGAAAAAGGGCGAGTCTGGTTTCCACAACAGTAGCATTCAAAATAAAGCATACCCCCTGCCGAATCTGAAAGAAAGAAACTGAAGTGTGGTTTAGCAACTTGGCTAAATGTTGCAGTGAGGGTTTATAGCTATGAAGGATTTCTCACTCCCAGTTTACCTTTTGCGACGTTGCAATGTTTGGTATCATAGACCAGAGCATTTCAGTAATGTACTGGTATCGGGTTGGAGATAGTTTGTTGCCGGCTCGAGTAGTATTTTGCCTTTCCCCTGCGGCAAGCCTCGTGCAGCAGTGAGGACATTATAGCTCCCCTCAAGGGAGAGGAAAAAGATTGCTGTTTAACACAGAGTAATGTAATTGTATCCAGAAATGAGCTTTCTGGTCAACTCTCTCTCTCTCTCTCTCTCGCTCTCTCTCTCTCTCTCACACACACACACACACACACTCACTCACACACACACAAACACACAGACATGCACAAATGCACACAGACACATGCACACACGCACACACACACATATGCACACACACACACACACACACACACAAACACACGCATACATACAAACATGCACACATACACACATGCACACACAGACATATGCACAAGCGAGCACACACACACATATACACACACGCACACACACTCACAGGCATGCACATATGCACACAGACACATGCACACACACACACATACAAACATGCACACATACACACACACACATGCACACACAGACATATGCACAAGCAAGCACAGACACGCACATACACACACTCACACACACACATACACACATATGCACACACACACACAGACACATACAAACATGCACACACACATGCACACACAGACAAATGCACACGTGAGCACAGACACACACACACACACACACACACACACATGGGACATGGAACATTTATTACTGAAGTGGGGTGTTTTTTTCTTAACAAACCAAAATATTGGAATGTGTCGCATCTATTGTTAAAACGTCTTCAAGAATTGTGATATAATATTTATGCCATATTACAGCACAGCCCTGGTGTACACATACACACACACATACACACACACACACACACACACACACACATGCACATATTTGCTGCAGGATTTTGAGTGAATTATGAAGCTCTACTACCAAGCATATGTTCCCCCTCTTGAGGCTTTGTGTGTGCTCCGAATAAATCAGCGCAGACCCCCCTCTGTGAACCCGCCAATAGAGACATGCAACTCAATGCAACATTAAACCTGACTCTGTGTTATCTGATTGTGTTCCGATTGTGTAACTTTGGTACAGATTAAAACAACAGCAAGGTGCAGGCATCATGAAAGCCTGACAGCTAGCTAGGCCTCATCCTCTACTCCAGCAGGGGACATCCTGATTTAGAAACGCTCTGAAAACAAACATCTTCCTTCTGTTCTTGGTTATTTTATCATTAGCGATGCTGAATGCAAGCCTTGAGGGAGCCATTAATCCTGAGTTGCGCCTGACAGTGAAGTTAGAAAGCATGTCCTATATATTTTGGAACTTTTCTGCAATTGTAATATTTGAGAGAAAATTTAGACATAGCATTCTTCTTCTTCTTCTTCTTCTTCTATTGGGTCATGGCTGCATTTGCTATTACACTATTTTTGTATCACTTTTTTCCATTCGATTCCATTTTTAAAAAGCTTTTACGACTGGATACTATATGACTCCTTTGCTACTGCATCATTTCAATCTTAAACTGCAGACGAGTCATTAAAGTATAATGAGGAAAGAGAAAACATTAATACACTGCCTGTAGAGCCAAGCAAAGATAAAAAGTTTTTGAAAAGAGTTGCTTAGATTATTATTATTAAATGTAGGGCTTAAATTTCCCACAAAAAAATGGCGAATGGTTTTCCTTGAGAGTTTAAATCTTCAGCTTGCATGGAAGAATTTATTTTTTTTCTCCAATTTATTTAGTAAACCTTCCAGTCAATTACTCATAATTAGTATTATAAAACTATGCACATATTACAATAAATAAATAAATAAATAAATAAATAAATAAATAAAATCATGAATATGAATGAATAAGGAAGAATAATACAATTAAATAAAAATAGCTTTTAATTAATTTACTGATACAATTGCTGTATTCTGCTATCCAGACAAACCAACACAAAGCAAAACCATCTGCAAATTCCAGTCTACTTTTTGTAGCACATTTCGGTTCAGTCTTGCCTGAAGGCAGGTAAATGTGGAGGTTTTTACAGTTCTGCATGCTTTGGTTTGTGTTTCTGGTACTGGCAAGTAGTTCCTCTTCCTCCCACGAACTGAAACTCTAGCACGCCAACACAACACATTACACTACCACACTTCCAAAAAGAGTTCGAGAAGTTGGTTTTCCGAGAGTGCTACACTGCAGTCTACATTATTCTCAATATCACTTTTAACAGGCAGAATGGTGGCTTAGTGGTTAGCACGTTCGCCTCACATCTCCAGTGTCCTGGGGTTGAGCCTTGCTCCCGCTCACTGTGTGTGTGGAGTTTGCATGTTCTCCCCGTGCTTGGTGAGTTTCCTCCCACAGTCCATGCTTCTAGGTTAATTGGAGTCTATAGTGTGTGTGAATGAGTGTGTGTGCCCTGCAATGGGCAATGGTACACCTGGGCACTCTGTCCAGGGTGTATCCTGCCTTGATGCCCAATGATGCTTGATACCCCTTATCTGACCTGATGATAGATCTGATAAGTGATAAAAATCACTTTAACATTTTTTTATTTATTCAGCAAATTATTACATTCATCAGAAGTTGATAGCATCTGCGACGTGAATGGATGTCTTCAGGTCTGTTATTTTTCAACAGTAGTTGTTGTTATGTCCCATATACACCAATCAGGCATAACATTATGACCACCTGCCTTATATTGTGTTGGTCCTCCTTTTTGCTGCCAAAACAGCCTTGTCCTGTCATGCACTGTGTATTCTGACACCTTTCTATCAGAACCAGCATTAACTTCTTCAGCAGTCTGAGCAACTGTAGCTCGTCTGTTGGATCGAACCACACAGGCCAGCCTTCGTTCCCCAAGTACATTAATGAGCTTTGGCCGTCCATGACCCTGTCGTCGGTTCACCACTGTAGATTTTTTTTTTCTCTTGCTGAGCAAGAGTACTTTTTTTTTTTTTTAAAATGATTGTTTTAGGGGGCATGGTGGCTTAGTGGCTTAGTGGTTAGCACGTTTGCCTCACACCTCCAGGGTTGGGGGTTCGATTCCTGCCTCCGCCATGTGTGTGTGGAGTTTGCATGTTCTCCCCGTGCCTTGGGGGTTTCCTCCGGGTACTCCGGTTTCCTCCCCCAGACCAAAGACATGCATGGTAGGTTGATTGGCATCTCTAAACTGTCCGTTGTGTGTGTGCCCTGCGATGGGTTGGCACTCCGTCCAGGGTGTATCCTGCCTTGATGCCCAATGACGCCTGAGATAGGCACAGGCTCCCCGTGACCCGAGAATAGATCAGATAAGCGGTAGACAATGAATGAATGAATGATTGGTTTAATATCATCTGACTGAGTTTATAACCAACATTCGATTATTGCAAGGTTGAAGTATTGGCACACTTGCTGTCATTTCTGTAGTCCAAAAGCATCATTGTATTAACAGTTTGTCTTGCTAGCACCATAGATGAACATTTGAGAAAGCATTAATCTTATACCCAAGATAACTATCAAATAAATACCAGCAAATAAATGGTGGCTTAAAAACTTTGCCATGTTTCTTGTCATCATCTTGCTGATCACAAATACCTAGACTCAATCATTTTCACACCATATATCTTTACATACACAGTCCAAAGATGCATATAGTGTGTAGTATTGCTCAGCGTGGAGGATTTTTAGAGGACACACCAAGCCTCGTTATTGTGATTGCACATCAGGTTCTTTATTCACATTTGTTCCATGATTAAAGTTTTTGCTCTCTTTTAATACATGAATAACATCAATGAAAGGCACCTACAAAGTTCCCAACTCCCATGACTCCCACCTGCATGACTGCTTTTAATCTGTGTTTTTTCCTGTATTTTTTTTTAAACACTTCCTTTTAAAAATCATTTTAGCTTGATAGATAAAATAAATAGAAAATAAATATTCAATGGGAATGAATATAGAATATCAGAAGGAATGTTAGAAAAAGGAAAAGTGGTATTATTCCATCTTTAATCAATATTGAAATCAATTTTAATAAATGATTAGCTCAATTAGTCGAGTGCTTGTGTCCATCACTAGGTCTGACCTCTGCCTGTCTATTTAGATATGATAATGCAGGAAATGTTCTCTGAAATGTTAAACAGATTGTTTTCTTGGAGATTCTGGAGACTTTTGACATTTCCTGCTTTTTGTGCTAAAAAGGATGAGGAAAGTATTTAGCTACATTGAAAAATTTGTTTAAAATATGGTTGGAATTCACTATCAAACCATTAGTTCTAATTCATTCTCTACAAGAAGGGGAGAAAAAGGTGGATAAAAAGCGAGTGCAGTAGGAGAAGGTGAGAAGCACACCTCCCTGCCAACTCTCCTATATCAGTGCCAATAGGCTCTGCAGGAGTGCCAGACCTCAGTGCCAAGGCCAGGACAGCACTGCCCGCTCTATGCCAACCCCGGGCATCACCATAATGATCGTCTTGGCAGCGTTTCACCCTCTTCTCGTGGTGTCGTTTCTGCACTGGGTATTTTTTTGAGGCAAAAATGAAACCATTAATCTGCCATATGTGTCAGTGCAGCTGAAAGATGATGTGATATTTTGTCGGAAATAATAAAAGCATATGCTTGCCCTCATTCTGGAAAGAATTAATAAGCTGGTTGATTTGTAAACATGCAAACACTTAATTAATGCGTGTTGGTTTGGAGAATTTATAGGCATTTAGAATTCAAGCAGTTAAATCTGCAGCTTAAATGTTTGAGATCATTTGTTAAGGTACTTGGTGCCAAATCATCCAATACTGAAAATTGGTACTTTAAGCATTTTTAATAACATATGTATTTAGATACTGTACATTAACAACCTTAAATGGAGGCTGACTAAACAAGAAGTACGAGGATTAAAACTGCAAAATTCAAAAATTCAATTGTAAAATCTCAATCTCACACACATACAGATACACACACACACTGTAGTTGTACAGATATATGCCTGAGGGCAGCATTAGACAAGGTTCTGTGTCACATTTATCTTTCCAGTCTAGGCAATCCCATAATTCTGTTCACTGGACCAGAGATTGGTCATCATGGCTGACCACAATGTCCCTCCATTAACTGTAAGTGAATGAGCGTTAATTTTAATTAGCCATAGAGGTGTAGCATGGAGTGCTGACATTTATTATGGGGTTCACACATGAATTGCTTGAAAATTTCTTCTTTTATTTTTTTCTTTTCTTTATCTTTACTAAAACAGGCAATGTAGAAGGTGGTACAGTCAAGAAAGATAAGTCTGATCAGCCTGATGGTGGTGCTGTTATAGATCCAATATTTGTTCCCTCTGATTCCTTGGCTTAGTGTGAACAGAAGAGTAACGTGGACCATTTAGCATCACCTACATAGATTCCGAGTTAATGTTGCTGTTGTCCTTTAGCTGCTCCATGTTTGGGGTCGCCACAGCAGACCATCCGATCCACATAGTTTGATTTGGCACAGGTTTTACTCCGTATGTCCTCCCTTACACCCCTCCCATTTTATCCAGTATCAGGATCGGCACTAACAGTTATTAACCCCTTATTGGCTCGGTTGGCTCCCTGGCTAAGAATCCTAGGATTTGAAATGTATTTTAACAGTGACTTTCAATAATTCTCCTGAAAAATATGTTGCAATGTGGAAATGGCCACCACATGCCAAATCAGTTATAGTATGTCCATGCAACTACTTATGCAAGGAAGCAGGTAGTATGCTAGCTTTCACCCTCCCTAATGATAGCTGTCAAATTATAATGGAGAGCTGGATGGTTCAGGACTTCCTTATTAGTAAGGGTTTTATTTTTCCCCATGGTAGACGTTTCTTTCTATTTAAGGAATTAATGCAATAAAGCTTTAAGCTACGTTTAAACTATATTGTTAGCAAACAAAAAAACTAAAAGTGGTTCTGACACAGCCAATGATCAACAAACTAATAATTTATCCAGACCATAACACATGATAAACAGGTTTAAACCCTGACTGAAAACTGCAATATGGGTTCCTGTGAAGTGAACACATTTCTTCATGATTGTTATTCAGATTTTTTCGGAGTCCAGAAACACCACATTTTACCCAATTAGCACTTCATTTACCATAGACGCTAATATGCTATGCCTAGCACTGATGGTGATAAAAACATCACCATTGTAAACATTGGAACTGTTATAACAGGGAACACTTACCATTTTGTAGAGGTCAGAGACACTAATCTTGTCTGCATCCACCATTTCAAAGTCCTTCCTCGGTACGAGATCCAGACCTAAGTGTCTGTTAAATGAATGCAGATAAAAAAAGAGGAAAGATGGTGGTAAGGGAATGGGGGCAGGAATAAAGAAATTGTATATAGATCAAAGAGTCAAGATAAATATAGCTAGCGTGAATGACTAAAATCTAACACGTTACTTTTGACACCTGTTTTGGTAGCTTTGACACGTGCCAAGTAATGCTGGTCTTACCCACTGGCCATCTGTCCACACATTGTACATTGTGACAGCATATCTCGGAGTACGCCAACTACACAATATATCAAACTTTATTAAACAAAAGCTTGGTCGCATAATTTATAGAATGCTCCTGCACGTCAAGAAGCTAACATTCTTTCACCTATATGAATATTAATGTAATATATCTTCATAATATATATCTTTGCATTCTTACTGTACGCATAAATCTAGTGGAAAATTAGACAGTTTTCCCTCTGTATTCACTGAAGAGAACAGAAACAACAGTTCTCTAAAACTAAATGCTATGCTGTGTGTGCAGTATGTGCAGCTGTTGTTGTGTTATGATAACAGGTGTGTGTCACACAGTTTCTAAGTTAAATGGCATGCAAGTCATGAGGACATTGTAAATAGTGACAATTATTAATGGAGTCCAAGCAATAAAGGTGGTTAGGGAGATTCTCCACTGAAACAAATTGTTACACCAAACTGTAAGTCATATGGATGTGAAATTTGGTCAACAAGTAGTTCTCTGTGAAAATTGTCGAGATAAGCCCAAGATGGTGGTGCAATAGCATAATTATATATGTCATTATTCTTTTCCCCCTTATTTCTTGTCTTAAGCAGAAGATCCTACATCTGTCATTTGGCAGTCTCTCATCCGAAGCAACTTACATTTTATCTCTTTTTTTTTTTTTTTTTTTACAACTAAGCGATAAGGGCCTTGCTCAGGGCAGCTCACAACCTTCCAAGCAGTAGTCCAACACCTTTACCACTAAGCTACGACATCCCCCACATTTGCATATTATATATATAACACCTACTTTGGTGAACTAGTCCTAGGATCTCTGTAGGTTCGAGGTCAAACTGAGGTTATGGTTCCTAAGAAACAGCTGTTTGGTGTTAAGTCCAAATAGCTGCTAGTCAGAAACCAACAGTCCAAATTTGGTGTGCTTCATCGAACTGCTAATTTATAACTGGATTTTAAATTATCACTGAATTACCTAAAAAACATGGCTACCTTTAGCCAATAAGTTTTCAGCAGGCATTTCACACAACTAGCACTGAACTACTATTATATAGTAACTATATTGCTGTGTGAAGCTTAGCAAGTACTTGGACCACGCAGATCGCTGCTTAAGCCTATAGTACCACTACTACTACTGCTACTACTACTAATACTACCACTAATAATAATAATAATAATAATAATAATAATAATAATAATAGCAACTATTATTGTTGTTTATTGCTATTTAACTATAGAAATGCTTCCTGAGTTTTTTTTTTTGTTGTTCCTTTCATTTGCCTTTTTCAGTCTGTCAAATCATGACATATAAATACAGTGCTATAACTATGAACAAATGCTAATTAACTTGAGGAAAATAATAAATTTATTTATTCAAATTTTTTCAATGTGAAAAGGCTGATTAACTAGATGTAATTACTAAACAGGGTGACGAGCCAGACGAAAGCTTCTCATTTACCACTTCAAGGTTCTCAAAAATACATGATTATGATTGCAGGGAAATGAGGGCACATTGACACTAGACAGCACAACATGTCAATGTAGAGACAATATTTAGTAAAACTGCATCTCTCCGGAAAACAGGGCTTGTAGTAGCACTTATGCACAAGTGTGGGTTTACATAATACTTATAGTGCAGTCGACGATCCTGTACAGGGTGACAGTGTTCATAAATAATTAAGCTGTGTGAAGATATGTGACTAAGAGGCAGAATTTTTTTAAGCATGTAAAAGAAAAAAAAATGGTAAGGAACATGCCTTTAAATCTCTTTATATTGAAAACACCCCTGAAAATCCCCATGTCCTCCTGCCACCCATTCTCAACACACTTGGTTACTCAGTGCTATTAGTCATCGATTACTGCACTGTAAGGCAAGAAACTACACTATATTCCACTAGCCTTCATTTTTACAATAATATATTATAACAAGTGCATTAATAAGCCTGTATTTTCTTTTGTCACAGGCAAAAATACTGTCTGAGCTGATGTTATAGAAATTTAATCAACACTTTTTGACAAATCTCATATGACAATTCATCCAGGATTTTGTGATTTTGTGATACGCAATATCCAGCAAACCACAAAATTCTGCTTGCATTTTTCACAATTATTGCAGATGTTCTGCGGATCTGGGTTCAGACGTGTCATGTGACGTCGTCAGAACATGCTTTAAGCCAAAGCCCTCTTCGTTTCACATGCATCAAATATGAATACAGCTGTCATAGAAGGTTATATATTACATATACGTCTTCACTGGTAGTAGTTTAAAGGAGGAATTCAGTGCTTGTAATTCTGCCACATTTTCCTCAACAAAAGCATTAAAAAAATTACACAATTTTAAAGAGACAGTTCTGTGGTGCAACATGATATTAAAATATGGTTATGAAACTTAAGAAACTGGTCATGTGGTAGGAGTGTAGTTATAAAAATAATAAAGGCATACTGTATTTTACATGTATTCTCACAGCACAGTCTATAACTATGTATCTACATAAGCATTAAATGTCTGTATATAATTTACTGTATGAATTTTGTATTCAGTCTTTATACTTTACACGTTATGTGGTGACCTTCAATATTCATTCATTTCTACGTAGATAATTACTATTTGTGTGATATATTTGTATAGTTAGCACTGAACACTTTTATATTTCTTTCTTTTGCTCTCTGAAATGACCCATGACAGAGGAAATACCAGTGAATACTTCCATGCATAATTGCTAGCCCATACACAGGGGCTTGTTTCGAACCAGTTTACTGTAACCTGCTCTTGAAGAGCTTCCACTTTTGTCCTTCAGGCTTTTGAATAAATGTCAGCTCAGTAAATGCCACTGACTCCTTTCCATTTTATCCCATTTACTCAATTATCTGTTAGCATAGCCAGCACTGGATCTCCCAGCAATATTCTGCTGACAGTGTAGTGGCTGAAAGTGCATTACTGAGAACAACCTTGAAGGACAAAATGACCTCCATAATTGCTGACACAGTTGTTGACACATGTCGACTTCCACGGGACGAGTATTGGTCTTGGCATCTGACTACTCGATCGTTTTTAGCTCTTAAAGACTTGCGTGTATTATTCAGTTCTTAATATTAAATTACCAAATTATAAGAATAGAATACCAAATTATTCAGTGATTAGTCATTATTCTGTGGAACTGATAGTTTGGACACAGTCATGGCATGTTGTCTTTTTTTGTGACTAGGAATAAAAGTTGTAATAATTTAATTAATAAATAAATTAATAATGCAATCACGTTTTAGTTATGTCACTATTTGAAATATAAAAAAGCAAGATGATGATTAAAGTCAATATTTCAAGAACAAAGTAATAATTTCCAAGAAACAAAGGCGACATAACGCACTAGGTGTTTGATGCCAAGCACGGAGGACTTCAACTCCTTCAGGAGTGATCATTTTGATTATCATTCATCTACATGTCTACTCTGAATGGCACACAACCTTGAAAGTGGCCAGTAGCTAAAAGTAGCTAAAAGTAGCACTTACCTTAACAAATCCCCAAAAATTATCTATACTTTTTACTATATTTTGCATAGCCAAATTCATGTTGCTCGCTAAATCTTACATAGTGTCACTACACATTCTTACACACACACACATTACCACTTTATTTATTTCTGACTTTAATTATGTCTACTGTACATTTTTTATTCTCACACTACCACAACTGTTCATCACACATGTCTAACATGCAGTTTTTAAACCCGCTGACCTGTAGATGACACTTTGCACTTTATGTAGCTAGAACAAACTTCTGTCCTAGCTCTGTGTTGTTGTTTCAGTTTTGAAATTCCATGTTGTGTGTTGCTTTTAATGTAGCACCTGGGTCCTGGAGAAACGTTGTCTCATTTCACTATGTACTGCATCAGTTATATGTGGTTGGAATGACAATAAAAACTTCTTGACAAAAAATGAAGACTTTGGAGTGGCCTAGTCAAGGTCCTGACCTCAATCTGATTGAGATGCTGTGGCATGACCTTAAAAAGGTGGTTCATGCTCGAAAACCCTCCAATGTGGCTGAATTACAACAATTCTGCAAAGATGAGTGGGCCAAAATTCCTCCACAGTGCTGTAACAGACTCATTGCAAGTTATGGAAAACGCTTGATTGCAGTTGTTGCTGCTAAGGGTGGACCAACCAGTTATTAGGCTTAGGGGGCAAATACTTTTTCACACAGGGCCATGTAGTTTTGGATTTTGTTTTCCCTTAATAATAAAAACCTTCATTTAAAAACTGCATGATGTGTTTACTTGTGTTATCTTTGACTAATATTTAAATGTGTTTGATTATCTGAAACATTAAAGTGTGACAAACATGCAAAAAAATAAGAAATCAGAAAGGGGGCCAACACTTTTTCACACCACTGTATATATTTACGGGGTAATTTTCTCCTAGTATATGCAAAATTATAGTACTGCCAACAGTGGTTCTGACAGGTCTGGGATTTGAGCTCACACTTTTAATCCACTGAGAAACCATTAAATTTGTCTGGACTAATAACTAGTGTATTACTATTTAATTTCTCAAACCCATGGCTTATTCATTTATTCATTTGAAAACATATTATTCAGTAACGCCCATGAATTATTCAGTAAGTCCTAAAACTAAAAGGAATTGTGTGCCGTTATGAATGTGACAAATGCTAATCTGGACCTGTTAATGGGCCCTGGGACTTTAGGGGATTAATAGTATTTTATAGGAAAGTCAATCAGGGATGAATGAGAGAGGAGACATTATCAGACTGAAAGAAACTTAAAATGAAAGTAGGTGAAAGACCTGGAAGCACTACAAACTTTCCTGGCTTGACAGTGAATGAGAGTTATTAGCATTTTCCACTAGAAAAGGGACCAGTAATCAATCACCTCTTTGTCAACTAGGGATACTGTAAGGCTAGCAGTTTTTGTCCAGTGTGACTAAAAATTACCATATTTTATGAAGAAAAGACAGAAAATTAAACTGGAAAATGTCCAGAAATTTACTCTATGTCAAGAAAAAAAGTATACCATAATCTTGTTAAATCACATTATCATTATCATATTGTCTTAGTCATATGTTCATAAGTATTTAACCCCTTCACACTCTGCATCCTATGGATTGGACACCACATGTTTTTTTTTTTGTTGTTTTTTGTTTTTTTTGAAAAGTTCCAGGTCACTGATCGGTCCTTAATCGACCAGTTACGTTCAATTTATCCCCGCTAACTTAATCTGAAAAAAGTTCAAGTATCACACAACACAGCCATGACTCACCTGCTAGTCAAAAGAAGGAGTAAGAACACTTTTCCCCTTTTAAATACTACTTTATGTCCACGATAGCTTCATTGGTTTATGCTGTTTATAATACAACTACAACTATCATGTGATAATATCTAAAGAAAAATTTGAAGAAAGTATATCATCGAGATATAATTGATGATAAGATTGGTAATCCAAATATTGAACACATTCTATTATTCAATCAGTGTTTCATTGAACTATTATGCATTTCCAATTACATTAGGTATGTATATGGTTAAATGATTTACATGATGTAATTAATAAAATGACATTAAAGATGGTCATTTTTATGCACTTATTTTAGTCAGGTGAGACAATTGCTCACTCTTTTAATTCACTATCAGCTCTGCTTGCCATGATGCAAAAAAGCATAATATTCCTTTTTTGCATGCGGCTCAGCGGCAGAGTGAACATCTAGGGTCAGAGCATCAGTGTGTCTGTACATGCATGGATGGGAATCTGGTAATTACTATAACAAATCAAGCTGCAATTATACACCATGGTCCAGAGAGAAGAACATGTATACCCATAAAACAGAGCCAGAGCTTTGCTGGGAATGAATATAATTCATTGCTAATGCAATGCTAACCTAGTGTACTGACTGTCTTTCTTATAATAAGCACTTTATTGACTTTTAGCCTTTTCTGCCTCCATATCTCTAAAAACCACAGGCTTTAGCACACACTATTCAGTAGACTCCACTATTCATGAAGTCTATAATCATGTAGCAGTGAGCAAGCACAGTGAAGACAAAAGCTTGATTCTTTTGCCCCCTTTATATCATATGTACTTCCTCCAATCTCATGTTGAAAACTCACTGACTAAATTTTTTTTTTGTTTATTACATGTTTACTACCTTGTTTTAGCCAGGTTTATTACACCAGCTATTATAGTTCAAATGTGCTTTCTTAGTCACTGTCGATGACATGTTATGGATGCATGAGCAATGTGGGTATAAATAAATGAGCCCCCAGTGCACATGAAATCTAAGGTTACACTAAGTGTGTGAAATAAAGAATGTGTGATTCTACAGTCTGGGATAGAAAGAAATCAGCCCCACGGTTTACGTCTATTGTTCTTTCACAAAAAAGTACAAAATAATCAACTCCAAGCTATTTGTTAACAATATTTTTTATGTATTTTTTTCCTCACAGAGCCCTGCTAGTCCATTTGCAGTATACAAGCCTATCCTGCATGCTGCTAATTCACATTTATTGACTGTATGATCACAAGAACTGTCATATAATATTGCTAGAATGTAAACTGCACAATGTTGAGGTTGAAAAGCAACACTTGTGATAGCTTCTGTCTCTTTAAAGGTGCAAAGCCAGTGTTTATGGCAATTTCAGGATATACTGCCCTCGATGTTTTACTGTTTTCTCTTACCACCCTGAAGTTGTAAAAAAAAAAACTGCAGCTTTTCATTTTGACAAGAAACCAAAATCTTCCATCCTGAAATGCCAAAAATCATGAACGTTGAAATGTGAATCTCTGAGATCACTGAAATCAACCACAGTTTTTTGGTTTTCAAAGTAATATTTTTCAATGTTATGAATTCAGTGGTTCTTTAAATCCACTATTAAGAATTCAGTGGCTTACAATATACAGTTCTTCATGTCTCCTTTCTGCTTCCATTCAGGTTTTCTTCTTTGTTCTTTGTGTGAAAAAGCTCTGCTGAAATTATTATAAGCGGTATTTTACTACTTCTACAGACATAATGGATAAAAATGTAAATGAAAAGGACACTTAGGATTTCTTGGTTTCATTGGCACAATGAAGTGCTGTAAATTCTCCTTTAAAGTTGTTTTAATTGAATTTATTTCAGTTATAAGCCTCTCTTCCCAATTCTGTGATGTTGGAACTGTTGAATTAATATGCTACTGTTACTGATTGAAAGGTAAGTGAAGCCAATTGTCCGACACAGTTGGCCTCTAAATAAAACAGATAGGCTCTATTGTTTGCTCAGGATATGTGAGGCAATAACTCTGCTGAATTGCCGTTCTTCGCTACAGAGCAAATTGTTTTCTCTTTCATTAGCTATGTTCAACATATCGCGATGACTAATGCACACAAAGCTCCAATACTTAATTAAGATCTCTGTTAAACAGAGGAAACAGTCACAGAGAAATGTAAATGAACCTTAGAAAAAGGGGAGGTACATCATAAAATGTTCAGTCATTAACATCAATGTAATATTGCATATTATTTTAACATGATGTGCACACTAAGTTGAAGTTCTTGCTCTGAAAACTGCGTTCATTTTAAATATACAGTATGAGCACTTACTCATTGCCCCAGTCGAGGCGTATGGTGACGTGGCGCTTGACCTCGCGAACCTGATCCTGGGTCAGGTGACCAGATAGAATCTGCCTGCGGAGATCGATCAGCTCGTTCATCACGTGACGCAGCTTATAGAAGAGGTCCACTTTATGCCTCTGTAGTGGAAAAAAGAAGAACATGGAAGAAATATGAAAGAAAATTCGTGAAATCTGAGAGGTTTTTCTGAAAACACTGTAGCTAATTCAGAACAGTTGATAAAAAGACAAAACTGTGATTTGCAACAATTAATTAAGTCAATCAACCAATCAATTCCTCCATTCATTCATTCATTCATTCATTCATTCATTCATTCATTCATCTATTCATACTGGTCAAGGTGGCTATAGATCCAGAGTCTATTCTGGGAATACAGGAAGTGAGGTGGTATTACATCGTGAATGGCACACCAGTCCAACTTAGTGTACCATCCACACACACATTCACATTCTCATTTACACCTAGGGGTAATTTTAGACTAGCAAGTTTACTTCTGAGGTGGGAATAAAACTAGAGAACCCTGAAGCAACACATGCGGACACAGAGAGAACATGCACTTGCAACAAATCCATTTTGAAAGTTGTAATACATTTTTTTTTTTTTAAAAGGACATCTCCTGCAGCTGCACATTTGCTCTCCAATTTGCTCTCCACAGCTGTTGAACTGTCTGAAGGATCAAACTGTTACACGAGAAATTTCACGTTGGCTGGAAATGTCGACGACAGTCAACAGAGCGTCCAAATTGGCAAAAAGCAGTTCTCTGACATGCTATAACAATGACAGCAGAGCAGAAAATACACAATTCTATCGAGGCCTCTGCTGCCATCCAGACCTCTGAGGATCAGTACAAACAAATTACCATTTCTGTCACAATGACAGGACATATTACTTCACGGCTAAGGTTCGTGGTGAGATGAGCTTCTCAAGAACCTTACAGTACGACACAGAAACAATCATGACATGGTAGACAACATAAAACACTTAATGCGTGCAGTTAGCATGGGCTTGTACAGGCAAATTTCTAAGTGCTGTGAAGCTTTTTATTCATGTTTTATTTACCTGAAATATTCACATGGTGTCAAAGACACATCTTCTATGTTTAGTATATCTTTAATCTTTACTTACCTTGTTAATTATAATATTAGTGGGATACAAATGCTACCCCATACAGCATATACTTGACATTCTCTGTTATCTAATTCCCCATTTTGGATTAGAAGAATAATACTATAAAGTTTATGAAGAATATTCAGTCCTGATGAATATATTTTAATCAATTTCCGACTCAGGCTCTGTGTAAAATCTAACCATACTAAATTAAGCAAATCCCACTAAACTTAATCCTGTGCTCTGCACGGAACAAAAGCATTCAGATGGCTACGAGACGTTAGCTTGATGCTAATTAGAGATGACTGAAGTGATTTAAAACCAATATCCAACCAGTGGATATTCAGGAGTGCCTGTAACTGAGTTACGCAGATGGAAATGTGATGTAAGAGAGATATTTCTTTAGGCCAAGGTGATTAAACTGAATTAACAGTGCCATTGTGTAACATGAGCTTTCTATATGTGTAAATGTACACGTTTAAAGTAATAAAGCAAGCTATAGCGGTGGTTCAGTTTTGTTGCAGTACTTACATGTCAGTGATCACTACAAATCTAATAACTGGCCAATGACTTATGTGGACAGTCATTAAATCTAAAAATGAATATTTTATCAGTGGAATATGGAAATTAATTGAGAAATCACTCATCAGACCAATCAGCTTGCTTTTTTTATTACATGATAATAAACAAATACTTATTCCCTGTTACATTAGCAACACAATTTAATCAGCAATTTATTTTAAATAAAAAGACAGGATATTTGAAAATATGTGGATTTACACTACCATTCAAAAGTTTGGGATCGTATGGAAATTTCCTTGGTTTCCAGCTATGCACCGGAGCCTTCCACTCCTTTTTCTCTTCTGGTTAGAACCAGCTTGCCCTGCTCTATTAAGGGAGTAGTTCACAGCATGGTAAGATAAGTTCTTACCATGAAAAGAAAATAAGTTGTTTCTTTCTGTCAATTTTGAGCCTGTAAACAAAAAATCCTGATGCCCCAGATACTAAACTAACCTAAAGAAGGCTTCTTTTATTGCTCCTTTAATCAGTACAGCAGTTTTCAGCTGTGCTAGCACAATTGCAAAAGTTTTTTAATAATCAGTTAGCCTTATAAAATGATTAGCTTGGATTAGCAAACATAACCCGAGATTGAAACAGAGGATTGATGGTTTCTGATAATGGGCCTCTGTTTGACAATGTAGAGCTTTCTTTAGAATTTAATCATCTGATTAATTTTATGTTTTTGAAATGAACAAAAAATAGGTTTTTCTTTGGAAAACAAGGTGATCCCAAACTTTCGAATGGTAGTGTAAATACATCGTTTTTACCTCTCTCCTTTTTTATCTAAGCTTAACTAAATTACACAGATGTAATTTAGTTAAACTTAGATGTAATCCCAGATTAAACAGTCTAAAGTTAACCAGCTGGCACATGAACTCTTTTTACTAGAGGTTGAAAAATGTAAAATGCGCCTATTTTGTTGTGTACATGTTCAGCATTGTATTTTTTTTGTCATGACACTCCACAGTGGTGTATAGAAAAGTAGACATTCATGACTAAAAATTTCTAGTGGTTCATAAAGTATATCTGTTTTAACTAGCCTACTATGTGCAATATTTACATTGAATAGTTCCAAAATAAAAATAAAAACATCAGTGTATCAAACCCATTTCTGCTCTCTGAGACACCCCATGTACTGGTTCATAAGCCTCTAAAATGTGAAGGTGTTATCCTCAACCACTAAAATTCTGTCTAAGGTTATCCTAGATGAGGAAAACACTTAGGCTGAAAGCCAACAGTGTCCTGACTAATTTTATATCAGACTTGCAGCAATAAAATAATTCATTTGTTTATATTGATTGAAAATGTCCGATAAGTCGATCTCCATTCTGCTAGCATCATGAAACCCCAATGTATTGGTAAAAAAAGTAAAAAAAACCTACAAAATGGCTGCAAATTGCTTACTATACGTAAGGCTATAATATGAGTTGTTTAGTATATTTCTCTTACCAAGCTCGAGCTCATGCATCAACAATGTGCTGATTTGGAAGGCATATCCACTTTACAAAGACGGTATTGTACAGTCCATCCATCCATCCATCCATCCATTTTCTGTGCCACTTATCCTACATAAGGTTTTGGGGAACCTGGACTCTACCAGAGGGCTCAGGGCTCAAGGCACCCTGGATGTGATGTCTACCCATCACTGGGTACAATCACACACCCATTCACACGCTATAGATGTCAATCAGCCTACAGAGCTTGTCTTTGGACTGGGGAAAGAAACCAGAGTACCCGGAGGAAACCCCCAAAGCATGAGGAGAACATCCAAACTCCATGCACAAGGGCAAAAGCAGGGATAGAATCCTTTTTAGGTTTTTGCATTGGGTTCATTATTGATTTTCCTTTCTGGAACCATTGCTGGAATAATTTTTCAGTGTGTTCTCTGAATCTGCCCCAATGGTGTTGGACATAGTTTTACATGTTGTATTACTTTCTACCCAGAAACTGAGAGATATGCATTCTAGTATTCTTGCTCTTGGTTTATCAACTGAGGCAACACTGCGACATAATCAACACTTATAATCAATAATATCAACTAATCATTGCAGCCCTTATTAGATCTACTATGCAAAACAAGTGAACTAGAATTCTTTACAGAAAACAGCACCAACCTACGAGTCACTTTTTCAGACTTCATCAGGATATAACTGGGATGTGATATTCTAGTCCAGATTTAATTCCATTCCATTTAAATACCATTTGCTGTGAAAACGTTTGTAGTAAATATTATACTTATAACCTAATTTCGTGTCTGCAGAAACACGGTTTAGGAACAAATTTAGCTTTTACCCATGCCTTGTGTTAACACACAGATTTAATACGAGTGGTGTATCACATTGTGTGAAGTTTTAATCAAAAGAGGCCAGCCCTGTCCAGACCGCTTTTAGTCACACATCAATGCACATAATGGAACTGGGAACAAAGCTGATGTGCAGAAGGTGTGCCAAGTTCTTAAAAAGTACATTTCCGTTTTAAAAATAAATGCTGACTATTTCAGAATCATGAGTGCTTATTTTTCTGTAAACTCACACATCTACAGGCGCAGGAGGGGTTTAGGATAAAAAAAAAAAAAATCATGATATAATTATAATACAAATATTAAAAAATTATATAAAGTAAGCTTGCCTGTCATGTTAGTGTCTATGTATTTGCAGCTTTTCCCTCTGGAATCTCGTCTTTCGCTCTGTGTGTATCTACAAGTCTTTTTGGATGTACCCTCCATCCACAGGCTTTAAAAAACATATGCACACCACACAAACATGTAACCACAGCCTTATTATACACATGCATGTACAAACCATCAGCACGAAGCCTGTGTCAATATTTTCTGCACACATTGGAAAATTCACAAGGGATTCGGCAACCAACAAATGAGAACGCACAAGGACGTCCTTTCGATGCTTTGTCCAGGCACACAGTTGGGTCATGTCATTGATGATGGCAGGTTTTTCCTTTACTTCATGAAGAAGGCTGTCACATGAACACATTAAAGGCTGTCACATGAACACAAGAGATCAAGCAGTTACTCAATCACACATTCTCCAACATTCTCCATCGAACAGTCACATACACGATTATACGAAGTAAGACATGCAGGGAAATGCTTTTTTATGACTTTCCGTGTTACAAGAATAGAGTCAAAATAAAAATAGAGTTGAAAATGGAATGTAAAAAATAAAAATAAAAAATAAATAAATAAATAAATAAAATAAAATAAAATAAAATAAAATAAAATAAAATAAAATAAAATAAAATAAAATAAATGGAATTAGCTATACAGAACCGAGGAAAAATAAATAGACAAAATATATAAAAATACAGCATTTGAATACAATAAAGTTGTTGATGATATGAATATGAATATGGTTATATGAACAATTCAGGTCTCATTTGAAGGAATAAACTAATATTCATCCATATAAACTGCCAAAATAAGGTATTAACAATATATTTCAAACCTTTCATTTGAAAAGTGTCTTTCTCAGAATTGAAGCCCCATCATAGCATAGAAACTGTGTTGGTCAACATAATAACTTTCTTCTACAATCTTATGTGGATGTGCCTGCATACTTACAGTGGGTCTGAGTTCAGGGCCATGCAATGCATTTTACCAGCATTTTATTTAAAAAAATTCTGTATTAAAGCGTCCAAGGTATGAATATAAATGACGGCAGTTCAGCAACCCCAGATTTCTATATGCCATCTGCACTAGCCATGGTTTCTGTATCACATGTGGCTTAACCAATCACATTTATATACAATTGTATTTAACTCCTCCAGCGACAACATGGCTCATACAAAACATGAGGGAAAAAAGGAATGTTTAAAGAGAAATGGACATGGAGTATGGATTTATACTTTCATACTTCTTCCAGTTTAAATCCAGTGGATTTCATCTCTACATAGTCCAAGGCTCTCATCAAAAGTGTTAACATGAAGCACTGATATGAAACAAAACATAACTATTTCTAAATGATGTGTCTTATATATAGCCATAAAATGATAGCTCGTATGATTCGGTCATGCTAGTTGCTTAAAATGATTTTATTCAAATATTTCAAATATTTTCATATATTTTAGCTGGACACCCCGGTACATGCATGAATATTCTTTTGAATAAGAATCCATCTATCAAAAAATAAAATAAATGTACGAAGCCGCTGTAAATTTTATACATATCATAAATGTACAATGCTATCATATTTTGTGCAGGCAATTAGTTTAAATATATGGAAGAGATAAAAAATGCCTGTGCAACGTCAAATCAAACCATGACCTTTTATGTCCTATGGTGATATAACTGTGATGAGATATTCTAGAGACGTTCTCTCTATTGCTGCAATTCAACAAACTCCCTTTTTTAAATCCCATATGTTTTTGTTCACATTTTGCTATAGTTATGACCGTATTTGTAGCTGTGCTGTCGATCCTACACAGTTCTCCTGTTGCTGGCTTTTAATTGAGCATCGTAGCAATGCTGAGATGTTGGTTGTGTTTGTTTGAATTCAAACCATATCCATTGCCAGTGAACTTGTCACCTAATGCGTTCTAAGACCTTAACTCCTGAGCAAAGATTTTCCTTTCTGATGTCCTATTGTGCCTACAACAGCAAAATCAGGGCTGAGAATCCTACAGAGTCAAGCCAGCTTATGTTTCAATTAGATTCTGTCTCACGTCTAAGTCGCTCAGGATGAAGCATCTGCCAAATGAATAAATGTAAATAAAATTATCCGGGGTATATTAGTATTCTCGGAAGAGAGGGGCTGATTTAATGCCATGGTGGACAGAGTGTTAAATAGAATAAGGGACAATGATAAAAGACTTGATGAGACATTAAGGGCAGCCACTGACAAACCACATCCTTTCATCTTCCAGACAAATTTAAGCTTTGTGCTGCAGGCATTGTCGCTCATCCTCTGCAGCATCTACTGTTAAAGCTCTCTGCACTCGCATAGACATTTTAGATCAGTTTCACCGCTGAGCTTGAGGTTCTCGTGATAAGATCAGTGGTCAAATATCTTCAGGGCCAGGATCAGCACAGCTGAAGTGACAGCAAAAAGCATCACTGAGCAAAGACCGGAGAGCGAGCACACACTCTCAGGATTATCAGTTAGGATAATCTTAACTATATAGTGCTATGTTTTTAATTCAAACCAATGATATTTTAGTCTGGTCTGATCATGATGGTTAAATAGATAATGATTTGATTTCAGTAACATACAGTGTGTACAGTTTGTGCGAAAATGCTGCATATGTGCAGCATAAATGGGAAAGGTCTGTAGAATGATTCAGGTTGCTAATGTAGGATGTTAAGAGAAGTCATCTTTCTAGCCAAATCTCATCATGGTTTCACGAAAGCCTGAGCTCCATTTGCGCTGCAGTTTACTAGCATCCACTTCCCACAGCATATGTGTTCAAAGTTACAAGACACACACAAACACTTGCTCGATCCACCTTCATAAACCCCTGTGTCTGATTATACCAAGCTTTATCTCACTCCTTCGCTCACCTGCTTCAGACCCTGACTCTGTTTCTTGTTACCTGTATTTCGCCTTGAGTAGTTTGACTCACTTGATCTCCTGACTTGTGCCTGTGTTCTGATCCTGAGCTTGCTTATCGATTTGGACTTGTTTGCAAAGTGTTATTAAGCTGCCTGACCTGCAGCTGCATCTTTCTCAGTGTTTCGATCCTGATAGTTATATTATGATAAACTGCTATATTTAATAATAATCGTTGCCTGATATTTTAAAATAAAGTTTGAAAAGCAAAAGAAAATAATAAATAAAAAATTATGCATAGAATAAATTTGTACAGTATAATAGGCTGTATTAATTGATATAATTAAATGATCTTGTTTAATGCCTGTTAATTTGCAAAAATGTATTTCACCATTCATCATCTTTAGCATAAGAAGTTGCTTTCGGCTGCTCCCTGTTCGGGGTCCCCCACAACCCCCCAAACCTTGGCAAATGTTTTACGCCGGAAGCCCTTCCTGACGCAACCCTCCCATTTTTCCAGGCTTGGGACCGGCACTGCATCCAGTGGCTGGGGTTGAGGCATTAGCTGGGAATCAAACCTGGGCCTTCTGCATGATAGGCGAGAAACCTACCACTGAGCCACCAATGCCTCATTCATCAGCTTTAGCATATTTATTATTATTATTATTATTATTATTATTATTATTATTATTATTATTATTATTATCATTATTATTATTATTAGTAGTAGTAGTAGTAGTAGTAGTATTATTATTAACAGCAATGACAATAATAATAATAATATTATTCATACATTATAACATTATTATTATCATGATTATTGTTGTTATTATTACTATTATTAAACAGTAAAACAAGTAAATAAAAAAGTCTATACATAATAACAGTGACAAAGAAAAAATAAAAACAATCAAAGAAATAAACTATACATTATAAAAAGTGTGTAAAAAAATAAAGTCCAGTAATAAAATAATTAAAATGTTGTAAAATTAAGGTACCAGTATAAAAATATATATTTTATACCAGTATAAAGGGGATATAAATATAATATAAGTAAAAAAAAATAAAAGCTAGTTAAATACTACATTAAAAAAAAAATTTTTAATCATTTTTTGTTTGTTTCTTTTTGTTTACTTTTTCTTTTCTTTTTTTTAATCAGTGATGGACAGAATCTGACAAATGTTTAATGGTAACACATTCCCAAATTTGATGTTTGGTGCTTAAAAACGAATGGTTGCTTCCCCAGTTTCATATGCTGAATATGAAGATGGCTAGCACTAGATAATCTCGATTTGCAACATCATATATCATTCAGAGATGAATGAAGGTTCTAAATCAGTCAGAGATTTAAAACAAACAAACAGTAATGCAATTTTATAGTCAACTCTGAGAAAACAGCCAGTCGGATGAGTGATGCTGAAATGAGCACTGCACAAGCACTTTCTGTTTTGTCAACTGCGAATGGGATCATTTTCAGTGTGAATTCATTAGAAGCTTTAGTCACTTAATGAATATTCCAAAGCTGGGAAAACTACTGGGACAAAACCGAAGACTTCAAACTGCACCAAAGCTATATGTGTCTCTATCTATCAAACATTTTTAAACTCTACCTAATAAGCTTTTTATGTTAAGGTGTATTTGAAATGAAACTCAGTAGAAACTAAATAGCATGTGAATCATAAAAATTCACTTAGCAATGAGGTGTTAAATCCATATTAAAAGTACTTCTTAAAATCTTCTACACACAGTAAAACACGAGTTAAACCCGAACTGCACAAGAGCAGTACATTAGTTCCACCTGAGAGGTGGAAAATATCGCAGATGGGAGATCACATGTAGAGCATGACTATAGTGAGTCATGGCATATATTATTAGAGACAACTTATGTGAAGGAGTTTGGTTGTTTGGCCTGATGAGCAATGGCTAGACATGTGCCAATATTATATTTTATTATGCTAAAACGTTTTCACGATTTAGGATATTATCAGGATCTGGTACAGGATCTGGTCAAATAAAATAAAATAAAATAAATTAAACTAAAATAAGATAAACTAAGATAATAGAATAGAATAGAATAAAAAAATAATTCATTAATTCATTAATTAATAAAAACCTTCCTGGACCATCGCAAAAAGTATTAAGCTTTTAAATAAATAAATAAATAAATAAATAAATAAATAAATAAATAAATTCAAAGCCACAGTTTTGTCTTTGTTTTAGGGTTTAACTTCTTCTCCTACAACAGTGCATGAAATACTCTTTTAAATTTGTCCAGAACATTAAGAAAAAAAGCTGTGCTACTGATGCTTTCTAAATGGGACCAAATTTATCTTAGGAGCACAAACGCCGTCCAAATTTACAGCCTACATAATACACAGAAAGACAATAACAATATTGTGTAAGACTTTCTGACTCAGAAGCTGACATAACATAAAAAAAAAAACTTGCTGAGATACAAAAAGTAGAGGGATCAAATAGACAAAACAGGAACACTAATTGAAAATGTGACTGGCTGAAACTGCAATGAATAATGTGCTTCGGCGATGAAAGGCATATTGATATGTAAATTTCCAAAGCAACGGAAAATGTCTAACAAAGTTTTGAGTTGTAGGCGTCCTAATTATAGGCATGCCTTTCACTGAAAGAGAACACGATTGGAGCAGGGGCAAAAATTAGAATGCAATTGGGAGTTATTTGCAAAAAAAAAAAAAAGATCTTAATAATCTAAAAAATAAAAATAATAATAATAATAATAATAATAATAATAATAATAATAATAATAATAATAATAATAATAATAATACATTTTACAAATTACACAAATAAACAAACAACTAAATTAAAAAAAATAGAATAAGAAAGAAAAATTTAAAGAAAAAAAGAAATTAAAAACTTGATTTTTCATTCTAGAAATTAGTGGTCAGCAATTCAATTTCCACTAATGCCTCCAGTATCCTCCCCCAGTCCAAAGACATGTATTATCCCTAAATTGTGTGTGTGTGTGTGTGCAATTGTGCCCAGCAATGGGTTGGCATATGCCCTAAGTACCCTGGTATAGTCTCCAGAACCCCTGCAAGCCTGTGTAGGATAAGCAATACAGAAGTGGATGGATGTTGAATAATAGTTCTGCTTCCTTTCATTCTAAACCTCCAGGGTGAAGTTTAGAAAAGAACATTCATGCTGCTGTTATTACAAATGAGCCCTCAGTGTCTGCTTCCCCTCTAACCAGACCTGCTATCCCAGATGTCCAGGTCACTGTGGCACAGCAGTCAACACTTTGAAATTATAGGTCTGGCCCCTGGGGGTGACCCCAGCATAGTGGCTATGTATACAAAGGGTCAGAAACACTCTTGTGAATGTGTATTCTCTTGCTATGTCGTAGTTGCATGCAGGCAACTGAAAAGTTCTTTCGCTATGGTGCAAAACAGCAAGACTCACACATTATCTTGCACCACAAATAATATCTTGGAGTCTCTTTTTGGGGTTTACAATAAAAGTGTAAGTTTGCACACTGGGGACAGATTGACGGGTTGCTCACATTTTAAAACTTTCACACAAAGCCTGATGCTAAGCCATTTGTTCAGCTAGCTATATTTTGAAACCTGCTGTAAGGTAGAGATGGATGGCTGTCCTTTATAGCCTGTCAATCAGAGCACTAGCTATTAACTGGCCTCGTGTAGTATATGGAAGAAAGTAGATAGTGCTCTTCTCAAAATATGTTCAAAACAACATGAAAAACTGTGGTGCTCAACAGATATCTCAGAGGATGTGTTATGTGTTATCCCTGACTCTGTTCAACTGGTAACTGCTGTGTAATAGTGGAGAATCACCAAACGCCTGATAATTGCCTTTGACTAAGATGGGAATACAATGGTGTAAAAAAAACAGCAATCTACAATGTACAAAACTTTTTAGGAACCTCACTTTGCACATGCTATGTACAAGTAATGCATTTGTGACATCATTACCATGATAATGGGAAGGGGCTTGGTGGCTAAATGGTTAGCATATTTGCCCTGCACCTCCGTGGTAGGGCATTTGATTCCCACCTACAAACATGTGAGAAGTTTGTATGTTCTTCCTCTGCTTTGTGGTTTTCCTCAGGGTTTTCTGGTTTCCTCCCAGAGCCCAAAGACATGTGTGGTAGGCTGATTGGCATCTCTCAATTGTCCATAGTTTGTAAATGGAGGTGTGTGAGTGTGTAATTGTGCCCTGCAATGTCCTGAACCCCACCCTATTCAGGGTGTCCCCCACTTTGTACTCTAAGCCCCCTGAGACAGTTTCCCTATTACCCTGTGTAGGATAAGCTGTACATATGGATGCATTGATCACCCTTATATCACCCTCATAATAGTGTATTATTTCAGACTGTTGTTGTTTTGTTGTTGTTTTTTTCAGATACTTCCTGTTCAGGGTCGTCACAGCGGATCATCTGCCCGTCCTGACACAACCCTCCCATTTTATTAAGTCTTTAATGGCTTTGTTCGGAATCAAATCCAGGCCATGGCAATGAGAGCGCTGGATCCTGACACACTGTTTGTTAATATATTAATAGATTTCCCAGGTATGGAATTTATGGACCTTCCTTAAATTGCTCCAGTACTTAGATCACTAAAAAGGTATGTTACAGCTTCAAACGTTAGGAACAGAAACCTCCATAATGAAGGACCTTAGAACAGCTCAAGCTAATCGTTCTACTTCACTAATACCACACATCTCAAGACCAGTATTACTAGCACAGGGCAATCATCACATGCTATCAAGAGTGTTTCTATTCCAGTATACAAGACAAATGCCATGATTTTCATTCATGACAACTGTGATGCAGCCACTTCCTGGAAATCCAATGCTGGAAAAGGCATATGAACCTTTCCTGGTCAGTGCACCACCAAGATCCATACTCCTTTAATGGCATCTATACATACCCTTCCTTAGGTAAAGGACAAAACAGACTGAAACCAATATTTACTATTTTATTTTACTATTTAATATTTAATATTTTGTTAGTTCAGTAAGCTCACAAAGTGACCTCAGAGGAGAAACAAGAGGTTGAACTCTCTGAAGTCTTTACTAAAGGGGTTGAAGAAAGCAGTCAAGTTGTCAACTGATACCTTTACTAGTCAACACTGTTTTAGGGACCGTCAAAAAAAAAATCAGAGAGGTAGACAGTAAGGAGATGTAGGTAGATGTTAAAAAAATGAATCAGAGAAATGTACTTTACTAGTCACAAAATATATCAGATTAGATGAAGCCAATTCTGCATTCAGCTACACAAGACGCCTCTGGAAAAAGGGTGATTTGTTTTGTTTGTTTGTTTTTTTTTGCTTTACTAAATGACATTACAAAATGACATATCCCAGAATTCAGTTAATAACCTATGTTGTACAGTAAACTTAAAGTTTCAGTACACTTTGTAATACATCATCATTAACTTTTACAACATAGTAAAATCCATTGTGACTACCGTTGTATAAAAGAGCCTTATCAGAGCCGCTGGTTGTATGATATTACCCAATCCCACTAAGCTAGTCAGGAACATCAGCATATGCCATCTCAAAGAGGCTGATTCCAGACTCATTTTTTGGTTGATAGTGAGGATGAACATGCCAGATTCTGCTGTAAGCATTGTGTTCTCCATCCATCATTAAGCTACAGTATATGGAGCTCCCTTGTCTTGTTGCATTTAATTGGTTCATGCTTAAATAGTGTAATATGATACACAGACTTATGCAATGCTTTATTTATTTTTGTCATTAACAATGTAAAGACTAAAATAAAGGGATGCTCGTAAAACTTAAGCAAAGTGAGTTAAAGCAAAATGGCATAAGATACTTTTATCTTTTCAGCCAATGATTTACAGAGTTGATAAATGAATAGCATACACTATATGGAAACTGTGCCTTTTTCATTACAGTGCATTTAAGCGAGGAGTACATGGCTGTTTCGTACCTATTGCTAGCATCAAACCCTTCAGATAACACTGGTAAAATAGACCTGGCTTCAATTTGTTTTTATTTATATCCACCCACCATTCTGGCTCAGTCAAACATATTTGTGGGCAGTGGAGATACTGTGGAGAAAACTGGCTACGGCAGGTGAGAGTTAGCTCTAGTGAAGGCGGCCATGATGCCTCTACACTGGCACAGCGAGTGGGTGGTAGGGAGAGAGGGAGTGAGTCAGCCCACAATGAAGACACAAAGGAGCACTGAGAGAACACGGAACAGGGGACACTAGCATGCTAACAAGCTAAAATCACAGGAGCTTGCTATTTTTCCTGGGCCTGCTTCATTGTAATTTTGTTGCTAGCACTAGTGCTAACAACCATGCAGCTGTTAGCACAGTGAGTGGGTGGAAAGGTGTGAGTCAGCTTCTACTTAGGGGAGAGATTGTGGGATGGATTGAGAGAAAATGCAGAAGAATGAATTAGCCTGTTTGTATGCTAACATAACAGGGGCTTAAATGAACAGATTTCCTGAAATAGACTTATTAATGTTTGGTTAAATTTTTATTATTATTTATTTAGTTTTTTTTTTGCTTGACATTTCGAAAATTAGGTTTAGCGTGTATTCTGGAGTACTAAGTGGTTACATACAGTACAATAGCTGATAGATGATATAAAAATATTTTAATTTACATGATTTTCTGTTGGCTTATTTAGTCAAAAGGCTACTTCAGATATTATTTCCAGCTGCTAGGAAATGTACACAGGTCATTTTTTTCACTGAAAGCTTCATTTGTCAAAAACATTAGCTCTAGCACAAAGGAGTTTTTCCCTAGCCAAGCTTGAAAGGTGCTGTAAATGACAGGGTCAGAGGTCTGCATTAATCTCACTTTAAAAAGCTTGTTTTTGCTCATTTCTGTATTAAAGCTGCACTTTGAGCAAATGCACATCTAATACTTATTTAAATGAAATTCTGAAAGGCTTGCATAAATAATAAAGTAATATTTCAGAGACGCTGAGGTACAGAATGTCATATTAGAACGGTGTAGCTACAGTAGTACAAATATTTGAAGGTTTATATATCTATGCCTTATATTTAAATTTTATTTTCTTGGATGCAAGGATGGGATATGCTCAAGGAGTTGGTGTACAATAGCATACAGCTATACACTCACTGGCCACTTTAATAGGAACACCCCGCGTTCATGCAATTATCCCACCAGCCGACCATGTGGTATAAAATCATGCAGATACAGGTCAAGAGCTTCAGTTCAATTCTCACATTAAATAGTTTTGCAGTTTCTGTGAACCTGTTCCCATTGTAGTCTCAGATTTCTGTTCTTGGCTGACTTACTGAAATACTCAAACCAGCCCATCTGCAACCAACAACCATGCCAACATCATTGGGATCATATTTTTCCCAGTCTGATTCTGTGTAAGATGAACTGCAGATCTACACCTCTATCTGCATGACTTTATGAGTTGCACTGCTACTATGTGATTGTCTGATTAAATAATGACCAGTGGCACAGGTGTTCCTGTTAGAGTAGTCAGTGAGTATAAATACTCATACTACCACATACTATACATCACCTTAAAATGAAATTCTTTACATAGCTTAGCTGGATAGAAAGTAGGGGACAAAGAACAGGGTTCAGCGGTGATACAGAACCCCTGGAGCAGAAAGGGTTAAGCACCTTGCTCAACTGCCCAACATTGACAGCTTGGTGGTGCTGGACTTGGTTTGAACCCTCAACCTCCAAGCTGCCACTGTTGAAGAAAGAGGCATGAAGAAACCTGGTTAGAAATCATGACACTGCCAGAACCTGAGGTCATCTCAGGATCGCTCTAGCAGTATAAGAGTCCAATATAGTGTGAGCTGGAAACTATAAATGACTAGATCTTATATGTCTTGACCTCAGTAACAATGGGGCCAGTCTTTTTATTTGTAAAAGATTAAATATTGATGCTGTATTATGGAATGCCCAGTGCCTAATGAAGACTTTTGGTCAAAACCCTTCATTAAACTTGTTTATTCCACAGCGCAGAATTTCTAAATCAGAAATTGCTTACATTTGTACAACAGCACAACTCATATAGTCGTTCCAACTGATATTTTAATAAATACATTTTCATTTCTATACTAAAAACTCATCCAATTCATTCATACGGCGAACAAGGTATCTTATAAACATTCAAGAGAGAGAAAAGAGAGAGGCTGGTGGGTGCGCAACTGTTCATATGTGATAACAGAAACTACCTTGTTGCGCAACTGTTTCATAACAGTAACTATAAATAGCTAAAAAAGCATAACATTTTGTTCAATTAAAATGTTAATTGTTGGCAAATTGCTGTAAGGTGAACTAACACACTTTAGGAAAATAATCAGACTGTATCACAATACAACAATGTGGATTATTTTTCTTATAACAGCACTGCACATCTTGTGTTATTCCTTACTTAAATAAAGCACATTTTATTGTAGTTATTCTAGCTTCTCCCATCAGACCCATGAGATGTGCACGAGGCACACATTTACATACACGTTATGAGAGCTTCCTGCGGCTATATCTGTATATGAACTTTGGAAATGCAAGGAATAGCGAGGGATGAAGAACATTATGGTCAAGCTGCAGAAACACAACAGAAATCGACCAAGTTCTCTGCCACATACACACAGTAAAATACGTATACACATATCTGAGCCTTGATAATATATAAAGAATAGTGTTATGCCATACAAATGTGCATTTGCTTACACAGGAATAAGAGTTATTTCTACATCAATTCCACCAAGATGTGTAATTTTCCAGGGGCCAGGCCAGACTCTGACTCATCTCTACCTCAAAAATTCCATTTCTGACATTTATTGTCGGATTAAATTGATGTATTTATCCCCTTGCTGCATTTATTTTGGTTAAACATGAGCCAAAATCACCTGCAAGAGTGCTGGATGTGTCCAGTTTTGACATCAATTATAAAATATTCAATTAGTCAGATGAAATAATAGGTGAGAAAACTCCCTTAGATTTGTCTCAGCTAATTATAACAGCCACTACACAACAATGACGAGGGCTTCTGACAGCTCCACAGAGATCTGCTTAAGTCGACAAGTGGCTCTCTCTGAACGCATCCCTCCAAGGACAACTTTGTTATTTTCCGGTTTTCGGTTCTCACATCCTCTCCGCAAATACAGGCTTTACAGTGTCATGACTATGAATGATGATCTCTATAGAGAACTTGCTGAGCTTAAGCGACAGCGGGGTATCTAATTCTGCAGCGAGCAGCTTCCCTGCAGGTCAGCTTTGGCACCTCCACAAAAGATTTCCACAAACACAATAGCGCACAATGTCCCCCTATAAAAACACGAAAAGCTTCAAAAGTGCTTCTGTGGAAAAGTTTCAAATTTGATCAACATCTAGAAGCTCTAGAAATACGTTTGCCGCTTTCCAAACTACAGATTGCTTCTGAATTCACAGAAGCGCAGTTCTCTGTCAAGAAAGTTGCCACAGAGGACAAAAGCAGGAAAAATTCACGCAAAACATTACTGCAGGACATGCCTGATGGTCGCTAAGGTAACAACAAAATAATATCCCTCTACAGCATTAGCTCATACTGAGGTCACAACCCTGGTATGACTGAAGGCCCTAAACAATCAGGAATACTTATTTGTTCATACGCTGTGAGAAATAGACCACCAGGCCTTTCAGCATCATTAAAAGAAGCAAAACAAGAATGCACAAGCCTTCATCAGTTTCACAGAAATCAAACAGAGTCACTTACCCTTACAGAAGCAAGCGTCTCTTCTTGCGCTCTCCCTCGGCTCCAGATAGGAAGACATAAACATGAGTGTGACGTGTGAAGCAAATAATAGCCTGTCAAATAGCCTGAGCCCCCTTCCTCTCTGAGCGCCCGCTCTCTTTTCTGGTCTCAGTCTCGCTTTCTAATGCTCATGCTCTCATACACAGCCACCCACGGAAACAAGCAAGCGAAGGATTCCTAAGCGCCGCTCTTAAGGTGCGTAGCATAAAATAATAACCTCACTCTTTCATTTATCCTAAACACTTTATAAACAATTCATATTGTGTGCTGCTTATCCCGGTCCTGTGCTCTCATCTCTTTCTCTCTCTCTTTCTCTCTCTCTGTCTCTCTCTGTCTCTCTCTGTTCACAGAACTCTTCTTTTATCACTCCCTCCCCACGTTCTCTGTGCTATAGTTACCTAACTAACATTGTGTGAAGCTCTCAGCAGCCCACACATGCACCCTCCCGCGCCGTCTCACTAAAAGCACCACAGATGCCATTGGTCCAGTGGATACCAGGCACATAGTGCCAGCTGTGCCATGTCTTGCTCGACCTTCCGATAATTAGGGAAAGGATATTGCAGGTGTAAACACAACAAGCATTAGTTCATATGTTCATAGTTCGACACAGGCATAGACTCTAACACGGAAGGTAACAGTGAAACTTTATTTTTTTATTTTAAGTACTTATAATAACACTATTACTATTAGCTGATGTGAATGAAGCTACTGTTTATAAAAAGAAAAGATAGAAAGTTTAAATATTTTACTGTCTGGTGGGTAAGAATGGCTCAAATGTTCTGAAAAGCCCAAAACCAAACATCTATCTATCTATCTATCTATCTATCTATCTATCTATCTATCTATCTATCCTTCTTACTGTCTCTCTCTGTCTGTCTGTCTGTCTATCTGTCTGTCTAGATAGATAGATAGATAGATAGATAGATAGATAGATAGATAGATAGATAGATAGATAGATAGATAGATAGATAGATAGACCTTTTTTCCTGACAAAAAAGGAATCTCCCTGTTTTTTTTTTCTAATAATATTATTTTAGAAAATATGAAATATGTGCTCAAATCATTGATATCTTTAAGGATTCTGCAAAAAAATGCAAACAAATTATTGAAAAAAACTCCCTAAATACAAGATGGCACACATGGAAAATCCCTTTGTCGTCCATTAGCATGGGTAAAATATTTAGCAAGGGAAAAACTTTCAATTAACAGACAGCCAATTCACCCGACATGTAGTAACCTCCCTACTGCTCTCCCAGATCATTAGAGCAGCAAAGGAGGGATATGTAATATGAAATTAGATGTTCAACAAGCACATATAAGTGTGATCTGTCAGATGTGGACAATGTATTTGAGCTCAAAATATCATTTATTGTATGTGTTATTATTTTAATACTTTTAATTTTACCCATTTTTATGAATAATCCTGCCTAGGATGCATTTGAAATTTAGCCAACAAATCCATAATATTGAAGTTGTCTGGAGAAAACTTTTCAGGTCTTTTCTATGCTAGCAACTTTCACCAGCTTTTGCCATGGTCAGTGTTTGTCTAAATACAGTCTGCTGCTAAAGATTGACTACTGATTTTACTCTCTGAGTTTACAGAAAAAGAAAAACTGGCAGTCAAATATGAGCTGCTATGAATGTTAGGCAGATATTTTAGTCTACCTTACTGGAAACATGTTAGATACCATGTAAATGTGTGCGGTTAAATTCTTAGAATACAATCCAGGTACGAGACTCATCAGTGTTCTTAGACACATGAGGATACTGCAGCTCTCACTGATTCAAGCCACTAATACAATCCATAAAACATGAACTTGACCCAGTCCTGAACATTCAAAACACTTGCAATCAGGTACTGAAGAACGAGTTTAATTGAACGTTATGTTAGTGTGTAGGAAGGTGTTTCCTGAGTTTCTCACATTCTCCCTGTGTCAGTGTGGGCCTTCAAAAAACATGCTGCAAGCTGGATTTGCTCCATAGCATGAAAAAGTGTGCAATTGACCAGCGTTTTATCCAGCCCTGTGCCCTGCGCCCACAAGATAAGTCCCACAACCCTGACCAGGTTAAGTAAAGATACTGAACAATGATTCTGTTGTTAATCACATATAAAGCCAACATGTTTGATTACAGAGTTGAATAAAGTTAGAAAAAGTGTCATTGTTAATTCCACAAAGACTACACAGTATAACATAATAAAATGACCAACTAGTATCCCAGTTCATCTTCCTTTACAGTTAAACCATGATGTATTATTACAGGCATTCTCCATCTAAATATATATGCTGCTCAAAAAAATAAAGGAACACTTTTTAATCAGAGTATAGCATCAAGTCAATTAAACTCCTGGGATATTGATCTGGTCAGTTAAGTAGCAGAGGGGGTTGTTAATCAGTTTCAGCTGCTTTGGTGTTAATGAAATTAACAACAGGTGGGCAACAAATGAGATGACCCCCAAAACAGGAATGGTTTTACAGGTGGAGACCACTGACATTTTTTCCCTACTCGTCTTTTATGACTGTTTTTCACAGGTTTTGCATTTGGCTAGAGTCAATGTCACTACTGGTAGCATGAGGCGATACCTGGACCCTACAGAAGTTGCAAAGGCAGTCGAACCCCTCCAGGATGGCACATCAATACGTGTCATTGCCAGAAGGTTTGCTGTGTCTCCCAGCACAGGTTCCAGGAGACAGGCAGTTACTCTAGAAGAGATGGACAGGGCTGTAGAAGGTTCTTAACCCATCAGCAGGACTAGTATCTGCTCCTTTATGCAAGGAGGAACGGGATGAGCACTGCCAGAGCCTTACAAAATGACCTCCAGCAGGCCACTGGTGTGAATATCTCTGACTAAATAATCAGAAACAGACTTCATGAGGGTGGCCTGAGGGCCCAACCTCCTCTGGTGGGCCCTGTGCTCACTTCCCAGCACTGTGGAGCTTGATTGGTGGTGCTCATTTGCCACTGAACACCAGGACTGGCAGGACTGCCACTGGCACCCTGTCCTTTTCATAGATGAGGGCAGGTTCACCCTGAGCACGTGTGACAGACATTAAAGGGTCTGGAGAAGCCGAGAAGAACATTATGCTGCCTGTAACATCGTTCAGCATGACCGGTTTGGTGGTGGGTCAGTGATGGTCTGGGAAGGCATATCCATGGAGGGATGAACAGACCTCTACAGGCTAGATAATGGCAACCCTGACTGCCATTAGGTATTGGGATGAAATCCATAGACCCATTGTCAGACCCTACACGGGTGCAGTGGGTTCTGGGTTCCTCCTGGTGCATGACAATGACCGGCCTCATGTGGTGAGAGTATGCAGGCAATTCCTGAAGGATGAAGGAACTGATACCATTGAATGGCCCCCATGCTCGCCTGACCTAAATCCAATAGAACACCTCTGAGACACTATGTTTCGGTCCATCCGATCCCTGCCAGGTTGCATCTCAGGCTGTCCAGGAGCTCAGTGATGCCCTGGTCCAGATCTGGGAGGAAATACCCCGTCGTCTCATTAGCAGTATGCCCTGACGTTGTCAGGCATACGTGCTGTATCATTTTTTCACTTTGATTTTCAGGCTCTTTAAATTCAGCCCTCTGTAGGTTGATAATTTTCATTTCCATCAAACGATGTGGCATCCTTTTGTTCCTAACACATTACCCAGTCCATATCATTATAGATATCCAGCATGCTATTTTTCTCCATTGAGATCTGGTGTTTTTCAAGTGTTCCCTTAATTTTTTTGAGCAGTCAGTATCAGTATATACCTTGAAATTGAAAGCTGTTACTGGGCATTGTGCTGAAAGTTTAAACTAAAAGCATACTGCTAATATGAACATTAGAGAAATGTTGAGACAATGGTTTTAAAAGTAGAACAGCCAGACAAACTCATAACATAGAAGGCATGTCACCACAGCACGGATGCTTAACACAACAAAACACATCAGCCTCAACGGAATGAAACCAACCTTAATGGACCATCCATTGGGGGCAGTTCCAACCTTAATGGACCATCCATTGGGGAAGTTAAATGGGAAGTCTACAAATGGGAAGACTGTTGATGGTTGGAAGAAACTTTTCCTAAAATAAAAATGCTGCTGACTCTGAACCTAAACCAAAAGCATCTTTTTGGAAGGAAATGGCTGACCCTGCGCTCTGACCCCAACCTCCAAGGATGGGATATGTGAAGAATGATTTTCACTGTGCAGTAATGTATATGTGACAAATAAAGGCTACTTAACTTATTTGTCACACATATATTGCAGCAACATAAAATTCACTTCTTTACATTTCCCTGCTTTGGAAGTCAGAGCACAGGGTTGGTCTTGATGCAGCACCCCTGGAGCAGAGAGGGTTAAGGGCCTTGGTCAAGGGCCCAACAGTGTCAGATTAAAGGGCTTGACCCCCACCCTTCTGATCAGTAACCCAAAGCTTTAACCATTTGAGCCACCATTTCCCTCAAACACAGAGTACATAAACTACTTCTTCTTCTTCTTTCGGCTTTTCCCTTCAGGGGTCGCCACAGCGAATCATCTCTCTCCACCTATCCCTATCTTCTGCATCCTCAACCCTTGCACCCACTAGCTTCATATCCTCATTAATTCCATCCATATACCTCCTCTTTGGCCTTCCTCTTTGCCTCCTGCCTGGCAGCTCCATGTCCAACATTCTCCTACCAATATACTCACTCTCCCTCCTCTGAACATGTCCAAACCATCTTAATCTGGCCTCCCTAACTTTGTCCCCCAAACGTCCAACATGAGCTGTCCCTCTGATGTACTCGTTCCTAATCCTGTCCAATCTGGTCACTCCCAAAGAGAACCTCAACATCTTCAGCTCTGCTACCTCTAGCTCTGACTCCTGTCTCTTCCTCAGTGACACTGTCTCTAAACCATACAGCATGGCCGGTCTCACCACTGTCCTGTACACCTTCCCCTTGATTCTCGCTGATATTTTCCTATCACACAGAACTCCCGACACCTTTCTCCACCCATTCCAACCTGCCTGCACTCGCTTCTTTACCTCTTTCCCACACTCTCCATTACTCTGGACTGTTGACCCCAAGTATTTAAACTCCTGTACCTTCTTCACCTCTTCACCCTGTAACCTTACGGTTCCACTTCCCTCCCTTTCATTCACACACATGTACTCAGTCTTACTACGACTGACCTTCATTCCTCTTCTCTCCAGCGCAAACCTCCACCGCTCCAGGTTTTCCTCCACCTGCTCCCTGCTCTCACTACAGATCACAATGTCATCTGCAAACATCATTGTCCAAGGAGACTCCTGTCTGACCTCCTCTGACAACTGGTCCATCACTATAGCAAACAGGAAGGGGCTCAGAGCTGATCCCTGATGCAGTCCCACCTCCACATTGAACTCCTCTGTCTGACCTACAGCACACCTCACCACTGTCCTACTCCTCTCATACATGTCCTGCACCACTCTGACATACTTCTCCGCTACTCCTGACTTCCTCATACAGTACCACAGCTCTTCTCTTGGCACCCTGTCATACGCTTTCTCCAAGTCTACAAACACACAGTGCAACTCCTTCTGACCATCCCTATACTTCTCCATCAAAATCCTCAGAGCAAAAATTGCATCTGTTGTGCTCTTTCTGGGCATGAAGCCATACTGCTGCTCACAAATTTTCACTACCTTCCTTAACCTAGCTTCCACTACTCTTTCCCATACCTTCATTGTATGGCTCATCAACTTTATCCCCCTATAGTTGCTGCAACTCTGCACGTCACCCTTATTCTTAAAGATCGGCACTAACACACTTCTTCTCCATTCCTCAGGCATCCTCTCACTCTCTAAAACCCTGTTGAACAAATTAGCTAAAAATTCCACTGCTGCCTCTCCCAGACACTTCCAGACCTCCACCGGGATGTCATCAGGACCAACTGCCTTCCCACTTTTCATCCTCTTCAAAGCCTTCCTGACTTCATCCTTTCTAATCTTATCTACTTTCTGTTCCACAGAGTTCACCCCTTCTACTCTTTTTTCCCTCTCATTTTCCTCATTCATCAGCTCCTCAAAGTACTCCTTCCATCTCCTCTGTACACTCTCCTCACTTGTGAGCACCCTTCCATCTCTATCCTTAATAACTCTAACTTGCTGCACATCCTTCCCATCTCGATCCCTCTGCCTAGCTAACCTGTACAAGTCCTTCTCTCCTTCTCTAGTGTCTAACCTAGTGTACAACTCTTCATATGCCTTCTGCTTGGCCTTAGACACCTCCCTCTTCACTCTGCGCTGTAACTCCTTGTATTCCTGTCTATTCTCTTCAGTCCTGTCCATGTCCCACTTCTTCTTGGCTAACCTCTTCCTCTGGATACTATCCTGAACTTCCTCATTCCACCACCAAGTCTCCTTATCTTCTTTCCTCCTTCCAGATGACACACCCAGCACCTTTCTCCCTGTCTCCCTGATCACTTCTGCTGTAGTTTCCCAGTCATCTGGCAGCACTACCTGACCACCCAGAGCCTGCCTCAACTTCTGTCTAAAGTCCTCACAACATTCCTCCTTTTTCAGCTTCCACCACTTGGTTTTCTTCTCTATCTCTATCTCTGACCTCTTCGTCTTACAGACCATCAAAGTCATCCTACACACCACCATCCTATGCTGTCTAGCTACACTCTCTCCCACTACCACTTTACAGTCACTAATCTCTTTCAGATTGCCTCTTCTACATAGGATGTAGTCTACCTGTGTTCTCCTACCTCCACTCTTGTAAGTCACTCTATGCTCCTCCCTCTTCTGAAAATAAGTGTTAACCACAGCCATGTCCATCCTCTTAGCAAAGTCCACTACCATCTGTCCTTCTAGGTTCCTTTCCTTAACTCCAAACTTGCCCATCACCTCCTCATCACCTGTGTTCCCCTCGCCAACATGTCCATTAAAATCCGCTCCTATCACCACTCTCTCACCCGTGGGAATACTCTCCATCACCTCATCTAATTCACTCCAGAATCTCTCTTTCTCCTCTAACTCACAACCTACCTGTGGGGCATAACCACTAACAACATTCAACATCACCCCTTCAATCTCTAACTTCAGACTCATCACCCTGTCTGACACTCTCTTCACCTCCAGAACATTCCTCACAAACTCCTCCTTCAGGACCACACCTACCCCATTTCTCTTACTATCCACACCATAATAAAACAGCTTGAATCCTGCTCCTATACTAAGAGCCTTGCTACCCTTCCACCTGGTCTCCTGTACACACAGTATATCCACCTTCCTTCTCTCCATCATATCAGCCAGCTCTCTACCTTTCCCTGTCATAGTACCAACATTCAGAGTTCCTATTCTCAGTCCTACACTCGTACCTTTCCTCTTCTCTCTCTGTCTGCGCACTCTCCTCCCTCCTCTACTTCTTCGACCAACAGTAGCCCAATTTCCACCGGCGCCCTGTAGGTCAACGGCGCCGATGGCGGTCGTTGTTAACCCGGGCCTCGACCGATCCGGTATGAAATTCGTACTGACGATTCGCATGGTTAAATTTGGCAATGTTTTACGCCGGATGCCCTTCCTGACGCAACCCTCTCTATTTATCCGGGCTTGGGACCGGCACAGAAGTCACTGGACTGTGACCCCCATGGCTAGATTAGAGTACATAAACTACATAGCTGAGTAAATGAGAGTCTTGTTTACTATCTCTTTAGTAACCATGGATTTTGAACATCTTCTAAAATTAGCATAATTTTCCTTTAGTCATTCATTCATCTTCACTAAGTGCTTTATCATGGGCAGGATCATGGTGGATCCAGAGCTTCTCCAGGGATTACTGGGGGAAAGTATGAGGAGGAAATACATTCTGAATGGAACCCCAGTGCAATGCAAGATGTCATGCTTACAATTTTACACTTTTATATCAGAGGCTATACACTTCACTTACACATTTAATCTTACAGCTTCAGTGTGGAATTTCAACGTCTTAGTTTTCTATCATCTTGGCTTTCCATATCTTGGCTGCATTTGAGGTAAGAAGGAAATGTGCACATTAGGGAAGCTACCACTTGCCCTAGCTGTTAACCTGTGATCATGGTAACTAGTTCCTATTAGCCACCTTAGAATATCCGAGTAAATTACTGCTTTATGCTCTGCAGCCAAGACACACACTTACGAGCCTCTAAAGAGACCACACTACTCAACATATTATGAGGGCCAGATCAATGGAAGTCAATAGATGTCAGCAGAGCGAAATGGGAGCATGACCCTTCATTAAGAGCATCAAGTGAAGATCAATAGTAAGAGACAGTCATTGGCATGGCTCAAAGCTAATATGAAGGTTGGGGCTAACTCTATTGCCTTGCTGGTTTTATTTATATATGAAGTTATATGAGGGTGTGGGGAACTACCAGGAAAGAAGAAAGCAAGAAAGGAAGGAAGGAAGGAAAACAGCAGTGGTCTCAATTGTCATGGTTATGCCAGAATTGACACTAAATCAGCCCCAGCATTCCCCATGTCCACATCACATTTCCCACTGATCACTCATACCTGTTACCCCTAATAAGCACCCCTACTTAAGTTTACATTTATGGCATTTGGCAGACACCCTTATCCAGAGCAACTCACCTTTATCTCTATACAAATGAGAATTTGAGGGTTAAGGGCCTTGCTCAGGGGCCCAGCAGTAGCAGCTTGGTGGTGCTGGAATTTAAACTCACAACCTTCTGATCAGTAGACCAACACCTTAACTACTAAACTACTAAGCTTTGTATGTCTCATTGCCAAGCTTTTGTTGTAGTTGTTGTGTATCCACCATCTCTATACACATACCTAAACTTTATGGAGGAGTATTTATATTAAAAATGTGGCATCTGTGAAAATCTAGTTAGACATCCTGTTAGTTGGGGTGAAACTTTGCATCGTACCAGAGCGTGTGTGTGTGCGCGCACGGTACTACTACTGCTTTAAAACTGTTATGTCCTTTTGTCAGTTCCTATAGACACTAGCAAGCCATACGGTGTCAGAAACCACATTTGTTTGAGATGGACAATGTGACAGTTTGAAGCAAACATGTAAGAGTTTAGACATGGGGATTATGTAACATTATAACATTGTTAGCCCTGTAACTTAAACCTGACTTGACTAATCACAACTTTATTTAGGGTAAGGTGTAAATTTGACTTATGACTGATTGGAAATCTGACAGCTCTGGTCACCGGTGTGGATTCAGATACATAAAGCTCATGAACACACAGTGTTGTGATGCAACTGGCTGTAGTATTTCAGGCAAACGTCTCAGAGGTGGTGATTCATCCATCCTGCTCTTTTGGTCTCCCTGGAGCCAAGGCAGAACCTGCTTTTAGCACATCACATTCACACCAGTGGCAGCTATATTGACTGTATGCTCACACTGATGTGTGTAGAGATACATAAGCATGCTTACTTAATTATGACTCTTTAACCACACCGAAAGGTCTCTGGGGGAAGACATCTTTCACATTAATTTCTTGGAGAAAAAAATCGAAACAAGCAGTAATTGTGTTAGAAAAAAATCTCCATGAAATAACGTACACAGTAATGATGCTGGTCATTAAAGGAATGCTCTTGCATGCTTCAACCTAATCTCAATACCAGAGAAAATATCCAGGTTTAAAATAGCCCCAGTTACATAAAACTCCTTGTTTGGTCTGGATAAGCAACTGACATGATGATGCTAACAGTTACTGTTTAATACTTCACCATTAGTGATGAATTTATTGCTATGAGTAAGACAAGTGGATAGAAATCATGCTTCATGTAAGCACTTGGACTCTTGCTAGTCAGCTAAAAGAGGATAAATAATGACCTCTAGCCCTAGTCTCCGGTCCGATGAGCTGCCTTCAGAGACATTGTTTACATAAATACATGTGATTGATTAAGTGGCAACAAGTGATTTGCTACAAAAGCCATGCAAAACTAGAGTTGCTAGATTTGGCCAACAAACAACATTTTGCTAGCTCTGCATCCAGGCTGTGGTTGATGACCTCTGCAAGACCCCTGCATGATCCTTCTACACAAGGAATGTATGTAGTAGAGGTGAACCAGACAGTCACTATTTGTATCTGTGTCTGTTTTGGGCTCTAATTGTGTGTATCTGTATCCCTGTTCATGTTCTAATGAAACCCTTAGTGTACATTGTCTAACCAGATGCCCTGTGTAGAATCCCTTTCTTATTCTCATCCATATATATATATTTACATTTCAGTTCATTTAAAAAAAATTACACGTGATTTAAAAGAAAATGTGATTCATCAAACCAGGCCACCTTCTTCCATTGCTCCGTGGTCCAACTCAGATGCTCATGTGCCCATTGTTGGTGTTTTGGTGGTGCACAGGGGTCAGCATGGGCACCGTGACTGGTCTGCAACTATGCAGCCCCATACAAACTGTGATGGACTATGTATTCTGACACCTTTCTATCAGAACCAGCATTAACTTCTTAAGCAATTTGAGCAACAGTAGCTCGTCTGTTGGATCGGACCACACGGGCCAACCTTCATTCCCCACGTCCATCAATGAGCCTTGGCTGCCCATGACCCTGTTGCCACTTCACCACTGTTCCTTCCTTGGACCACTTTTGATAGATACTGACCACTGCAGATCCGGGAACACCCCACAAGAGCTGCAGTTTTGGAGATGTTCTGATCCAGTCGTCTAGCCATCACAATTTGGCCCTTGTCAAACTCGCTCAAATCCTTACGCTTGCCCATTTTTCCTGCTTCTAACACATCAACTTTGAGGGCAAAATGTTCACTTGCTGCCTAATATATCCCACCCACTAACAGGTGCCATGATGAGGAGATAATCAGTGTTATTCACTTCACCTGTCACTACTCATAATGTTATGCCTGATCAGTGTATATGTAAACAACAATAATATTAATATTAACAACAAAATACAAGATTTCTTATGAAAATGTCAATAATGTAAAAAAAAAAGTATTTGTATTTGGTTACATCCCTAATTTAACCTAATAATCTAATAATAAACAACAATTTACAAAGAAAATATCATAAAAACCTTCTTCATATTGAGGAAATCTAAGGGTAGGTTACAAATCACTCCGAGTGCAGCATTCATGTTGTCTTGTTATTTTTTCACATGGTTCATGTACAGTTTGTGCAAAATCTGATCATGTATTAATAAGTTCTGAGCCTTGTTTTCTAATTTCCTGTTTCCTGACTCCTCTTGCTTCTGTTTTACTTCCTGGTTTAGGTCCTGGCCTGTTCTCTCAGTTCTTGAGCATGGCTTATCCTTGTCTGTTTCTGTTTGTCTACACTACAGACTCTGGCTCTGATTTGTGCATTAGTGGATAAACAGCATGCTACTGTGTATAGACACTGCCTTTCAAGACATGTTAGAGTAACTACTATATCCTATAGTAAGACCTTTACTCTGGAATGTTTTTAGCTTTCCATTCATGTCCACATAATGCAGCAACATATTTTCTAATGTTTGCTGAGAGAACTGCCCTTAGACGTCAATTATAAGTGAATTTAAAGTAAAACGGATTTTGGTTCTTTCACAGTACAAGGAAACAGGTCAAATTCTGGTCTGCTGTAATCGCATATGATCTACAGATACAAAATACACTAGATAAAGATTTGCTAAAAAAAAAAAAACAACTTACCTGACATTTCCTTTAATGATATTCAAGGATATTCACTGACTCTCATCAAAAGGTTCCTGTTATAAATATAAGTGCTGAAATAAGTGTTTTGCTTTGATTGCTGATCTCGGATCTTTTGTCGTTCTGTATTAAGTGTGTTGACAAACTGGTTAGAAATGAATCACTGCAGGAGACTGAGGAATAAATTACATACAAAAGGACAAGCTCTTCTCGGATGGATGCAGAGAACGAGAACAGATGAGGTTAATACAGGATTACGGGACAGTTTGGTGAGAAAATGAAGGTTATTCAGTACATCATTTTGACACCAGAAGGTTACAAGTAGACCCACTGTGTTTATTTTGTGCAAATCATATTAAAAATTGCAAAACTAGGATTAGAATTAAGAGCAGTTTAGTTCAATCTGAGCCCGCAGTGTGTTACTGGTAAAGCCTTGGATTCATAAATTTCAGAAATCACACACACACACACACACACACACACTCAAAATGTTTCTCCCGGCTATGTTGCAGTCTAACAAGTCATCGCTGGGCATCTCCTTTTGGCTGACAGTGCTGGACAGACATATTTTACCACTGACTATAGAGCAACTAGTTGCTAAGCAACCTTTCCAAGCACTGCAGAGTGATGCAGGAGAATATTCCGATGCCTCATGGATCCGAACAAAACTCTGGGCTACAGACAGGATTTCTAGCAACATTTACTGAGTCAGAATAATGCATAATGCATTCACATAACAACACAACACAAGATGAACTTAGTTTCATAACTTAAGGATGCTCAGGTACTTTTATATGGAATAAAAGAAAAGGAATTAGGGGTGTGTATGTGTGTGCGCTAGCGAGAGAGAGCAAGAGAGAGAGAGAGAGAGAGAGAGAGAGAGAGAGAGAGAGAGAAAACAACAGCTCAACATGTTATTTATAAACAGAACTTAAAAGGAAGGATTAAAATTTCAACTGCTGTGTGTTTGTGTGCATGTGTGTATCTATCTATCTATCTATCTATCTATCTATCTATCTATCTATCTATCTATCTATCTATCTGGCTAGCTGTTTCCTTATCTGAGTGTCTGTCTGTCTGTCTGTCTGTCTATCTAACTATCTGTCTATGTCTCTTTTTGATATGTTTGTCTGTTTAACTATGTCTTACCTGTCTGTCTTCTTACCTACTATCTGTCTGTCTCCTTATTTGTCAGCCTGTCTGCATACTTATTGATCTGTCTGTCTATCTGTCTCCTTATTTGTCCATAAGTTTGGCTGTCAACCTATCTGTGTGGCCACCTCTCTGTCTATCTGCATGTCTATCTGTCTGTCTGTCTATCTGTCTTCTTATCTGTCCTTCAGTTTGTTTGTCTATCCATCACCAAGCAGTCACCTGTCTGTTTGTCAGTCGGTCTGTCTATATATGTCCTTAAATGTTTGTTTATTTGTCCCTGTCACAAAACGCTGAGCTTTACAGAGCACGCTGGTAGTGCCGGTGTAGATAAATCAGACCCAATGCGGAGATAGACGGCAGACAGGTTTATTAAACGAAAAAACATAGATCCACACAGATGTAACACAAAGACGAGGACTAGCAACTTAACTGAGACAGACGGCCACTATAAATAAGGAACATAATCAGAGACACATTGGGAACAGGTGAACAAAGGCGGAAACACATTAGGAAGAGGCGTGGCTAAAACGAACACATGACTGAATAAACAAAACCCCTGCTGAAGGCCCCCTAGTGGTCCATCGGGGGCACTTGCCCCCCGTAACAGTCCCCATATCTATTTATCTCTCTCTGTCCCCTTACTTTATTTGCTGAAGTATTTCTGTCTCCTTATCTGTCCTTCTGTTTTTCCACCCACCGCCATGTCTACCTGTCTTTCTCTGTATCTCTGGCCACCATTTTTCAGTCTGTCTATCTGTCTGTCTCTCCATGTCTGCCTGTCTGGCGATCTGTTTCTTTATCTATCTATCTCTCTGTATGTCCATCCATCCATCTATTCAGCTGTCACTCTGGCTATCAACCTATATGTCTCTGTCTGTTTGACTGTCTGTCTGTCTATTTTTCTATCTATCTATCTATCTATCTATCTATCTATCTATCTATCTATCTATCTATCTATCTATCTATCTATCTATCTATCTATTTTTATCAGTCTAGAAGCATTTATGTGTTGTTGTGTAATGACACACTACAGTGGAAAAAGAGCCACTCCAGTGGAAAACAGCAGGATATTGATGTTGTACATAAAGCAGGCTGCTTGACTGAAACATCGTCATTGAGCTCAACAATTCTCTCCGAAGCACTAAGGACGAACTCACTTGTCACGGAGTGACATTGTGCCTGGGGAAATGGACAATATGCAGAGTTAGAGGACATGTTGTGCCACGTCAGGCTCGTTCCAGTTCAGCTAAGTGAGATGATTGGATGCTCGTCAGTTTGGAACAGTAGGAATCACTACTCTCTTTTTTTTTTACCAGGGGCTCCCCACTGTGGATGCTTAGAGAATTCTGCTTAAGCGATGTGGTAAAGCGGTGGAGAGCAGAGTGAGGAGAGGGGAGGAGGACTGGTGGAAGGGAAAGGAGAGGAAGTGGTAGCAGAATGAGTGTAACTATATACACAGCGAATTGATTTTCAGCTTTAGCTTTTACTTCCTTTCAGTATCGGGTTTTCATTTAACTCGTTGCTAAAGATTGCTAAAGTTGCTAATTATATATGCTATGCTGTTTTAAAGGATCATTAATTTAAAAATTACATTTCTGGGATTTTATATCCGCAAATATCCATCCATCCATTCATCTAGCACTGAGCAATATGTTCAGGCTTTATCCAGTGTCAGTACACATATATCAGTTTCAAAGTAACTGTACCATTAGACCCTTTTTTTTTTTTTTTATAAATGTCGTCATAGTAATATCTTTTTGCATCGCATTTTTAAATTAGTCTCACTGATTCCCATTTACAGCTGTTTTTCCAACGTGAACCAAAACAGCACCAGACTGAAGGACACATTACTCCAAACATCACTTTAAATGTATTACCTGTCCTTGATAAATGCTTGTCACATTTACAACTCTGACGGTGAATTTAGGGCACCTGTTCTGCTCTAAAATCTGCTTATACGGTATGTTAAATAATAATACTCAGTGCTGTTGTTTGGACATTTCAGATGATCTGATGGTCTAAACCAATCAACATTTGACATATGGAGTCGAGGTCATGATGATAGCCTGAAGCTTTACAAATAAGACTGTATGAGATGAGCCCACGCACTTCATGACTACAAGCAGCAAGAAGCAAAAGCTCTGAGATTGAATTGGAATTCAAATTTAATTCGTTCTGGAGGCGAGTTCTTAAGGCAACAATTTGTATTGTGAAACAAATTTTCCCATAAGAAATAATATAAATGCAGATAATCCGTTCCAACCACTCAAAAATTTTACGGATATTACCAATACGAAGCGTATGTAAACTGTATGGCTGCTTACAAAGAATTGACCCATGCGAGTTCCATGTCAAGGGTCCTCACAGGAAGTCGTGTCACCAAGCTTGGGCTAAAAATAGAACAGACCACCCATGCCACCGATCTGTCAACAAAAAAATCAGGTTGCTTTTGAACGCATGCCGAAGGCAACGTTGGTATCGTGGGTTGACTCTTTTGACTCTTTCTTTTCGGTGACTGAAAAAAGTTGGTAAAATTCATAAACTTGCTTCGGTTGGCTTCGCTTGGCTTTCCACTGATGCAAACAAGTTTTGAACGGCTCCCGGACGTACGCGCAACTTCGGCGTTCAGTTCGGTTCAGTTTGTTCGTATGCCAAAAATGCTTCGTATGCCAATGCAAACTGATTGCAAAATTTCAGTTCTTAAGGTGAAAATTCGTGGGCCTCCTGGTGGCCCAGCGGCAGCATCCCGCGCTCTCATTGCCATGGTTCGATTCCTGGGCCACGGCAATGGTAAAATTGGGGTACCCCTTCCCAGGGTAGGCTATGGTAAAAATTACAGGGCATGGTTTTATAGGAAAACAATCAACAGGGTGGTGTGATGTACAATAGATGCCAAGCAGGAGAATTCACACAGGGTGGGATGTCAGACCTTCTCAGAAACCCACACATTCACACAAATGGGCCAGTCCACATATCTGTATGTTTTTGGGGTTTGAGGGGAAATCCATATTGCAAACTTCCATACAGACTGTAACCTGAGCTCATGATTGAAGATGCTTGAAGCTGTGAGGTGGTAATGCTACCCACTGTGCCACTTTGTGGCCCTGCTGACAATTTGAAAACATTTTTTCTTTCTCTCTTTCTCTTTTGAGGTTAAGGAATCAAACAAACAAAAGCGTAGCTTGTCATGTTACTGCTGTAAAGTGCAAGAGCTTCTGTCCTAAAGACTGAAAGCTAAAAAAAACCTTAGATTTACAGCTATAACTCTTGGAAAGTGCTGAGAGTGAGGTTCTGCTTAAAAATGAATGATTGCAGCTGTTTCGTTGATAAAAAACAGCAACCAGAATGTTATATTATGTAAAACATCCACCTTACCAGTTACTGTAGATATGATAATATATTTTAGAACTAGCAAATAAAAATGCATTAACCTGTGATTTGCCTCATCATTGCTGTGCTGTTATACACTATTAACACTTTCTAAACAACATTTTTCAACTAAAGACTATATGTATGATCAGAAAGGAAAGCATCACCCAGTGAAATATATCTGGATGGGAACTGTCTTTGCAAACTGATGCAACTGTGTCCTGTTGGAGTAAAAATATACAGTAAGTGGCTTGTGGTAGTCATTCGACCCCTTCAAGAGTTTCTGCTGAAATCGAGCTGCAATAGCATTGATTCCAGTTAGCAATGCCCCGATGTTCTGCTCATCACATGAAATTGAGGTAGAAGTCAACTAAAGGTCCTTTTTCTATTTTAATTTTATCTATGTACAAAGATACATCTGGGGAAAATACAGAGCCTTACGTCACTAAATAAAGTGCGACAAGGATGGTGTTGGAATACATTTACCAGTATTACACTGCCAAGCAAAGCAGACACTGAAAACGGTGTAGCAAAAATTAAAAAAAAAATTAAGTAACCAAGTAACTCCTTAGTAGCAAATGAGTGCTCTCAAAAAACCATCCAGCTTACTATGATGTAAAACAGCACACTTATATACTCAAATCCTGACAAATATCCATTACTATTACTAAAACTTTTCCATATGGCCTTAATTGGACTTAAACTTACTTTTAACAACTTAAACTAAAAATATGTATTTTTATTACCTGATCTTTGCAGCTCATAAACTGCCATATGTCGCTTTGGTTTTAAAAGTTATTTGGCATGCTTATAGGCAAAAGTCCCTATAAACTAAAAGCAAACAGAAAAAAGCAACATGTTCTAAAAATATCAATAAGTCTGGTGCATATACAGTACTATGCTAAAGTTTTCATGTTTATTTAATGACTTCTGCATTAGTGAGTCAGTAAAAGAACATTTTTGATTTTCCACCCATATGAAAAAAAATGGTTGTATTTGAGTAAAGAAATGACATATGTTAAAGACTAATTTTCAGACAAAAAATGGTAGTCTAGGTTTATCCGCAAAGAGGAAGAAAAAAAACATAAATTAATGCGACAAAGTCTTCAAAATAAACGGCAGATGTTCTAAAATGCTTAGAAACATATCCGTCAATATTCTCATAAAACTGCACAAAATGTACCTGAGACAACAGAGACTTGACAAAGCAAATATTGACATATTATTTATTTTCCTGTTTTTTACTGCTCTTTATGGATGTTTTTTTTTTTTTATGAAGAAAATACTTTGGGCAGTTTTGCTTGAGGATTTTTAAAAAAATATTTCTACAGTGTATTTTGAGGGGCATTGGTGGCTCAGTGGTAGGTTTCTCGCCCATCATGTGGAAGGCCTGGGTTCGATTCCCAGCCAATGCCTCAACCCCAGCCACTGGATGCAGTGCCGGTCCCAAGCCCGGAAAAATGGGAGGGTTGCGTCAGGAAGGGCATCCGGCGTAAAACATTTGCCAAGTTGTTGTGCGGACCAGTTGGTCCGCTATGGCGACCCCGCACAGGGAGCAGCCGAAAGCAACTTCTATTTCTACAGTGTATTTTGAGAGAAAGCAATTCTATTAAAAATTAATTCTATTAAAAATAATAGAATTTTATAATGCTTTTTATTTGCTAAAAATAGTGAAACTTTTTTATGAAGGGTGCCAATAATTCTGAAGGGCACTATATTACTACGTGGTAATATACTGTTTTGTCTTCTGCCTTCATTTTATCATTAAAGTAAAGTTTGCTGGAAATCAAACCAAAATTAAATTGACTTAATTTTCACTAAATGTGACAGATCAGTCAGACTGCTTGCCTTTTTAGTTTTGGACTGGAGCTGTGAGGCTCACATAGCTAACAAGAAACAGACAGTGATATGCGCAAACATTTACAATCCATTATGTCAAAGACAAGAGAGGCAATACTGGTTGAAAGACACATTGTGCTGGCTTTGTAATATCTGTCAACTGCAGTTTTTCACTTGTCAAAATAAACTATGCACATATTCATTGAAGGTGTGTATTCTCTACATTGAGCATGGAGGCCTCTATCAAGAGCTTTATAGTCCAAGCTATTGGAAAGAGAGATCTATTTACACTGAAAGTAAAATATTACTTAAAAAATAGAGCCATTAGAATGAATGCTAATTTTATAAAGTACACTATATAAGTCAAAAGTATGTGGATGCATGACCTTTACATCTATATGTATATGTCTCTATCTTGTATGTGAGTAAAGAAAGTAACGTATTATGCAATAGACTAATTTTCGGATAAAAAATGGTAGTCAAGTTTTATCCACAAATGGAAAAAACAAAACTCTCCAGAATAAATGTGGCAGATGTTCTAAAATGCTTAGAAACATATCTGTCAATATTCTCAGAAAACTGCACAAAATGTACCTGAGACAACTGAGACTTGACAAAGCAAATATTGCTTTACAGGATTTTTTTTAATGTTTCTTAGTGTATTTTGAGAGAAAAAATAATTCTATTAAACGTAAAAGATGTTGTGAATGTCCTTGTATATTTTTGTATGCGTTACAATTTCCCTTCACTGGAACTTAAAGGCCCAAACCTGTTCCATTTGTGCAACCAAAGCAAGCTCATAGTTTACCAAGGTTAGTGTGGAAGAATTAGAGTAACCCGCCCTCAAACCCACCATTAAGATGAATTTCAGCTTCTTCAGCAACTTCACTCTAGGCCTTCATGCTGGACATCAGTGCCTAGACTCTTGTAGTCTTGTGAGTGAATGAGCCAGAGTCCAAAATCTAGCGGAAAGCCTCAGAAAAGTGGAGGCTGTTATAGCAGCAACTATAGATGGACCAATTATGTTAATGCTCATGGTTTGGAACAGGGTGTTCAATGGGCAGGCGTCCACATAATTTTGGCCATTCGTAATAGTGTACTTTCAAACTAATTACTCATTTAAGAGTAAAATGCAGCCAAAGCCAGGAAAGGATTCTTGTAAACATATTTTTTTCTTCAATAAAATTGGAAAATGTTTGGATTTTTAAAAAAATATTCTAATAATTTTGGTACATATTCAGTACTGTATAGTTTTTTAAACTAATTTATTATTTTTTATGTTTATTTGTCTTTACAAACCTTACTTTGTAGGTCTGTATGTGAGTAAAGAAAGTAAAATATTATGTAATAGACCAATTTTCAAACAAAAAAATGTAATTATTTTAAAATTGTAATTAGTGATGGTGACTATTATTATTATTATTATTATTACTATTATTAAAATTACTACTACTACTACTACTAATAAAGTTGCTTTCGGCTGCTCCCTGTTCGGGGTCGCCACAGCGGACCAACTGGTCCACACATCAACTTGGCACATGTTTTACACCGGATGCCCTTCCTGACGCAACCCTCCCATTTTTTCCGGGCTTGGGAACGGCACTGCATCCAGTGGCTGGGGTTGAGGCATTGGCTGACTACTACTACTACTAATAATAATAATAATAATAATAATAATTAGATTTTTAAGTGAATACATAATAAATAAGCTAAATGGCAGCACAATCATGAAATCACCCTTAAATGTTTTAAATGTTTCCTAATTTTATCATGTATTATCCCGATATCAAATATAAAACATACTGTTACAAAAGAATTCTATTTGCAAATGGCCAAGATCTAAAACCTAGTACACAGAGCTTTTTACGTTTGGTGTGAACTTTTTTGACTTTCTGTAACTTGTGGGAGTTCTTCTGCAGCTAACTAGATCCTCATTGTCAGTGCTTCTCTGATCAAAAAATAATCTCTGTTAGCAAGCTGTGAAAAAAAATGTTGACAGCTGACCTCCCACCTTGGGAAGGGTCATCTTGATGAAAATGCCTAGAGGCTTTTTTTTTAACGCCCAAACACCTACTGTAAACAAAACGCTGAGGCCAGGCAGAGGTGGAAAAAGTGTGTGTGTGTGTGTGTGTGTGTGTGTGTGTGTGTGTGTGTGTGTGTGTGTGTGTGTGTGTGTGTGCTCATCAGTGTGTTTGAACCTCAGTGGAGCACGCTACAACCTGACAATCTCCAGTTACGCTAATTACACACTTCATGCAACTCTAGCCACAAACCATGAGGCTGACTTACCATAAACGTTAGTTACACATCAGATCCTCTTTTGAACAGAATATAAGAATGAATTACACAGAGATAAAAAAAAAAAACTATCTTTAATCATATTTCGTATTGGTATCTGGGCAACTCATAAATCTGTTAGCTAGCTCAGTGAATAAATCTCATGAGCTAATGTGCTAACATGATGTAGTAATGTTTTGCAAGTTAACTAGAGGCAAATGTTTTTAAAAATTGCTGCTAGGGCACAAGCCAGACTCCAGCTTACTGATCCTTCTTATCCAAAGGGCAATTATAAATAAAAACAAACTAGCTAGAGACATGTAGAGCTTGTCGACCCATGAACTTAAGCAATGCTCTCTGGAACAAATTCAGATTAATGTAAGTGTAAAAAAACACTACTGTCCAAAATGATAAAATAAGAGGAAGAGCCCAGAATTACTAAATGCCAAAAAAAGTTAGTCAAGACATGCAGTCCTCCTGGAAACTATTGGCACAACATTTTGACATTTGGGTTTGACAAATGGATATGAGATTACAGTTTTTAGCTTTTACTTCGTGTTATTTGCATCTACACGTATTGAACATTTACAGCATTTGGTAACTTATCCAAAGCAACTTATTGCAATTATATACAACTGAGCATTAAGTGTCTTGTTAAGTGCCTCAGGGGCCCAGCAGCTTGGTGGATCTGGGATTCAAACTCACAACTATCTGATCAGTAGTCTAACACCTTAACCACTAAGCTACCACATGCCCATAAACACATAAACAACATACTGTGAATAATAGTACCTATTGTATCAAACCAACCAATTTTTGGATGAGCAAAAGTATCAGAACAGGCAAGTTTCTTTCACCTTCAGGATGTTCCAAACTGCTGTATTGGTTATGGCCAATTTTTGTGCAACCCTCTAATTGATATTCCCTCTTTTCTCGGCTACAAAATGGCTCACTTTTCTCCCACAGACACAGCTCTCAGATCTTCATTTTGGCTTCTCAACACAGTTTTCAGAAGTAAAACTGAAGGCCAAGAGTAGATGTTCAGAACTATGTATTCTTCAAACAACGAATCTAACAGGACACACCTGTTAGTCGCATGTTCCAATATTTTTGCTCGCCTAAAATGTGCTACATTTTTTTAAGTTCTGCATTGTTTAACACATCTAGGTATAAGTACAAGAAAAAAAAAAAAGCTGTAATTGTAAACTCTCTTCTCATATTCATCTTTTGATCTCAAACCCAAATGTCTTCAGGCAACAGCAAAAACAAATTAAATTGGTCTTTTTGTTCCAATACTTTTGGAGGGAGCTGTGTTTGGTGCCTATCTGGCCTGAAGCTCAAGCTGTAGCTAATAATTATGACTAGCTACTAAATTAGCATTATATGTATCATCAAAAAATAACACAATATCACAAAATAAACACCTTCACAAATTGGGTCACGTTATTGAATCTGTTGCTCCAACCGCATTGAGGTAAACTAAGATCTGAGCAAGAAAATGGCTGCTGCTACTCTTGTTGACATTTCTTTGGTCTCTTTTATGCATATCAATGTTAGACATAAGAGAAGGAAGTCTATATATAATTACTTAATGACTGAAACAATTTAGTGGTGATGATTTAGACAACGCTAAACTAGAGGCTATATTGTAGCTTCATTTATTGCCAAACATATTAGCAATGTAGCTCCAGAATACAGAATGTGTTGTAGGAGTTAATAATTATGGGCTTTATTTTTAGCCTTGTTATTGTAATTAATTGTCTAATGAAAAAAAATGTATGTAGTTTAGTTCATCCATGTGATAACAGCAGGTAATGGTGGGTTTTAGTATTAGCCTTGCTCTGTCTGTGGCACATTTCAATACCAATGGCTACCTGGATTCTGCCCATTTTAGCTGCTTGCCGAGACTTTAAATGTATCAGACAAAGACCTGCCTGACCCGTACATTCTCCGTAATAATCTAAAAGGTTTGTGCTTTCGTGCAAATGAAAGCTCCAATGCAGAGGACCCACATTAACAGAACATATACTGATCCTGACAGGTTAAACTAATAAAATCCCTGCCATGCTGAAATGAAGATATGAAATATGAAATGCAATAGAATATCTTGTAATTTTGCATCACGGTTTACACATGAAACACAAGTTGAGGAAAAAAGCAGCATAAAAAATGTATGCGTTACTGGCTTCCATTTATGGACGTCACAAAGCATCGAATGTCTTGGAGAAGTGAATGGAAAGTACAAGCCACAGCGCTTCCTCAAGGCTTTCCATGCTTTACCAGAGAGACACATGACACCAAACATGTCACTGCCTGATATATAATAACCTGATAAGGACATAACAGAGTGGGAAAATATCCTGCCTCAAGCACGGTTGATTATGGATAAAGGTGCTTACCCTTTAATGTCATTTACTACTAGGCTGGTAAGAAGAAAGTCGTTCATGTCTGAGTGAACGTCTGCACAGAACTCTGACTTCATTATACAGAAAAATTACACGCACATGATGGCTCGCAGCAAGCAAATAGTCCGAAGATTCATACTGGCTCCCAGGATGCTTATTAGATCATCAGATCATGTTCTGTATGATATATATAGATGATGAGTTGTGTCTCCCACTCCTAATTCTCCTTCCCTCTCGTTTTCTGTCTTTCTGTCTGCAGGCCACTCATATGGACGTAAACTCCAATGACATCTTTTCACTTCTACTCTCATCAGCTCTGTGTGACTCAAGCTGCCATCTCCTTTTCTGCTCATTACATGGTCATTACATGTTTTAGTGTTGCTACCGTTGAAAATAAGTTCTAATTGGGCTTTAGGGAAAGAGGGCAAACTTACTTATACACTTTAGTGTACTTTGGTGACCGCTGCTACCTAAAGTTCTATTTCAATATCTCATGCTGAATTAAGTGATATTGGTTTTCTCATGCTGGGTGATATGTGTAAGGAGATATTTAAGGAATAAAACACATTAGCAATTCAACAATGTAAATCAATCTTCTCACAGCAGGAATACAATTTAGCTGCATATGTAGACTACATGTGTACTGTTTTAATAATATAATATAACATACAACAGTTAGTTTTAATATGTCATTATTTTATTTTATATATAACAAAATATTGGGCATTGTTTCATATAGCCGAAATCGCCAAAAAAACTCCAGTTTGTAGTCTTGGGTTACAGCGACATCATTTTGTGAATATTGCAATGGAGAGAGTATTGTGATAGTTCATTGAATTTGGCCAATTTTTTGGCATTTTTTGTAATTGCAAATGAACAAAACAACAGAAGCCAGCATCAGAATGGAGCAGGTGCTCGTTTGGAAGGGCAACCAATCAATCAATCCAACAAACAAACAATCAGACAACCAACCAACTTGTTAGTCAGTCGGTTGAATGATCTACCAATTAATCAGGTAACCAGTCAATCAGTCAATCAATCAATAAATCAAGCAAGCAATCAGCAATCACCCCTGCCCTATATATATATATATAATCTTTGACATGGAGCTGCCAGGCAGGAGGCAAAGAGAAAAGCCAAAGAGGAGGTATATGGATGTAATAAATGAGGATATGAAGATAGGGGTAGGATAGATGTTAGGATTTGTTAGGGAAGATAGGGGTAGGATAGATGGAGAGAGATGATTCGCTGTAGTGACCCCTGAAGAGAAAAGCCAAAAGAAGAAGAAGATATATATATATATATATATATATATATATATATATATATATATATATATATATATATATATAAACAAACACACACACAGGAAAAATCTGTCAGTCATCCTCAACCCCACAACCAACAGACAGCAGACACAGCTGCTCCAAACAGGAAACATGGGCACAGATGGGCAACAATCTGGTATCTGCAAACAGAATTCAATGCTGCAAGGAGCTATTATTACAGGAGATAAGACAATCCCACTGCTTATCAATAGCATATGCGGGGCAGTTATTAATAGCCGTGTCTGTTAGGATCTCATCTTTTTATGTTACTGGAGATCTTTCAAGGAATTAGAGAAAAAAATGATGCTAAAACTATGATAAATTGCTCATCATTACTCAGAATAATTAGTCCAATTTCTCACACCATTAAAAGTCTAAAGATTTTGTTTAGCAGATTAAGAACAGAGGCAGACAGTTTGTACCTTTTGTTGAAGTCATGCTGAGTTTTGCTGGATTCAATCCTACAGTTAATTGTGTCATAAAGTCAAATTATACCGCTTGCTCTGTTAAATCCTCAAACCATAAGAACATGGTTTTGGAGGCATGTCAAGTGACAGGTTTATGTTAATGCACTATGAAAAGGCATTATTATTTCTATAGTAAAGGCTCACAGGCACTTTACTGGTGAACACATAACTTAATCTAAATCAATCAGATTTTATGAAATCTGTTTGATTTAGAAGCTGTGTGAAAAACCACAATGTGTGCCACTCATTTAAGCAATAAGCCGTGAGAAGTCTGCATTATAGTGATTTTATCATGGTTATGATAAAAAGAATGTTCACAGCCATGACACAAAGAGAAGTACTAAAGCGTGTACCAAAGGGTGGTTGGATTCTCAAATCTGATCGCTCAGGTGTGCATTACTTTCGTATAAAAGCATGGACAGTTGTATGAACTTCTATGGCAGCCACTCAACATGATCTAGAGCGTTTTCTATTAGGAAACTTTTGTTGAACTATTATGGAAAGAATCGTTATGTTTGGTTTAGGGCATTTTATAACAGATACTGTGCTTGTTGTTATGCCGTTTTTGGTAGAAGAAGAACAATCCTGTCACATATACATTACAGCACAGTAAAATTCTTTTTCCAGCTTGTTAGGAAGCTGGGTCAGGGCACAGGGTCATCATACGGCACCCTTGAGGCAGAGACAGTTAAGGGCCTTGCTCAAGGGCCCAACTTTGACAGCTTGAATTGACAGTTTCTGATCAGAAACCCAACGCATTAACCGCAGAGCCACCACTGCCCCTCTGGTAAAAATAACAGGCTGATAGACTTTTTTTAAAGAGAGAGAGAGAGAGGTGAGGGATGTGGTAGCTTAGTGGTTTAGGTGTTGGACTACAAAGGGTGTCTGGCAAATGATATAAATTTACCTAAATGGAGCAACTGTTTATTTATCAGGAACTAGAACAAACCATTGGCTGAATGTCTGGTGCACATAGCACACAAAATTCTCAAAGTTGTCATCTGATTGGTTGAATTCTACAGGATTAATGGGACATCTGAGAACAGAGCCGCTGTAGTGCTCTAATTCCCTCATGGACAAAGGAAGCTGTTGTGTTTGCAACTATGACAATGAGAGCTTACAGACTTATTAAGTTGCAGAACTTTCTTAAATGAACTATGGTTGCACACTAATCTGTTTTTGTAAGAACATCAACTTTACATTGCCCCAAAACCATGACTCTGAACAAAACAAACTGTGATTGGTCGCTTTACATGTCAGTCAGACGCCCTCTTGGACGGTCCTTGGTCAATAAAAGTGGCTACGGAGCCCAGACCTTCTCCCGTCGGTCTGAAGATCTGGCTGTGTGAGACTAATCAAGAACTAACTTGTCTCTTGTGTGTTTCATAACATTAAATCTGACTATAAACCGCTGAAATGTGCAAGGTGCCATTCATTAGTAACTTAAATGATGTAAATATTGGCAACGTCTTGTATTCTAAGTAAAATAACACAATCCGAAACATGCGGCTGTTTAAAAATAATACAATTGAAATTATTTTCTTATAACCGCATGGTCTATCGTTTGCTATTCCTTACGTAACACATGTCCAAGTGTCTTATTGCTATTATAAAACTCTGAAACAAAACAACATGATTAAATAATGAGCAAATAAATCTGGTTGATATTCGCTATAAACAATTTGTTGTATTTTTTCCACCATGCACTATAATAGTAAGTTTTAGTTGCAAAATAATAGGCTAAGAGTAGGATATTTTATGGATCAAACAATTGCTTAAATATTGTTTTAAAATCTGGTGAATTAATATAGAATGAAATTATTGTGAAGCATTTTGAAATGCTTCACAGTAATTCTTTGGATTGGAAATGCTTTGGATTTTGAAGTGCTATGACCACATCCACTGCAATCCATCAAATGTATCGTGGATTATTTTCCTATAACAGCATGACCCATCATATATTACTACTTACATAGCATCCATAAAAATATTTTACAGTACTTTTAAAACCCATGACCCAGGGGTATAGGCTCTGTTTGAATAGGTCTGTTGTATAAAGCCGTACTGTCACTGCACTCACACATGCATGCTTGATTAACTTCATTTTAAAGGCGCAAGTGTCGACACTGTCTGCAATGTCACGTTTATAAAGAGATGTCTGTTAATTAACTGGCTACACTGTAAATGGTACATTTGTTGGCAAGGTTAGACAGGGAAGTCTTTGGGAATGCAGCCAAAGAACAATCTTGAAAAGGTGCTGTAATTGTGTGGGGTGTCATAACGGTATTGATGGACTGCTTCTCCTCCAGGTGCCTTTAGCACAGCTGTAGTTGAAGATCAAGCCTTCAAATGTTCCGTAAAATGTTACACAACCCAGTTCATCTAGATCTTACTTATTTTCTTTTTGGGGCAGTACAAGCTTGTCTGTCTGGAGGAAGCTTATTATAAGCCCTCACATATTCTGTAGAGACAGAGAACATGGTGGTAAATAAGGAACCATATCAGTCCCAAAACTGAGTCATTGTCTCAGCTGTGTTTGATCTCAGCAGTCGTTGATGAGACATGGATTTTTCTTAAGCGTGTTGATACACGTTGGGTTGATGAAGCGTTTAAAAAGGGTGACAGTGATAGCAAATAAGCAGAAAATGACAACCTGTTGTGAACATGTTGCACAAATCACTGAATCACATGAACCAGAACTTAGTTACAAGTACATTCTGTTAGATGATCAATAATATGATATAAATATTTATAACACAGAGTGAGTACTGTTTCAGAGCTGTTGCAATGTGATTATAGAGCAGTGCCGTTCTACATCATATAATGTTTTTCACTTTCTACTTGGTATTAATTAAAAATACAAAAACAAAATATATAATTTTGTTCAATACCACTGACAGGCACAAAGGACATACCACCTACACTTTTACTGACAGGCACAGAGGACACTCCTCCTTTACTCTTACTGACAGGCACAGAGGACACTCCTCCTTCACTCTGACTGACAAGCACAGAGGCCACACCTCCTACACTCTTACTGACAGGCACAGAGGACACTCCTCCTTCACTCTGACTGACAGGCACAAAGGACATACCACCTACACTTTTAGTGACAGGCACAGAGGACACTCCTCCTTTACTCTTACTGACAGGCACAGAGGACACTCCTCCTTCACTCTGACTGACAAGCACAGAGGCCACACCTCCTACACTCTTACTGACAGGCACAGAGGCCCCCACCCCCCCCCTACATTTTTCCCCTTATTTTGACAGGCACAGAGGACACTCCTCCTTCACTCTTCCCCCCTTTTGACAGGCACAGAGGCCACACCTCCTACACTCTTACTGACAGGCACAGAGGACACTCCTCCTTCACTCTTACTGACAGGCACAAAGGACACTCCTCCTTCACTCTTACTGACAGGCACAGAGGCCATACCTCCTTCACTCTTACTGACAGGCACAGAGGCCATACCTCCTTCACTCATACTGACAGGCAGAAAGGCCACACATCCTACACTCTTACTGACAGGCACACAAGCCACACCTCCTTCACTGGTCCTGACAGGCAAAGAGGCCACACCTTCGTTACTAGGAATAATACGCAAATTCTTCCATTACTGGAACTTTCAGGCATTATAAAACATAGAGGGGGAGAAAGAACAAAGGAGATACTCACAGGGCAGAATAACATGATGTTTCTAAATAATAGTACACTAGTAATAAAAAGAACTGTGTGTGTAATCAGTACTGTGTGTACCGGATGCAGCTGTGAATAAAGCTCAAAACAAGATCACAGTGTATCTCTCACATGTTGTTTTCTCTTACCAGCAAGTTGCAAGTGACTTACATCCAAGGTGCTGTGTGATATCTTGTTTAAGAGATCGGAAAAGCATTTTTTCAGCTGTTATATATTGCTGGTTTCATCACACATGTACAGAATAGAGAGAATTTAGTGAAAAACTCAACATCAAGAAAGAGACACAAGGCCATTGTCATTGTCATCACTTACACTAAGGCACAATAATCTGGAGGAGGCCCACATAAAGCACACTGTCACAGTGCAAACCTTTCTCTATTGTCTCTAATGCACACTGCTTTTTTATATATATAATTATACCAATCATTTTAGCACACTTAGTTTCAATGGAAGGTTGACTTTGAAGCCAGGTAATATAACAAGGTCCTCACCTCCAATAAATTATCTGTATGTTTAAAATGCTTTAGCATAGCTCTGTTTAATGAGATATTAAAGCCAAGTCATGCTTTGCCAGAAGAACTTCTGAAATGTTCATGGTGTTTCAGAATATTAGGTGGTTCTTAGTTATTTTTCCCTGGACAGAGGGTATAAGGCAATGAAGAGGAAGTAACAGTAATAGTTCTAAGTAAATGGCCATACACTTCAACAGAGTTCTACAGGCTTCACAATTTCCTTCGAGGAATGGGCATGGCCACACCCGCTTCCAGTCCTATAATAACCCCTGACCCGACCACCCTAAAAACCACCTCAATCATGATGATTTAAGTAATCAGTGTTTATATTTTTTTGTATTTTTAGAAACTAGAAAGCAACTATAAGACAAATATGATGACATTATATGGCCATATATTTACACAATGGACCAAATTACATTGTTCAAAACACAATGTAAAGATGCATGGGGCCTATCACTTACCCTCTCTTGGTACCCCACTTTAAACCTGACCCTTCTACTGCTTCCAGAAACTAAATCTTGCATCTTTTTTACTGACAGTGGCAGCAAATTATACACTGTAGATGACGGTTCAAGCACACCAGCTATGACAAGTATCCACCAATCCCCACCCCAGCCCATTCCACCCACTGCCAAAGTTTTTCTTTCCAGCCTTCAGAAAGGTTTTACAGGCTTGTGTGGAAGGGAATATAACCAGCCGTTACCCAATAAGAGTCCAACTCTGAATTATGTATGCAATAAAAAAATAAACAAAACACTAAACATGCCCTCTGAGCATAAGTAGCTTCTAATAAAGTCAAACAACTGGCACTGTAATAGACCAGTAGACTTCAGAGAGCATTGTGTATTCATTTATTCATAAAGCCTGCTAAGGTTGTATTCATTTCTACCATGTGTTTTACATATCTGCTTAATTCAGTCCCACATCAACAAAATAAATTGCTAATCTGGTTACTCCATAACCACGCCCTCTGCAATCCATCTTAATAGGAGGATGCCAAGTCGAGACTCACCACATAGAGCTGCTTCCAGAGTACAGCCCATTCCTGTAGAGTAGAGGTGACTTCGGTCACAATGGGATCTTCGAGAGGCACCACTGTCTCATACTGCCTACACACAAACACAAACACAGCATATATTTGTTCTTGGTTTGTAATTAAGTCATTGCTTTTTCAAACACATTCAATTAAATTCAATTCAGCTTTTAATGGGAGACATTGTCACAAAGCAGCTTCACAAAAATAAATCAATTCAGGATATAGATTTTTAAGTTACAAATTTATCCCTAATGAGCAAGCTAGAGGCGATGGTGGCATGGAAAAACTCCCTGAGATGATATAAGGAAGAAACCTTGAGAGGAATCAGATTCAAGACAGAACCAATCATAATCTGGGTGACACTGGATAGTGTGATTATAAATAATTTCCCTTCTATAACTGTGTGCTATATGATCATATGATACGGAACCAGGAAATTCATTTTAGTTTTAACAGGAAGTGTATTTTGTTTTCAGCTATTCACTAAGTGGAGACTTGAGTGCAAAACCGTGGCAACTGCAGTCCTAAAGCTATCATGGCTATCGAAATCCTTTATGGTTTCTATGTGCTACCATCTACAGTAATCTCATGTATCTTTAGGCTGTCCTTGTAAATCTATCCTCAGCATCAGTGGGTGGTTTCTTATTGATGGGAAGTCCAACAATCAGGGTGGATCAGCCAGGTCTGGAGAGCAGAAGGTGTCAGAATCACTAATATACTGAATCACTGAATTATTGGATTACGTTCACTGGTGAATGACTAACTAAAACATTAGACTGTGGGTTGATTTAGAGAAAATTTAGCTTAAATAGTAACTTGAAGAGCATTCAGCAAGCTAACTCAGGAATATCAAGTCCATGAAACCTTAATAGAGTCATGTAATGACTTATTTACGAACAGTGCAATATTTAGGTGTCAGAAAGAATTCAACATGGTGTTAACTTGCATATTTGAACACTGTTAAGCATGTTATTAAATCCTGTAAAGCTGCTTTGTGACAATGTCCACTATTAATGTCGCTATACAAATAAATTGAATTGAATTGAATTGAATTGAATTGAATTGAATTGAATTGAATTGAATTGAATTGAATTGAATTGAATTGAATTGAACTGGGGGGGGCACGGTGGCTGAGTGGTTAGCACGTTTGCCTCACACCTCCAGGGTTGGGGGTTCAATTCCCGCCTCTGCCGTGTGTGTGTGTGGAGTTTGCATGTTCTCCCCGTGCCTCGGGGGTTTCCTCCCCCAGTCCAAAGACATGCATTGTAGGTTGATTGGCATCTCTAAATTGTCCGTAGTGTGTGATTGTGTGTGTGCCCTGCGATGGGTTGGCACTCCGTCCAGGGTGTATCCTGCCTTGATGCCCAATGACGCCTGAGATAGGCACAGGCTCCCCGTGACCCGAGTGTAGATCGGATAAGCGGTAGACAATGAATGAATGAATTGAACTGTTAATGACATGTTATGCTACTGTTACGGGGGGGCGAGTTCCCCGTAGGACCACTAGGGGGCCTTCAGCGGGGGTTGTCTTGTCATGTTTGTTTTGTTCGTATTTGCCATGTGTTTTAGCCCCGCCCTATCCTAATGTGTTCCCGCCTTGACTCACCTGTTCCTAATGTGCTCTCTAATTATGTTCCTTATTTATAGTGGTATCTGTGCTTAGGTTCCTTTGCTAGTCCTCGTCTTTGTGTGGTGTCTTCGTGGATATATGTTATTATTTCAAATAAACCCCTGTCTGACGTCATTCCCCGCGTTGGGTCTGATTCATCTTGCTCTGTATGCCGGAAACGTGACAGCTACCTCTAGCCTCTGATGTTTCAAAGTTTTTGCAGAAAATGATCTAAACTAAGGAATTATTGTCAAATTCACTTTGGTGTTTTATTGTTTCCCTATTTAGAGTGGTCAATATATGTGAGTAAGGGTACGATTTCAGATAAAGCTCTACAAACATCATCAAGTGATGCCTTGTGTTTGTTCTTCTAAGTAGTATTTGTCACGATTTGTCTAAGCAGGCATTAACCATAGGGAATGTGGCAAAATGTCCTTCCCCAACTCCTTTTAGTTCCTGCTCCTTTTTTCTCCCGCTGTCTCTTTTGTTCTGTCTTGCCATTTATCTCTCCCTCCCATTTTCCCTCCATCAGCCTTGTCATGTCCTTCCATTATCCTTTTTTTGAATTGTACTATGCAAATGCGTTAGTCTTATCGAGCCTGATTTATCTGAGCATCTTTTTTTTTGTGAGCGTGTGTGACTTTTCACTCAGGAGAAATGTAAAATTATTGGCTGGCATTGATGTGTTCATGTGGGTAAAAGGAGCTGTATTAAATAAAGCAGTAATATACAAATAAGTGTGTATTGCTACTATATTATGTATTCAGGCATGCAGTTAAAAATTGGTTTCAAAATATATAATCAGCCCAAAAATTCTTGAGATTCGTTTCAGCCAAAATTGTGCAATTATTTCTGACAGTTCCTGACATTGAGGCTCTGTTGTACTCCTTATGGGAGTTACAGCCTGGGTGAAGTTTTTCTCACACACTTCATTTTGGCAAAAACAGTTCGTAGAAGATTGCATATACCAAATGCATTACATCAAATATTGGTAATGCACTCAAACTAGATGTTAAATTTTCTATTTTCTACATTATTAAATCAATATGGTTACACCCAGTGTTGGGGAGTAACTAGTTACATGTAACGACGTTACGTAATTTATTTAGAAAATAAATGTAACAGTAATTCGTTGCAGTTACTTATGAAAATGTTAAAGATTACAAATAAGGTTACATCTGAATATTTTCTTTAAAAAACTAGGGTATGTTGAATAATATTAATTTGTTGCTAGAATTTGTTAAAGCGGTGCTATTCTGAGGCTTTTGATTGGCTCTCTGGTTTGAATTTGCGGCACCAAGTCTGCCAATTACATTAATCCACATTGCTGCTGAAAGCTTTAGGCTACTACAACCTGTCTGAGAGTCGCTACCATGGCGAGTGATAAAAATGCATTTCAGTGCTGGAAATTGAAAAATAATTTCATCCTGAAATCCGATAAGGGCGCAAATATAACAGTTCAGTGCAAAATTAGTTATCCAGCTGTTAAGATGCTTTTGACATCAAAGTCTTCTGCAGGAAGCATCTGCAGGTATGTAACCTAGCCTTTCTTTATTTTATAAAAGCATATGTTTTTTGTCATTATTGTGAGTGTACAGAAATAAAAACAGACCCTTTAGTTTGGAATGATATATTACTCGTTTCTGTATAATAAAAAGTGACGGAGTAGTCAGTCGAGTTACTGTAGCTGCTATGTGGGAAAAATCCACCAGAACGCACCAGTGCCTTCATCGACCCCATAGTGTATTCAAAACCTGTATTCAAAACATTCATAACAAATGAGCTAGTCTGTTAGCTATTAGCTATTAGCACAAATTAGCTAGTCTGCTAGCTACCTTTATATTTACCTTTGACAGAAAATATATAGCTCACATTTTTCCTCCTTGAAAATGTGTTGGTAATGTCAGATCTAATATAACTTAGTTATTTTAGTATTGTAGCATACGTTATGATGACTCACAAAGTCATCGAGTTGTGAAATTCATGCACACACACACACACACACACACACACACACACACACACACACACACACACACAGATTTAATTAATTTCTTTCCCTAATTGCATTGACGGCTATGAGACACCAGTGTTTTTCTTTTATTAACTGTTTTAATAACTGTTCTATTGCCTGTTTGGGTTTATGTATATGCCTTCTTTTTTCAGATTATGTTTTTTTTTTCAAGGCATTGTTACTTGCCAGTGTGTCCTGTCATAGCTATGCAAAGATTCCTAAAACAGTATTAAACAATTTTTGTTATGAAGTCTGCTGTTGTGGTGGCTGTGCTTAAAATGAAATGAATATAATCTTAATTCAAGTGATGAAAGATTATGAAATTCTAACAGTAGTTGAGTACTACTGTAAGGTTAACCCTGCCTGCTATAAATGTTTGAAATGATTTAGTTGAAAATATCCATTAGAAACTTAAAAGTAATCGAAAAGTAATCAAATGTAATCAGTTACTTTACTTTTATAAAGTAATTGAAAAGTTACACTACTTATTACATTTTTAAATGTAATTACTTAATTACATTTTAACCAACACTGGTCACACTAGTGATCATCAGTTAGATTTAACCTGGGGCTAACTTTCCTGGCACAACTACCTTACAGGGCCAACATGAAGATGTGTAGTGTAGTGCATGCCAGGATATTTAGCCACATAAAACGTGGCAGAAAAACTGAGCCGAATGTAAAAAAAAATGAAAATGAAAAAGTAAACCTAGTTAAAATCTTTTTTTTTTTTTCATTTTTAAAAAAAACCAATGCTGTCTGACATGTTTTACATAAAACAATGGACTGAGATTGACCTTGTTAACTGAAAAGCCAGTGGGGATGTGACTTCATTTTCATGACTTTTCACTTATATTTTCACTTCTTATTGTTTTTCTGACATTGAACTAACAGCAGCCATCTTTTTCAATTTGTACGTTCTCATGTGTTTTTGCTGTCCTATTCTAATAATGTCTCTCTTCTCTCTCTCTCTCTCTCTCTCTCTCTCTCTCTCTCTCTCTCTCTCTCTCTCTCTCTCTCTCACACACACACACACACACACACACACACACACACACACACAATGTGTACATTTCTCATAATGTTATACATTTAGGACAGTAAGAAACACATTACTAAGTTTTTAGCAATTCTACAATTTTCTACAAGCTAGCTTGTAATTTAATTGAGAAAAAAATGTGGTGCAGCGACTAGCATTGCCACCTCACACCTCCACAGTCCCACGGTTTGCTTCTGAGCTTGCATTACAATCTGTTCTGAGTTTTACATGATCTCCCTGAGTCCGTGTAGATTTTCACCCACCTCCCGAAAATATGACAGTAGGTGGGTTGGCTATGCTAAATTACCCCTATGTGAAAATGCATCTCATTCAGGGAGTGTTCGTGCCTCACATTCCCAACTCTAGATCCACTGCAACTCTGATTAGGATAAAGTGCTCACTGAAGATGAATGAACAAATTAAATATGCGTTGAAGGTTTTGCTGCGGCCAATAAAAATTCAGCATATGATGGAGTTATGCTACAGCAGATTAATTTACAGTATGAGAATATTGCAGTATATCCTGGAACTAATTATTAGAACAAGCCTATGTGCAAAAGGTTTATTAGAAATCTGACATCAGGCTTTTAACAAACTAGATTGCTAGCTGTTATGTCAAATAGATAGCTGAGAATTGCTTTAAAACTGTCAGACCATTATTATAGAACAATTATTTAGCCTAAATTCTAAATCCCCTTGTTGTGCTATTGTACTGCTGAAACCAGTGTTTTCTGAAATCATTTTCTCAAAAAAAAAAAAAAAAAAAGTTGGGGACCAATGTATGGCTTTCTTATCCTGAATATGATATACATAATCACCAACTTAACACACACCTCCAATTAAATAGGCTGCCTATAGCGAGGCAGACTCACGCACAGCAGGCTCAATGACATACACAATATATTCAATAAATAAATTCAGACTTGGAATCAGGGGGACAGTAAACATATCATGTTAAATTTAAAACCCCGGACATGGTGCACTTTTTCATTTTCACCTCAGATTTAGACTTAATACATACTCAGCACACCTTAGACTTAAAAAGACCACCTCAAATACAGTCAGTCTCTAAACACAACCACAGACATATTACCTCAAATCTAATACTCAATCTACAACCTCAGACTCAGTACAACTCATACTCAAAATACTCAATAATTCCGCCTCAGATTCAATACTCTGACTCAATATACAATCTCAGACTCAATACAGCCACATACACCTCAGACTCATTTCCTGTTCAGATACAATACTCAGACTCAATATGCAACCTCAGACTCAGTAAACGTCAGACTCAATACGTAATTTCCACTCCAAATCCAATACTCAGACTTAATACACTCCTCAGACGCACTACATCTCAGCCTTAATACAAAATGTCCACCTTAGATACAATAGTCAGATCACCCAAAGAGTCAGTTCACCTTAAAGTACAAATCCAATACATAATTTTAACCTAACACCCAATATTCAATCTACATCCCCAGACTCTTTAGAATCGATACAAAATTTCCTCTACAGATACAAGACTCAATTATACAACACACATTGAATTTTTCACCTCAGACACTGACTTAATACATACTCAATCAGTCTCTATACACAACCACATTTTTTTTTTAACCGCAAATCTAATACTCAATCCACAACCTCATACTCAATACATAAGTTCCTCATATTCAATATACAACCTCAGACTCAATACAGCCACATATCCAATATCCAGACTCAATGTACAACCTCACTACACCACAGACTCAGTTCCAGTTCAGATACAATAGTCAGACTCAATATGTTTTCTCAGCCACATATCCAATATCCAGACTCAATGCATAACCTCAGACTCAATACATTTCTTCAGCTACATATCCGATATCCAGACTCAATACATGATTTCCACTCCAAATCCAATACACTTAGTACACTCCTCAGACTCAGTACAAAAAGTCCACCTTATATACAATAGTCAGATCACCCAAAGAATCAGTTCACCATACACAAGACTCAATACAGATCCAATACATAATTTTAACCTCACACTCAATTTTCAATCTACAGCCTTAGACTCTTTAGACATCGGACTCAAAACATAATGTACTTCACAGATACAAGACTCAGAATCAGTACACAACCTCAGATGTAATGTAATACATACTTTCCACCTCAGATCAAGTACACAGGATTGAATACACAACCATCAGTCAGTACAGCTTATCAATACATAATTTCCACCTTAGATCAAATACTCAAACCCAACATACAACTGCAGACTCGGTGCTGCTCACAGCCATTAGACAACCAATACTCATTAGGCAACCTCAGACTAAATACATGCCTCAAATTCTAATTCACTACTTTGAAAGACTTCGTTTACATTCCCATCATGAATATTCACCAATTTCATCAACTGATCATATTGACAAAACTGGAGCTTGAGTTCAGTGTATTTACCCTGAGATTTAAAAAAAATAATAATAATCCAAGCAGGCAGAAAAAAATCACAAGTATTTGGTTGCTTGGTGCTTAAAGTTCTTAGATATTTCCTAATTGAATAAGAGGTATTTCATAGCTGCAGTAACACAAAAATATTGAAGTGATTTATCAACATATTTTTGAGCGAATGCCTCTGCAGCTATTTCAGAAATGGAAATGATTGAACAGCAGTGAATTTCTAAGCACTGTTATGTATTTTATAAGACAGGTAAGAAAGCTATTCCTTGAAAATTGACTATATTATAAGGGTGGAGAAATATGGTGCATTTTACATATTGTCAGTTTATTAGGTGAACATTCTAGTGCACATACAGGTGGAATATTATTTATTTATGATATATTGCCTAATGTGGTGGTTTTTATTACATTGTCTGTTTAAGGAAATGGCTGTGCTATCAAATTGTCTTATCAGAATAAAGCATGATTACTGTTTTCTCTTATTTATTTATTTATTTGTTTATTTATTTATTTATTTATTTATTTATGTAACTGTTTTAAAATCTAACTGTGAATATATTATTCATGTAGTTGATCGTTTTAGTACAGCAGTGTGTGTGGAGCAGGTTTGGGAGTTGTTGCACATGAGATTTGAGTTAGAGATTAAAGCTATATCTTCTTTCTTACACAATTTGTGTTCTATATCTTTCATAATTGTCAATTTCTTTAGCTAACCATTTGCTATAGGCTAAAAATGTAGACTGTTTCTGTTTCTGCCATGTGCTGCATTTTGTGCATTACTTTATAATTTTACTTTATATAATAGAATTTTATATGTGCTCTTGTCTGGTAAGCCATTCATTTTGCGCCAAGTGCTCCCCATATGCGGTTGTGGTGAATAAATATGTAAAGGAGGAAGATATATACGAAGGAACAGTCCCTCAATTACTCTCTCAAGGTATATCTGTCATGCTACTGTAGTTAATTTCCCTTTTACTAAGCAATTTCAGCAGAAAGGCACTTACCCTCGGTTGGTAACAACAGCCTTCCGCAGATACACATAGCTTGCTGGGAAGATGCCCTGTTAAAAACAAAGAAAAACTGAGGTTAAAACATTATGAGAGTAAGAAAATAGTGCTGCATTTGGACAATTATTTCCATCTTGATTATTAGTCAATATTTCAACAATTGATCAAACTGACAAAACTGGGATTTATGATTTAACTGTTTTCACCCTGAGATTTAAAAAAAAAAAAATCCAAACAGGAATGAAAATGATTGAAAGGCAATGTTCTTCCAGGCACTGTTGTGTATTTTATTGGGAAAGAAACATTTAGTTAATGATGTTATTCGTTGAATTGGCTTATATTATACTGTACCTAGCATGGCAATTATGAGAGAGGGAAAGAATGTCTTGCACATCACAGAACTACAGCATCGTCCTTTTAGTTTATTTTATCTTGGCTGGGGGTTTTTATCTGTGGCACAATTCATTTATTAAAACTTTAGAAATATTAACTACATCTGTTCAGTCCTCTTGAGACAGTTTAAGTAAGTCGGTCTTGGATGCTGACTGATCTAGTATCTAGCACATCGACATTGTGCTGACGAGGTAAAAGTGGAAATCCGATAACAGCTAATAGATCGTGAGTCTATTTCCTCAAATCCAAGACCAAGTATTCTTTAACTGAAGGTAAAAGGATGTTGCTTATTTTTCGTTAATGCAATTAGAGGTACGTGAAGGACAAAGAAAAACATGCAAAAAAAGTGTCCTGAAAGAAGAACTACAATCATCTGCAATTACTCCAAACTGTTCGGTAACTCTATAATAACATCCTTTAAGGAGAGCTCCACAACTGGTCTAGCTGAGATAATGAGACTGCTTGAGGTTACAAACCCAGTTCAGCAGCACTTACCTGGCCTTAGTTATGCTGGGAGCTGAAATTGAAGGTTTTTTTTAAAGTGCTTGTTTAATATCATTACAGTGGTAAGGAAAGAGAAACTCTGTAAGAAGGAAGAAAAAAACAGCTTTGCTTATAGTAAATAAAGTTGATGGTAACAGCAGGGGTGCCAACATTGTTAAGAAGAAAATTTGAGCAGGCAGACAAAAGAAAAAAAAAAGATTTTGGAAGATGGTAGTTGGTGGATGAGAACTTTTTCCTCCCTAGATGTTCGGTAAGTAAAAATAACAAATAACCATCTCATTTTTTCCTGATCAAAGTATTCACAGTCCTATCCAGCCTCTGGCTCATGAATGAAACACAAAGTTCACTTACATAAAGAGTAAAGCAAAAATAATATGCAAAAAAAAAAATTAATAATTAAAACTCTTTCTTTTCTTTTCTTTTCTTTTCTTTTCTTTTCTTTTCTTTTCTTTTCTTTTCTTTTCTTCTCTCTTCTCTTCTCTTCTCTTCTCTTCTCTTCTCTTCTCTTCTCTTCTCTTTTCTTTTAGGTGACCACAGCTTTTGGTCTGACCACTGCCTATCTGACAAAGCAGAAAAGCACAGTTTCTGGTTGATCCAATATTGGTATATAAATATGGTATAAAAATCATAAATGCTCGGTTAAAGTGTAGCTGTTGAAAGCTCTGGATAAAATAAGTGTAGGTGGACTGAATAAAAATCCGAATATTTTGTCATATTGTCTAATGTAATCATGTTTATTTATCGGTATAATCTTGTAGTTTCCCTCGCAGCCAGCACTAATATCTGTTCTAGAAAATGAATCAACACCTTTGGACCACTTTTGATAGATACTGACCACTGCAGACCGGGAACACCTCACAAGAGCTGCAGTTTTGGAGATGCTCTGATCTAACTCGCTCAATTCCTTACACTTGCCCATTTTTGCTGCTTCTAACACATCAACTTTGAGGATTCAGTGGTTCTATGGTAGCTAACATTTTATACAATTATAAAACAAACATTATGCTTACTAAGATTAAAATATTTTGCTGTGAAAGAATTTTAATAGATTTTTTGCCAACCAGCCTAGCTTACCTTTGGCAAGCTTATCATAGGAATTGTCAACTCTCCTACGACTTTAAAAAAGCAGGATTTCCTGCTAACGTAACCTACACCAATCAGCCATAACATTATGAGCAGTGACAGGTGAAGTGAACACTGATTATCTCCTCATCATGGCACCTGTTAGTGGGTGGGATATATTAGGCAGCAAGTGAACATTTTGTCCTCAAAGTTGATGTGTTAGAAGCAGGAAAAATGGGCAAGTGTAAGGATTTGAGCGAGTTTGACAAGGGCCAAACTGTGATGGCTAGACGACTGGATCAGAGCATCTCCAAAACTGCAGCTCTTGTGTTCCTGGGCTGCAGTGGTCAGTTCATGGGCTGCCGTGGGAGGCCAAGGCTCATTAATGCACGTGGGGAGCAAAGGCTGGCCCGTGTGGTCCGATCCAGCAGACGTTAAACAGTTTATGCTGGTTCTGATAGAAAGGTGTCAGAATACACAGTGCATTGCATTGCATTGTTTGTTGCGTATGGGGCTGCATAGCTGCAGACCTGTCAGGTTGCCCAAGCTGACCCCTGTGCACCACTGAAAGCTTCAACAATGGGTACGGGAGCATCAGAACTGGACCACAGAGCAGCCTTTCTATTGAAAGCAATGTCACCATAGCGTGCAGGCATTTCTGCTCCATAAGTCCCAAATCCCTCTCCAAAACTTTGCAATATGTGTTAGTACAAAAAGTTCTGTATATTTGAGTCACCTCTCCTTTTTCACTTTGCCTCTTTAATTGTGATATTAGATATGAATCCAATTATTCCCTTTAAAATAATATCTTGGCAGCTGTGGAGTATTTTTAAAAAAGGACAATATGGAGTAAAAAACGCTAACCTGGCAACGGCATCACGTTTGTCATCTTGTAGATATTAACCAGCCAAAACGAGTCTTGACTGTAACTTTGCTGTCTCTGCTACTTAAATGTTAGAGTTCTCATTAATACGGTTTGGCTGAAAAAGGCTCTTGCTCCTTCATTATCTTCTATTTAAAAAAACTACATTCAAATATTCACCTAAAATATCAGTGCAACCACTAACCAAAGCATAACATAGCATAACAAATATTTCAGTATGCAGTAAGCATAGTGTGTTTTAGTCTAAAGATTTCCATTAACCCTTTCTGTCTGGGCTTTCGGGGGGTTTTTTTCTTTCCTGCTTTTGCTCTCACTATGGTTCATGAGTATTACTTTAATCTGTACTATTTCTGTCATCTGTGTGTCCTGCTGCTGTTATCTGTGCTAGAGAATAAATGTCTCATGTTTGTTTAGTTTCTCCTGCTGGAGTTTTCTGTCTGTTTGCATTACAATTACGATGTATGCTGCGATTGTTTTGTCTGCTTTGCTGCCTGTACAAACTGAGATTCTTGGATTAGACTAAATAAAGCTCAGTACCTACATGCTACCAGGTCTGGTTCTGAACTGCTAGAGCTATATTTTTTACTTCATATGTCAATTTTTCGGCAGGTTAAACTCGGTTATTGAGGACACCAAAATTACATCTGCTGGTATGGAAAAATTGAGATAAGTACGCTCTATTAATCACTAGAACTGCTTGTACATTACCTACATCTGCTGTATGTTTAATGCTATTATATGAGGATAGTTTTGTTCCTCGTGGTGCTAATGAAGTGTAATGTGAACCATATTCTAAACCTAGATAGTAACATGCTTCCTAAGTGGCACAATATACACCGACCAGGTATAACATTATGACCACCTGCCTAATATTGTGTTGGTCCCTATTTTGCTGCCAAAACAGCCCTAACCAGCATTAACTTCTTCAGCAATTTGAGCAACAGTAGCTCGTCTGTTGGATCGGATCACACGGGCCAGCCTTCGCTCCCCAAGTGCATCAATGAGCCGTGGCCGACCATGATCTTGTCGCCAGTTCACCACTGCTCCTTCCTTGGACCACTTTTAATAGATACTGACCACTGCAGACCGGGAACACCCCACAAGAGCTGCAGTTTTGGAGATGCTCTGATCCAGTTGTCTACAAATTCTTACGCTTGCCCATTTTTCCTGCTTCTAACACATCAACTTTGAGGACAAAATGTTCACTTGCTGCCTAATATATCCCACCCACTAACAGGTGCCATGATGAGGAGATAATCAGAGTTATTCATTCATGTATAAATGTAAATCACCATCTTTGAACAGAATCTCATTGTAATGCATATTGTCACTGGAAAATGTTATCCAGCCATTAGTTGGAAAACTGCTTTTTTAAACAAAGTTAAAACAAGATTTTGGATGCACATTGAAAAGAAATAACTTAGCATGAAAAAGAAAAAAAGACTATGTTAATTAAATCTTGAATAATTTATGCTAAAAAAGAGGTTCATACAGTAAAAATCCTTATACATAACAACCCATTTGTGCCTACTGCCATCACTTGACCTGTCTTAAATTCCATATAATGAATTACATTGCAGAAATTGAAAATTGAAATAACGAAAAAAATAATAACAAATGTTGTTCTGCCTGGGGGGCGACACAGATATGGTGGCTCATTTTTATGCCCAACCTTCTTGCTTGACAGTGTGTGTGTGCTTTCAGCTTCCTATATACAGGCAGTATATAAAAATTATGTCACATAGATTTCAGTAAATAAGGTGAATCAATGCAAACATCAGGACACTTGTATTTACTAAATCAATCTGGCGTGAGCAACTATGGTGTCCTTTGGTTAGTTTGTTTAGTTTGATTATTCTGTCATGATGCTGTGTCTTCCATGTTTGGGTCACTGGGATTTCATGTTCACAGCAGTTAGATATCCTAATGGAGTGCTGAGTCAGTTGTTGTTGTAGCTGTTCAGGTCTCACAGGAGTCTAGCAATTTACTCTCACAGCAGTGTTGAGCAAATCAATTTAAGTTTTTTTTTTGTTTTGACAGTGCAACCGGCTGAAGTAGAGTAAATCCTTTAATTGAAATTGTCTTCCAAATGTATTTCTTACTATATATGACACCCAGATTTAAATGTCTAAATATAGATTATAGAAGAAGAAGAAGAAGAAGAAGAAGAAGAAGAACACATAAATTCTGTGGATTAGCAGAACAGAGTCGCACTGATGCCCTGACTAAAATAGTCACATATCCTGCACACATCTGCGCAAAGGACCAAGTAGCCCTGAGATTGCTTTTAAAAACAGCACCAAACAGTGCATTAAAGGAGCACAGCAGACTTCCCTGCTATCAGTCCAAGCAACAGACATACACTAATTTTTCCTGTATGTGGACACCTGAATAATCACAGCTACATTTGCATGTTGAATATCCCGTTATAGATTTATCCCGTCGTTTTTCTGATATAATAACCTCCACTCTTTTGGGAAGTCTTTTCACTAGATTTTGGAGTGTGACTGTTGGGATTTGCCCATTCAGTCACAAGTGAAATCAGGCACTAATATCAGTTGAGAACACCTGGTATGCAGTCATCTCCAAAGTGTCCAGTGTGGTTGAGGTCAGGGCTCAGTGCAGGCCACTCAAGTTCTTCCACACCAACCTTTGCAATGGTTTTTATTGTCTTTGTTTTCTGCATAGGTCATTATTTATGCTACAGCATACAAATTGTTCAGAAAACTATGAGTTTCAATCACAGATACCACACAACCAGTGCTTTTGAGCAAAAGCCCTAACCTGCTGGTAACTCAGCTGCAATTTGTTATGGGTGCGTGTACCTGTCTAATGAACATTATGTAAATTTTGAAACCAGTTGGTCAAACAGATTCAGAGTCACCAAAGCAAGTCCTAGATCTAAACACATCCTAATTATCCCAACCTTATGCTCACAGTCCCAGTGTGCATTAAATTCTGGGCAGTTTTGTGCCGATGCTGTTCTCTTCAGCCTCTACACCTCACTGAATCAATCGAGGTTAGCCCTGCAAATGAAAAAGGAAGGAAGGGGAGTTGATGAATATATGGGTCATCAACATCCTGCAAGCTTGCACATCTGTGTTATGCCACCGCAGCTCTCAGATACTCAAACCAGACGACCACAGAGCCCCAGGCTTATTATTAATGTGAACTCCTGAATCATAGATAGCACTTCCATTGGTTTCATTTTGGGCATCCTAATTTACTCACCCTTTAAAATCCTGCTCTGTTTAGTATTTCTGCATGGAGAGTCACAGTCATTGACTGCCTAAACCAAATAGCTGCACAGTGAATAGAATTATTCTATTAAATCTGATTTGCTTCATTTAATTCATTTTTCAGTTAGGATAATTCTGTCTTTGTTATGCACCAGTTTTGTTACATCAAGTCACCCATGTTGGGATGTGGCATTTCTATCATATCGGCATGGATGTTCGGTATCATAGCGATAAGATATTTATAGCAAATGTGTGGACACTAAACAGACTTCATTGCTAATTAGGAACTGATTGGCTCGAGAGTTAATAACTGTGATGCTATTCACACTACACATAGTGGATAGCATTATATTGTACTTAAGGATATATAACTCAATATCTTTTAAACAAGCTTTTAAGTCTACGTCCATAAAAAATATTAAGCACGGTAAGTGGATCCTACTGAGACTTATTGCCTGTGCACAAATTTATAACCAGATTATCCATTGCGAGATAAGATAATAAACTAATGCTAGAATAAATCATGTCAAGGGGTAAATAAACATAATATCTAAGAAGGCCAAACTAAGTCATGGGATGCTCAATGTTGCCATGTTTTATGCCTTTTTTATTTTCCAAACTTTTTCTTTTCTTGTGGGTTTTCTATCAGCTGTAAGCAGTAGCACCATGTGGTCTAGGCCGCTTGCAGTTCCCTCTAAATAAATAAGTGAATGTGGCAAGGAGGTGATAAGGGAGATTGGAGATAAGGCTGACTGTCACAGGTCTGCGGTGTCAAGTGCCCCATATCTCACCAGGTTGTGGGAATTAGTGAGGCCTGCTTAGGAGAACTGGTCCCACCGATCAGAACTTGTGCCACTCATTGAAGGTATTAAACAGTGTTTACTTTCAGCAGGTGGTAGATGCACAGCAGCTCAGTTCATATGTATTTTATTGGCGCTTTCTGGCTTCTGTTCTGGTCACTGTTAGGCTTTTCCGGCAAAACTGTTTCTTGGTTATTTTCTGTATCCTTACACCGGCTGGTCTGACAATATCAGGAATTGTCTCTGGCACCTTAAGTTGCTTACTTGCAGTTTCTTAGGAGCATACATGTTGAAAAAAATGACAGCTAAACAATGCAGTCCTATAAGACAATGTGCTAGATTTTTCATAGCCTGAAATACAAAAGGATATTTTTGCACAAGTAGCATTGTTGCCTCAAAGCTTCAGGATCCAGTTCAATCCTGAGGTTGGGTTACCAGTTGTGTGGAGTTTGTACTCCCACCTCCCAAGCACATGCCAGTAGGTAGACCGATTATGCTATATTGCCCTTAGATGTGATTGAGTTTGTGAATGTGTATGCACATGAACTGGCATCCCATCCAGTGGTGTTCCAAGGATAGGCTCCAGATCCATCACAGGATATCCATCCTGACCAGGATAAATTGGTTTATGATGATTAAATGACTCCAATAAATATCTTGCAGTATTTTATCGATGTGTTTTCATTTGTCTTCTCAGTAAGGTGTTGTATATTCAGTATACATCCAAATAACTGCCAATTTCTGCAACATCATTTGCTCCACATGTATGGTCTCATTCAAAAAAGTATACTTCAAACAATAAGAAGGGTTCTTAAAAATCTATATTATATGATTCTTCAACACCAGTGCCATTTCCATAAAAAGTTTAAAAAGTTTTATACAAAGTGCTGTTGGCTGTTGGGATTTGCCCATTTAGTCACAAGGGCAGTGAAATCAGGCACTGATATATGTTGAGAACGCCTGGTATGCAGTCATCTCCAAAGTGTCCAGTGTGGTTGAGGTCAGGGCTCAGTGCAGGCCACTCAAGTTCTTCCACACCAACCTTTGCAACGGTTTTTACTGTCTTAGTTTTCTGAACAATTTGTATGCTGTAGCATAAATAATGACCTATGCAGAAAACAAAGAGTTTCAATCACAGATACCACACAACCAGTGTTTTTGAGAAAAAGCCCTAACCTGCTGGTAACTCAACTGCAATTTGTTATGGATGCATGTACCTGTCTAATGAACATTATGTACATTTTGAAACCAGTTGGTCAAACAGATTTAGCCATCAAAGCAAGTCCTAGATCTAAACACATCCTAATTATCCCAACCTTATGCTCACAGTCCCAGAGCACATTAAATTAAAAAAATTGAAGCAGGCACGGCCTTAGTTTGAGTCCGATCCTGGTCACCAATAGCATTTTCAGTCATAAATGTTACTACATCATGCAAAACCAGGTATGCTACGGTGAAGCCAGTGGGGTGAACACATTGAGCTGTTATTAATGGTCTTGCTCCCAGCTAGAGTGTACTCAAACTGTTTAGGAACAAGGAATCGGGGGAGGCAAAGTAGAGATAGTGCAGCTCCCCTGCCTCCGCCTGAACGCTCACTTAGCAGAAAAGGTCAACGCTGAGCCGAATAAGAATAGCATTTCCCGCTTCAAGCAAAAGAAACGCAAAAGAAACAGCCTCTGCATGTCAGAACCATAACTGACAGCCTTTTATTCTCTCTTTCATTATGTGGGAAGCAGAATAACTGGTGTTTGCTTAATAATTCGATAGTACATAAACAGTCTGTAAAGGCCTTGTTGATGTCCCCGAATACAATTGTTTTCACTTTTTCTTTGAGGAGGAGGAATAATTCAGCAAATACAATTACTCTTACACAGGCAACGTCCTACATGCGATTTCTTTTATGTGATGTTAGAATGTCTATAAAGAATGCGAAGGAACTAAGAATTATAGTTAAAATCATGAGGTGGTTATCTGGTGCACAGCAAGTAGTGTTCCCTGCTCCAGGTTTCTGAGAACAGTCCATGTTCTGCAGTTCTGTCCTATCTCTCAAAATACTAGGTGTATTGCTTACTCTAAATTGTCCTTAGGTAAAAATATGTGTGATGCTCTGTAATGGGCAGACATACCCTTCCTGGGCATAGTCCTGTTCATTGTGTTTAGCTGGGATAAATTCCAGATCCACTGTGATGATGAATAAATACGTTTGTTTATTTGGCAGATATGAAAATTAATTATGATCAACAGTGACACAGTCGCTGCAAGGGGTGTGACATAATTGCCATTATCTGTATCTGTTTAATGTTCCAGGTATTTGTATAGATATTTAGATACCCAATATATAAAATTCCTCAACCTCAGCTACATCACTCCAGTTCATAATTATTTGTTAATAACTTTAAATATCTGCATCTATTCCCCAAAATATAAACAGACTTGTAGGCTAATTTAAACCACCATGACCATAAGCAAGAAAGAATGAATAAATCCTGAGCAGGCAGTTACTAAGGATGAATGAGTGCATATTCATGTTAATGAACATGGCCTTTGTTTGTTTGTTACATATTCCTATATTGTTAGAACATGTTCCATTAATCCATAGTAACCACTAAGGGAAACCAGGCTTGTTGAACATGGCATCTCCTTTATTAGATTTTTTTTTCTGTTAAACATCAACAAGTAATTAATTGAGCAATAAAGAACAGAAGAATCCACCCTCGGTGAGCAGTTAAGCCCTTAAAAGCAATCGAAAACCCTCATGAACGCATTTGGACTCAGTTACAAAACCAAAAAGATGCTGTGTCTAATGAGGAAAATGCCTTTAGTGCTTTTATTATAATCAAACCAATTATTTAACAGACACTTTACTTTAAATGTGTTTTTTCAACTACCTATGTTGCTATAAAAGCACTTCAAAATCTTAACATGAAGTAACAGTCATAAAATGATAGTATACAGTGTATGTTATTTTCCTGGACAGATCACAGCCCAAGCATCATTCTAAAACAGTAGATTTAGTAATAACACTCTTCTTTTATAGTGAATATAAGCTGGAGTGCTGATTTTTACAGATTTTATAAATATAAGATTTAAATCTTTAACACACGTTGATGTTGATTAATAGCTGAGCCATGTGTGACCAACAGCCTGTCAGATTTCTCGCTACCTCTCTAACCCCCCAATTGATCCCTCTCCATGTGTGGTAGTGGGTTGCGTTCTTGCTACCGTAAAGAGTAATGATCTGCTCTAATAGGCTGGAATTCATCTCTGGAGGCTTTAGAGACTGATGGAGCCTGGCTGAAGAAACCAGAATAGTAACCTTCAGCAGAAAAAATAAATGACATGAATGGTTGAAAAAAAAAAGAAAGAAAAAAAGTCATCTCTTTTAAGGTAAAAATGTAGCATAGAATAGGTGATTAATCAATTTGGAGTTCTTCAGTTTGAATTGGAGCAAGCTGAGCCCATCTTTCTTGTTTGCTGTGCCTGAAAGGAGGCCAGACCCTGAAAACAAAAGTTAATATAAGACTAAGGTGTTTTTTTTTTTTTTTTTGGACTAGGTCTTGGCTTATGCTCAGTATATTATGACAACTCAGTGAATTTGGCATTAGACCCTGTCAAGATTCATCTAATCAAACTGAGCCAATCATGATGGCAGCTGAGGAAGACATAATAAGTTTTGATCATAATAGATTAAAGCGGAGGATATTTAATTAAAATTTATGAAAGTCCAGTTACATTAATTCTTTGCTTGCCAACGTATGAAAAAGCAAATAAATGATAAAGTGAGCTCCTCTAGTCATTGACCCCTGAATTACAGTCTACTTCTATGGCACAAACGTCCAGCATTTCACATTATGATTAATGTAGGGCTTCACAATTAATCACATTTTTTATGAAGCTTTTAATAGAATGTAAAAATAAAAGTTTTATATTGAGTCAAAATGATAAAGCTTTGCTTCTCAATATTCTGAATAATTATAATAAATAAGTATGATTATATTTTCAAAATTTAGCAAAAGAAATTCTAAATATTATTTTGGCCTTTACCGTACAATTCTAGGCAAACAGTTCATGGAGACTGATACATAATATATATAATATATATATACTTTTTTCCCCTTAAAACCGCTATTCAGACACTTTATCCAGACACTTCATAAGAATTTTAAGAAGCTGCAACTTCACAAATTTTACTTTAACATCTTTGGAACAGAGCATAAGGTAGGACCAAAGACACTCTTCTTGCAGAATGGAAAATAAAAAATTATTATGCTTTTGGGTAAATGTTACTTCTCCTCATGTGTCATGTGATTTTGTCATTTCACCAACCATTTCACCATCAGCCCAACTCCCTTTGCTTAACATGCATTGTTCAGACTCCTGACAGGATGCATTGCTCACTTGTCAATCAAACCCAGGCCTATTGTTTACCTTATTGTATAGTATCTATGCTAATCTGAGAGCTGCTTATTTTTCTGCCAGCCTGAGAAGTCATTTCTTGTCATTTTGTCTGAAAATAGGACAATAGAAATTAGATAAAACAAGAAAGTTAACTTTGGTGCCCAGAAGTGCTATGAGCTTGACTTGATAAACTTATTTTGCTAAACTCTCTTTAGCAGGTCCTTGTTAAAGAGAGGAATGTGTGACTTGTTGATTTTGTGCTAAGATGTACAACACATTGCATAATGTTAACATACTTTTTTGTACAACTTCATTTCATTCCATGATACGGTTGATTCTGTAGCACAAGTAAGAGCCAGATTAGTTGAATGCTGGTAACTTTTCATTCCACATCCTCATTCATATAATCGCCATCCACTTTATTAGGAACACCTGTACACCTGCTCATCTATGCAGTTAATCTACAGTGGATATAAAAAGTGTTAAAATGCCAGGTTTTTGTGATGTAAAAAAAAAATGAGACCAAGATAAATCATTTCAGAACTTTTTCCACCTTAACATGACCTATAATCTGTACAACCAAACTGAAATCTTTTTTTTCATTGGGGTGGGGTGGGGTGGCTTAAAATAAGAAAGTTATATAATGTGGTTGCATAAATATGTACACCCTTAACCTAATACTTTGTTGAAGCACCTTTCGGCAGTTCTTGACTTGGCAATATTTGGCCACTCTTCTTTGCAAAAACGCTCCAAATCTGTTAGGTTGTGAGGGAATCTCCTGTGCACAGCCCTTTTCAGATCACCCCACAGATTTTCAATCAGATTCAGGTCTGGGCTCTGGCTTTAATCTTCTTCTAGTGAAGCCATTCTTTTGTACATTCTTCGAAGTTCCTCTTCATCTTCTGCTTTCTAGCAGAATCCTGAAGGTTTTTTGCCAACATTGACTGGTATTTGGAACTGTTCATAATTCTGTTGACCTTGACTAAGGTGCCCTAGCTCCAGCTGAAGAAAAGCAGCCTTCCTGACCAGTTTTCTTCTTGTCTTTTCATCAGTTTTGGAGGGACATCCAGTTCTTGGTAATGTCACTGTTGCATCATATTTTCTCCACTTGATGATGACTGTCTTCACTGTGTACCATGCTGTATCTAATGCCTAGGAAATTCTTTTGTACCCTTCTCCTGACCGATACCTTTTAATAATAAGATCCCTCAGGTGCTTTGGAAGCTGTCTGTGGACCATGGCTTTTGCTATAAGATGCGACTAAGAAAATGTCAGGCAAAGCCTACTAGAACAGTTGAACTTTATTTGGGGTTAATCAGAGGCACTTATATGATGGCATGTGTGTATTGACTCCTATTTAACATGAGTTTGAATGTGGTTGCTTAATTCTGAACACATCCCCAGTTATAAGAGGGTGTGCACACTTATGCACCCACATTATTTTTTGTTTTTTATTTTTACTCCACCCACCTAAAAGATTTCAGTTTGTTTTTCCATTGTGTTGTACAGGTCACCCTAGGTCACATTAAAGATCGAAAAAGTTCTGAAATGATTTATCTTGGTCTCATTTTTAACATCACAGAAACCTGGCATTTTAACAGGGGTGTGTAGACTTTTTATATCCACTGTATCATCATCCAGCATCACGATGCATTACATTATGCAGAAAAAAAGTCAAAAGCTTCAGTTAATGTTCACATCAAACATCAGAATGAACAGGTTTTCTTATTAAAGTACAGATTACAAATGGACTGTGAGTGTACTATATATAAATACAATCATGTGCAAAAATTAGGACACCCCATTGAATATTCAGTTCTTTATTATTATGGCCATTCCAGAATTCTCCATTTTTTTTACTTTTCAGCCAGTCCTTGGTGGATTTACTGGTATGTTTTGGGTCATTGTCATGTTGCAAGGTTCAGCTCTGCTTTAGCTTCAATTTTTTGAAAGATGGTCTTACATGTTCTTTAAGCACCTTCTGATACCATGTAGAATCCATAATGGATTCTATGATGGTGAGCTGGCCCTGTTATGGTGTCCAAATAATTCAATTTTAGACTCATCTGTCTGAAGCACATTATTCTAGAAGTATTGGCCTTTGTCTCTGTGTTCTTTGGGAAACTTCAGTATTGCCCTCATGTTTTTCTTAGACAGCAAAGGAGATGAACAACTTCTTGCACACCTCACATAATAATTAAAGTTGTGTAGGTTCATGCACTTTGGCATAAACTGTAGCAAAAGCTTGCTGTATGTACCATTATGATATTTCAGGGTTTTTGGAGACGTTTTTAAGCATCTTGCGGTCAGCCCTTGGGGTGAATTTCCTTGGATGGCCTGACCTGGCCATGTTGGCAGTTGTTTTAAATGTTCTCCACTTGTAAATGATTTTCTGCACAGTGGAATGGCTGGTTACAAATTCTTTTGAGATCTTTTTATATCCCTTCCCAGACTCATAAGCATCAACAATCTTCTTTCTAAAGGCCTCAGAGAGCTCTTTGGATCTCACCATGGTGATATCTCTCACTTCAACAATTAAGAGCAACCCAAGCTAAATGTCTGAGGTTTAAATAAGGCAAGCCTCCTTCAAAATGCTCTGTAACAATGTTCTAATCATTTGCACCTGATGTGATACACATGTAGGTCATTTTATCCATTTTAAGTACAAATAAATGTGGGGGTGTCCTTACTTTTTCCTCAGAACAAATTGGATTTTTTTTAATTACATTTTACAGATCATTTAAAAAAGACTTTTCTTTGGTTTTATTTGTTTAGTTATATTGCTTGAATCTTTCAATATTGTTCAAATGAAGAGTTTGCCCATATGTTTAACTATGTTTAAAAAAACACAGGCTTTCATGGGGTGTCTTAATTTTTTTCACTTGACACATGCTTCAATAGAAGAGATTAGGCATAAGAAATATCTGGACTGTCTGAACACGGTCAATACCACAAATTTGTTTACATTTAAATAGAATCCTAGATATTGTGCAACATCTTGTATTTTAAATAGTAAGAATATGGCACATTTCCTTTTTTTGGTGTCAGGAAGTTGAAACAGCTGAGTTCTGGAAAACAGTCAAAAATTGAATAGAATGATTGAGTTTTGACCGAATTATATTTCTACTTAGAAACATACACCAATCAGGCATAACATTATGACCACCTGCCTACTATTGTGTTGGTCCCCCCTCCGAGGCATGGACTCCATTAGATCCCTGAAGGTGTGCTGTGGTATCTGGCACCAAGATGTTAGCAGCAGATCCTTGGGCCCCACCTTGCAACTTATAGGACTTAAAGGATACAATTGATAGATACTGACCACCGCAGACCGGGAACACCCCACAAGAGCTGCAGTTTTGGAGATGCTCTGATCCAGTGGTCTAGCCATCACAATTTGGCCCTTGTCAAACTCGCTCAAATCCTTACACTTGCCCATTTTTCCTGCTTCTAACACATCAACTTTGAGGACAAAATGTTCACTTGCTGCCTAATATATCCCACCCACTAACAGGTGCCATGATGAGGAGATAATCAGTTTAATTCACTTCACCTGTCACTGCTCATAAGGTTATGCCTGATCAGCATATATACCCGCACAGTATATGTTACCAAAATGATATGGAAATGTTTTTTACTTAATTGTTTAACCTTTCCTTGGCTATTTATCTATTTAAATACCTTGAGCTACATGTGATCTTAAAATTTGATAGAGTGTCTGGATACTAAAATCAGACATCAGTTTAGTTTGTAATCAGAAATTGGCTGTTAAACTGTCACCACATCATCATCATCAAAACAGTGAAGAGCATTTACACAGTCTGGACAGATGACAGTGGATAGTTTTATGTTTAAATTAACTAATACAACTACATTAATACTGAGGAGTCAACAGAACAGAACTGAGGGAATTAATCAGTGATCATTTTCCCATTTATTGTGATTAATGGAGTGAAGAGATGATCATAAGGCATGTTTTTAAATGCGACTTATCTCAGATGCTGAGACATGGACTTATGTGGATGATACCAAGTGAGAAAAGTTTTCACAAGATGCCTGACCCATAACACACACACGGTTCTGTCATACTTCGGTGTAGACTTTTAATACACTTCCTAAAACCGTGACGAAATGATCTCGCTGCAAAATGTGCCTTCATGCTCCTCCACATTCCACTACACATTTCAAATGCTGTTGCTCCTGGGAAGCATTTGAGTCATCAATCATGGTGATGTAGCAGAAGACAACACATTTTACCCCTACGGACTGCCATTTCTTCACAGTCACTTACGCTAAGGTTTCATCCAGCTGTGCTTGCTTTAATTACGTGCAAGAAATATGCTCTATTTGCTTTAAAGGTTTCATGAACATGTTATTTTAACCATATGGAAGATTCTCATGAGATATCCTACAGAGTTTAAGCATCTAAAGCCTTGAAAGTCTGTAGGACTCACAGGACACGCACATCATTTCTATAATCACTAAACAAAATCTAAACTTAAATTATAAAGACATGTAAAGTCCTGGATGTCTGTAGAACTCACAGGACACACACACACACAACACCTACAATTCGACAATATCATTCTATAAGAAACTACAGTTCTAGAATCACCACATGCCCATAGAAGTCTCGCGTTATGTTGTGAAGAAAACATCAGAAAGTCATGTGTATTCATTTATCCATTCATCTTCATTAACTGCTTTATACTGGACAGGATAGCGGGGGATCTGGAGCTTATCCTGGGAACACTGGGTGCCAAACAAGACACATTCACACTTAGGAGCAATCTAGAAAAGCAAATTTACCTACTGGCATGTTTTTGTGAGGTTGGAGGGAACTGGAAGGAGGTTTCCATCTATGTTATTTCTGCAGAGTGTGAATGTAGTCATAATATATGGGTACAGCAGAAAGTCAAAAATGTCTAAACATTGCAAAAAAAAAAAAAGTGGAAGACTCAGCATATCAGTAAGGAAGGAGAAGATGTGATAAAAGATGATGGAAACACGTTTGTAAAGTAAATGCTGATCTAGCAAGTGTGTGCTTTATACTCTTGCTTGACTGACTGATGAATTTTTGCTCGGACATTTTTGGAAATGTGATCAAATTTTTGGACCGAAACGTATCAGGAATCCGAGATATAGCATATTCATGTCCACGCAGGTAATGACACTGAATGTCTGGTCCTACAGTGTGCTCAATGTAGGCTTGGCATGCTAATCCTAGGCCACATGCCAGCCTTGTGTCACCTCTACAGTAGATTAGCGTTTGCTGGCAGAAGAAACTGTCACCAGTGGGGATGGCGGCCACGTCCAGCATGGTGCTTTGAAGTGTTGCCACATGGCGCGGTCCATACAGACGAAATTCTGGATTTCACATCATGCCTCCAAGCTTTCACCTGGTGGAATGTGTAACGTTGCATGCAGGGTGGCACACCTGTACCCAGCCAAGGGTTATAATTGGCAGGGAAATCTAGTTTTTTAGAGAAAACCTGTGTTGACAGACGTAAGTGTGTATTTTGGAGAGTTAGCTCTGTGCTAGTAACCTGCATCTGAGAAAATTTTAGCCTAGTTTGAATATTGTAGAAGCAAGGGGCATAGCCAAGAACCAGTTTGTGAATGGAGGGCGGAGCCGAGGGAAGTGACTAAGAAACATGAACTGAGGTGTACAATGCTAACAGAATTCTATTAACACCAAACAGCAAGCAGTTCCCCTCAAAGGCACATCAATATACTGTAACTTTTTATCTCTCTAATACTTCCCATGAGCTTTTTGTCATTTATCTTCTCCCTGCACAATCATGACATTTCCTTTTTAATACCAGCCCAGTGGCAGTTAAAAAGCAAAGCCTCTGGCTGCCATAGGAAAATAATTCCATCGCATCATCTCGAATGAACGTGATTATTTGCTTCCAGAGCATTTTTGGGATGTTTTGCCTCAAGGTCTCATGAGGCAAGGCTGTATGCTACTAGACGGGATTCAGACAAAGACCCTCTGTATATTATCAAAGTATTTGTTTTTAAAGGTCAGCAGAGGCATAACACTATCCTCTCTGGGGTGAACTTTCCTCACATGAAAGGGAAACTGTTTGAAAATGTCAATCCTTGGTTACATGGCTAGACATGACATCTTTTAGTCTGTAAAGGGGGGGGGCACGTGTCTATAAAGGATTAATGATAAATACTTGGACTGAGTCTCAACGTTTCACAAAATTATACTCATAAATAAACTCCATTATCTCAGAAAGGTGTATTATCTCATTCCCTTTAATTGTGTTATATCTCTATATGAAATATTGATAGTAATGCATGTTCCAGATGACTCCCAATTTGAACAAATATTAAGAATATATCTATACTGATATGATACTGATACAGCATCTAATACAGATGCCCGATACCACATGATATTATGACAGTGATCATGACTAGATATACAATATATTACAAATAATATTATTTATTATATATTATAATAATATTCCTCTGGGGGGGGGCACGGTGGCTTAATGGTTAGCACGTTTGCCTCACACCTCCAGGGTTGGGGGTTCGATTCCCGCCTCTGCCATGTGTGTGTGGAGTTTGCTTGTTCTCCCCGTGCCTCGGGGGTTTCCTCCACGCACTCCAGTTTCCTCCCCCAGTCCAAAGACATGCATTGTAGGTTGATTGGCATCTCTAAATTGTCTGTAGTGTGTGATTGTGTGAGTGAATGAGAGTGTGTGTGTGCCCTGCGATGGGTTGGCACTCCGTCCAGGGTGTATCCTGCCTTGATGCCCAATGACGCCTGAGATAGGCACAGGCTCCCCGTGACCCGAGTGTAGATCGGATAAGCGGTAGACAATGAATGAATATTCCTCCAATAGAAGCAAAATGATAAACCCTCTTATGGCATTTGATCCATCTCATTAACAAAGAGCAGGATGGCAGCCATCCAAAGTATACAGTATTACCCAGTGTGTCCATTAAAAATGTGTTCAAAGTGCCAACAAGGTATTCTTGAACGTAGCAGTCGTGCATGAGGGCATTACAGTTCAGCGAGCACTGAGCACTGAGACATGCATATTTCATTTCTCCATTTCTCCAGATTTCTCAAGGTACATTGCAGTCATTATAACTACCACACTCGCTGATACTGTTTATGTGTGATCAGTTTGCTGTGTGTACACTTTGTGTGAAATATACTGATTCTGTTTAAATACCATTTTAATCTGATTGGACATGATTGCTTAGTACTAAGTAGGCTACTCATTTCAGTATCAGTATTGCCAAATTACCCAAAAAGTACACTTGTACTCATTCTTTTTGAAAAAAAAATGGCACTGTTGCAACCTAATGACACGTACATAATTTTCAGATTTTTCATTATATGTCACATTTCAGTACATACTCACAATGTTAAAGGAATTACATAAAGTTCTTCAAGGTAGGGATTCCTTCAGCCATGAGAAAGAACTACATATAATCCCAACAACATTCTGCTCTCAGCTAATACCTGGCCGTACCAATACGCAGCAGATGGAACCAGCCATGACGAATGTGATTTGCGTTACGTTAAACCCCTTCTCCACACTCCCCAACTCTCTTGTTTGCTGGAAGAGCTTAGTGGAGGGTGCTGTGTCCTCACCTCACATTGGCTTAAGCTCTGCCGTGTCTAATTAGGTCAGTGAAAGCATGAAAAAGTACATAATGTTTGACTTCTTGTCCTATGTTTGGAGTTTGTGGATGTCATGAATATTAACAATGACCCTCTGTGTACAATAACCTCACAATATTTACGAGATACAATATTTTACGTGACATATGCTGACAGATTCTGAGTAAATGCTTCACCCAAAAATAGTAATTAATCAATGGAGGTTAACCGAAATGCATAATGAGGGCTGTTTAGTGGATAAAACTGCCACCTCACAGCTCCAGGGTTCCAGGCTCGATCATGGCGTTAGGTAACTGTCTGTGTGTTTTTCCCATGTCAGTGTGTGTTTCCTCCAGGGGTTCCAGTTTCCTTGGGTGAATTGCCTAAGACAGGGATGTCAGATCTTATCCGGAAAGGGCCGGTGTGGATGCAGGTTTTCATTCCAACCAAGCGGAAGCCACACCTGAGTCTATTGAAAGTCAAGATCAACTGATTAAACTGGTGGAATCAAGTGTGGCTTCTGCGTAATTGGAATGAAACCCAGCATACACATCAGTCCTTTGCGGACAAGATTGGACACCTCTGGTCTAGGATAGATTACCCAGAGGTGTGAACGAGCTTGAATGTGTGTGGATGATGCCTATAATGGACTAGTGTCCCATCTTGTGCCCCAATGTTCCCAGGAATAAGCTCCTGATTCACCGTGACCCTGATCAGTTACTGAATGTGAGTGTGTTACTTTCACCTCTTTATTACTGTTTTTTTAAATAAGCAATTGGGCACAAACACCTCAGTAGATACAACAGGAATCATTTGAAATATATGCTATTAGAAAAATATACACAGTATTGTTATTGCACCAATTTTTGGAGAAATTCAGAGTTGCCTTTGGGCAGAAGCTGACTTCAAATGTTTCTTACTCAGTTGCATTTAAGGTATGCTTTTAAGTAAATGGATTACTAGGTAAAAGTTCCACGAAACACTAATAAGGTTCATAGAACTTTTCTAAAGTCAAATTTACTTTCAAGGTAAATAATCAGACTTATTTTACATCACAATTCACTAATGCATACATGAATGCAAGTTGAAGATTACAATGTTGACACAGCAGGCATCTTTGCGACCTCACAGGTACAGGGTCCCTAACATGAACTGTCTGTGTACAATTTCGCCTCCACATGTGTCCACATGAGTTTCTTCTGGGTTTTCCAATGTCCACCTTCCAAAATCATGCTAGGAGTTGGATTTGGCTATACTAAATTGGTTGTAAATGTTAATAAGTGGATAAAAGTGTGTATACAGGGTTTCCTCCCTACTTATACCCAGTGTTCCCAGAGTAGACTCCAGATCCAATGATGAAAAAATAAAATTGAATTAATATAATGTATTGAGTCTGCTCATTTGCATATAATGACACCCACAAACTCCATGAAAGATAATATCAATAATAGTACGAGTGCTCTAAATCTGCCATCAGCTTCCTAACAATTAATTTCTTTTCTAATAATTCTTTAATTAACACCGCTAATATAAAAGAACTGGTTTTCAAAACTTTGAAGATACTCTTAAAACCTGTCTTAGTGAACCAATATGAGGATGTGTTTTTGACAGAGTGTCTCCAAATATATTCTGTAAATTACTCTAGAAAAGGAATTCTAAAGGACAACTACTGTAATTGCTGTAAACACAGCAAAAATAAGCAATATAAACGCGAAAGTATATTCTAGATACAGTAATCCATGTAAATTATATGATATGATAGTTAGACTTCTTATGTGTACATTCACATAATCCCAGGAGCACAAGTGTGATATGAACGTTTATCAGAATGTATATATGGATTTTCACAAATACCACATTTCTTGTGTAAACAACCAAAAAATTCCAAATAAATCCGTTTATATCCAGCTTGATAAATGAGGCTCATTATCATTGTCATACACAACACAACTTGGCACAGGCCAGACTGTTATAAAGCTCTTTACATTACAATGCATGCATAGACTGAGAAATAGAAGAAAAAAAGAAAAAGAAAAGTTCCTCGAGAGCCCACATATGGTTTTGCTTCACTCTTGAGTTTTGTACTCACTGCCTTCAATAACATAACTCTACAGTCCACTGTACATTTTGCCCATTTGAGGTTATTTTCAGACACTTTGGTATTTTATTATTGTTAAATGGTCTGTGTTAGATCAACCGGAGCGACCTGCAAAAATCTTGCGTATGAGAATCGAGCTTGAATCCAGCTACCTTTCAGTAAAAAACCTGACTGTTATTAGGAAAGAGGGTTTAACGGCTTTCTTTTTCATCTCAGACTGTGAATAAATGTGTCATACAAATGAGATTATGTGAGTTTGTCAGTCTCAGAGGTGCTAGAGAGTGGCAGTTTGTTAAATATGCCTTTAAATATTTTAAAATTCTGCCAAGCAACGTTACAACGGCTCATTACAAAAACTCAGAGCTCATTTTGACCCCGTGCTCCCAGGTAAGTTGTAAAATTCACATAATTTGTTCATGTAATTTAAAGGCACAGTAATTCTTGGCACAAATCCGATGTTTTGTAAGCTTCATCTCACCTTTTAGACTCGGATCACTCAGTGGCCAAGTAAGATTTATTTTCAAGGGATCTGATTTGGCAGTTGTTTACATCCACTCACACATTTTAACATCAGAAAGAAATGAACAATTACATAAATCAACAACAAATGCATTAATATGTAGGATATATACTGAAAAAAATGAATACTGACGTAAAAATATATTTTTAAGGACAAACCCGGTGAATGAAACTATGGTGAATGTAAAACTCTCAGTGTCTCAGTGCTTCTACACCTCTAAAGTCACATACAGTGCATCCGGAAAGTATTCACAGCACTTCATTCATTGTTTTCCTCAAAATTCTACAAATACTCCCAAAATGCCCCATAATGACAGCATGAAAGATGTTTGTTTTAATTTAATTTATTAAAAATAAAAAACGAAACGAAAACAAAAAAAAACAGTATTCACAGCCTTTGCTCAATACTTGGTTGAAGCACCTTTAGCACCAATTACAGCCTCAAGAGTATGATGCTACAAGCTTGGCACACCTATTTTTGGGCAGTTTATCCCATTCTTTTTTTGCAGGACCTCTCAAGCTCCATCAGGTTGGATAGGGAGCGTCAGTGCACAGCCATTTTCAGATCTGTCCAGAGATGTTCAATCGGGGTCAAGTCTGGGCTCTGGCTGGGCCACTCAAGGACATTCACAGAGTTGTCCCGTAGCCACTCCTTTGGTATCTTGGCTGTGTGCTCAGGGTCATTGTCCTGTTGGAAGATGAACCGTCGCCCCAGTCTAAGTTCCAGAGTGCTCTGGAGCAGGTTTTCATCAAGAATGTTTCTGTACATTGCTGCATTCATCTTTCCCTCGATCCTGACTACACTATGTGCACAATTATTAGGCAAGTTGTATTTTTGAGTATTAATTTCATTATTGAACAACTACAGTGGTTTCGGTTATTCCAAAATGTTAAAAAAAATTAAAAAAACCTCAAACCTGAATATTTAAGGAAGTAAAAGTGAGGTTTTGGCTTTCTTAGGAGAATATCTACTTGTGCCCAATTATTAGGCAACAATTAGTATGCAGAATTATTATGCAACTAAATGAAAAACAACAAACTTATCATCTCACTTGTTTATTTTCATCGGTTAAAGTGAGAATAACAAACAAACAGCTCAAAATTTATAAATAAACATTTCTTACATTTCAAAAAAAAAAAAAAATCAGTAATCAATATAGCCACCCTTCTTTTCAATGACACTCATAAGCCTTCCATTCATGGAGTCAGTTTCTTGATCTGTTGAGGATCAACTTTTTGTGCAGCAGCAACCACAGCTTCCCAGACACTGTTGAGAGAGGTGTACTGTTTTCCTTCACTGTAAATCTCCATTTAAGAAGAGCCCACAAGTTCTCAATAGGGTTTAGGTCAGGTGAGAAAGGAGGCCATGTCATTTCGTCTTTAAGGCCTTTCCCGGGTAGCCACGCAGTGGAGTACTTCGATGCATGCGATGGAGCACTGTCCTACATAAATATCATGGTCTGCTTAAAGAAAGAGTCTTCTAAAAACTGGCAGTATGTTTGGGAGTTGATTTTGAGTTCATCTTCAAACCGAAAAGGTCCAACTAGTTCATCTTTAATAATGCCAGCCCATACCAGTAAACCACCTCCACCTTGCTGGCGTCTGAGTCGAAGTGGAGCTCTGTGCCTATTACTGATCCAGCCACAGGCCCATCCATCTGGTCCGTCAAGTGTCACTCTCATCTCATCAGTCCAGACAACCTTTGAAAAATCTGTCTTCAGATATTTCTTGGCCCAGTCTTGACGTTTTATCTTATGTGTCTTGTTCATCGGTGGTCGGGTTTCAGCCTTCCTTACCTCGGCCATGTCTCTGAGCACTGAACACCTTGGACACTTCAGGTAGGTTGCTTCTGGACACTCCAGGTAGGTTGCAGTTCTGGAATATGACACTGGAGGATAATAGGTTCCTGGCAGCTTCGTGTTTGATTCTTCTCAAATCTTTTAATTTGCATCTTTTTTTCTCAACACGTTTTGCAAACCTGTTGACTATTTGCAACAAAACATTTGATGGTTCTGTTATCACACCCCAATATTTTAGCAAGTTCAAGAGTGCTGCATCCCTCTGAAAGACATTTTACAATTTTTTTACTTTTCATAGTCAGTTAAATCTCTTTTTTGACCCATTTTGCCTGAGGAAACTGAGCTGCCTAATAATTATGCACACCTTGATATAGGGTGTTGGTCTCCTTGGGTCACACCCTCTCTCATTACACAAATGCACATACCCTGATATCTTTAAACCAAAAAGCATTCAAGTTTGTACAGCTTGGAGTTGGAAATTATGCATAAAAAAGATGATTTTGTCATAATACTCACTTGCCTAATAATTGTGCACACAGTGTAGTCTCCCACTTCCTGCTGCTGAAAAACATCCTCACAGCATGATGCTGCCACCACCATGCTTCACTGTAGGGATGGTATTGGCCAGGTGATGAGCAGTGCCTGGTTTCCTCCAGACATGACGCTTGCCATTCAGGCCAAAGAGTTCAATCTTTGTTTCATCAGACCAGAGAATTTTTTTCTCATGGTCTGAGAGTCCTTCAAGTGCCTTTTGGCAAACTCCAGGTGGGCTGTCATGTGCCTTTTACTGAGGAGTGGCTTCCGTCTGGCCACCCTATAATACAAGCCTGATTGGTGGAGTCCTGCAGAGATGGTTGTTCTTCTGGAAGGTTCTCCTCTCTCCACAGAGAAATGCTGGAGCTCTTTCAGAGTGACCATCAGGTTCTTGGTCACCTCCCTGACTAAGGTCCGTCTCCCCCGATCGCTCAATTTGGCCAGGCAGCCCGCTCTAGGAAGAGTCCTGGTGGTTTCTTCCAATTACAGATAATGGAGGCCACTGTGCTCATTGGGACCTTCCATGCTGGAGAAATCTGTACCCTTCCCCAGATCTGTGCCTCGATACAATCCTGTCTCAGAGGGCTAAAGAAAATTCCTTGGCTTGGTTTGTGCTCTGACATGCACTGTTAACTGTGGGACCTTATACAGACACGTGTGTGCCTTTCCAAATCATGTCCAATCAACTGAATTTATCACAGGTGGACTCAAATTTTGAGGAAAATAATGAATTTAATCCATTTTGTAACGTAACAAAATGTGGATATAGTGTAGCACTGTGAATACTTTCTGGATGCACTGTATTACACAAGTCATGTTATCCCAAATCATCACAACACTTTAAGAGACTTTCATTTGTGAAACTTGTGAAAACACTTGAAAAATCGTGTTACACAAGGAAGCAGATTCATTCTAAGAGATGGAAGATCATTCTTATCAGTCTTTACCTGGACATTAGGTTTCCTGGTGGAGAATCCTCGAAACCATCCTGAAACAAAAAGACAGGATATGTTTAGAGTTGTAGGAATTGACACACACTGCCAACAACCATGCTGGGCCAGATGTTGATGTTAATGGTTTAAAAAGGGAATAGAGGAGATAAAAAGACATTCAGTTTCCTACAGCTACCATAATACCTCCAGGAGAAAAACTTTCAATAGTTACTAACAACAGCTAATAATTAAAAATAAATAACATTAAATAATAATAATAACATTTAGCTGGATTTATTGTGAGGGAATTACTGAAAAACTGATTCCAGGTTTGTTCTGAAATACTTTGATGGATAAGGTTACACTTTCATGAAAAAACATTGGGCTAATGGCAATGAGGTGTAATACAATTTTGGGCTTTCATCATCAGCATCATCATCATCATCATCATCATCATCATCATCATCAGCATCATCATCAGCAACAACAATAATAATTTCTTAAAGTAATTTTATATTTTATAAATAAGATTAAAAGAAATAGTTATACTAACTACATTAATTAAAAACAACAACAAAAACTATTATTATTTATTTATTTATTTATTTATTTATTTATTTATCTATTTATCTATTTATTTATTTATTTATTTACTTATTATTATTATTATTATTATTATTATTATTATTATTATTATTATTATTATTATTATTATTATATAACCAATTCAGACAACAAACAAACAAATAAATAAATACCCCAACAGGACCTCAACAAGAACAACAACAACAGTTATTATATTCATGTATATTTCCATTAATGTATGTGAGTCCATTAATCTTATCTTTATTAATGGATTATTAGCCTGTATATAAATGTAGCTAATGATTCAGTGTCGGTGATTTCCTCTTGCTCCTTTGTACTCGCTTCCACTTACAGAGAACAGTCAGGATGAGCCCTCATGGGATCTAATTAAGAGGCGAGGTAGATCTGCAATAATTTTTAAATAATTCCCATTCTCGCTCCCATTTTAAAGGCATTTTATATCGCATAATGGGCTAAAAGTGTGTAATATTAATTCTGATTAACAGTAACTGTAGAAGAAGCTTCAGAAGTTCTTATTAAATCATGTTCAACCTTTAGCAGTCAAACCATCTATCTCATAAATGTTCATAAATGTTTCGAAATGAAATGGCTTAAGCTTGAGGAAAGACAAAAGACACAAATGCCATTATAATCACTTGCATACATATAAAGAAATGTAATGTTTTTTCCGTTTGTTAGATAAAAACTTCTCTCCTGATCTTGGCTATGGAAATAATCCCTTTCATGCATAAATTATTGATATACAAATTCTTTAGATATTGTCTTTATTTATAAATCTTTTTTATTAAAGTTGCATGACATATGAATTTGATTGCCCATGCAGTTAAAACAGCATGCCTGAAAGAAGACTTTTAACATTCATGTCTAAAATACGTAATTCTGAAGACAAAAATGTTAGAAAATATCTTTTCTGAAAAACTATACACAGTTCAGGACAGTGGTATGATTCAAAGAGGTTAAAAAAGTTGTTTTTAGAAATCTAAGGCATTTAGTGCTGTCTGAAACAAAAAAGAATTACTGTTTACATTTTTTATTGATTGATTTTTTTTATTTTCATAGAAAGTTAGCAAAGACTGATGACTGTAAACGGTCCATGTTTGTTTAGATTCATTTACACAAATACTCCCAGTTTATTTGAAGGTGATTTTCCTACATATATTTTCCTAAAATCTAAAAAGAGCCTAAAATTGATTGTCTCTGAGTGTGCAGACTATGCATAAAAGGTTTAAGTATTGATGTATAAACGTAAGTGGGTCAGTCGGATCAATGCAAGGCTGACTATCAGGCTCTTGATCTCCATAACCATGGTCAACGTCGATACACTTCAAGCATGACCATATATCCAGAGAACCTTGGAACCATTCACATAGTCAAACAACTGACCTGTTCTGTGTTGTTGGACCATTAAAACAGACTGATTGACCGCCATTTTCATTTTCAGATATAGGACCTACTTTCTGTGGGAGTCAATAATGTAATGGATATTTGGAATGTATAAGATAATACAGGAAGTATGGTTTTAGTGGTCAGGTAGGTTACATTGCCAATTTAGGGTTTGGTTCTGACCTCAGGTTACTGTCTGAGCAGAGTTTTGCCTGTTCTCACTATGTCATTGTGGGTTTCCCCTCCCACCTCCCAAACACATGGAAGTGGTAGCTCAGTGGTTAAGGTGTTGGGCTACTGAAGGGAAGGTTGTAATTTTGAATCCCAGGTCCACCAAGCTGCCACTGCTGGGCCCGAAACGCCAGAAATGTACATGACCGATGGAATGGCTATTGCATTAATTGCATTAGGGTGAATGTGTGTATTAGACTGGTGTCCTGCCTCACGCCCAGTGTTTCTGTGACAGGCTCTGGATCTAACACAACTCTAACCAGGACAAAGAACTTACTAAAGATGAAGAATAAAGACTATACATGAATGCATAGGATACACATAACTACAGAAGTATTATGAGCTTGTTGTGTCCATCAGAAGACCACTTTAATGTTTAAAATCCTGCTTCGTAAATGCGTGCATAGATCCTTTGGCTTTGGAAAATCTTGAATATTATACTGAAACTCCTAGTGATGTGGTCCCATTTTCTTTCATAGTTTCATATTCTAGTTTCTTGTTGTGCAATGTACTGGTTTCCCATCCAGGAAGCATTCTCTCCCCATGCCCAGTGTTGCCAGGATAGTCTCTGAAATTCCACTGTAATTCTTTTGATTATTTTCTCCTGCTTCTTTGTACGTTCCACTTACAGAAAAGAGTCTACAGTAGATATTTGTTGGATCTAATTAAGAGGTGAGGTAGATCTGCAATCATTTTAATATGAATCCTGTTCCTGTGCCTATCTTAAAGCCATTTATGTCTTACAATGGGCTAAAACTGTGTAAAACTGTGTCATTCTTATTAACAGTAGCTATAGAAGAAGCTTCAAAAGCTTTTATTAAATCATGTTCACCTTTAAGCTGTGAAACCATCTATTTTATCTCTTATAAATGAAGGCAAATGAAAACATAGGAGAGTGGATAGAGTCTACTGTGGATTCTCCTGACCCGGATAAAGCAGTCAGTGAAGACAAAAAAAAAATGTTTTCTTGTTTTCACATGTTAACTCTAGTTCTGCTAATTTCTTCAAGTTCTTCTCATTCCATGGGGTTGACTTCTACATAAATATCAGTCACAATCATAAATATCTGCCAATATCTGTCTGTACAATTTAATGAAAACCCAAAATGAATCACTTGTGAACTTTAACTTTAACTTTAATTTTAACTATGCCACATATACAACCCCTGACTTTCTTATCAGTAACCCGAAGCCTTAACTGCTAAGCCACCACTGCCCAACAGGATGGCCCTCTAAATATGACAAAAGGACAGGATGAAACCTTATAAAGGAAGCCAACAGCAAGATTAAAGGAGCTGTCAGAATATCTGCCTGGTACTGGTCACTCCCTGTCTCAGCTTTAGGGAAAGGTAGTTAGATCAAAATCAGGCAAACATTCACCTAAATTTTACCAAACCATGTGATAAAATGTGTTATGGTCTGATGAGACCACACTTTTTGGGCATACTTCTAAAAACAAGGCAGTGAATCAACAATAATACTATACCCTTGGACCATGGTGATGCATGCCGGTGGCATCATGCTGTGGGGATGCTTCTTTTCTTTCATTTCATCAAAATTATGAAATCATTTAAAGCTCTAAATACATAACTATTTTAGCACAAAACCCTGTTAGATAGCTGAATATAAAGGAAAATTCCACCTTTCAGCACTAAAATGACCCAAAGCACAAAACCATGTCAACAAAAGCTACAGAAGAAAATGTTCAAAGATTTAGAATGGCCTAGTCAGATCCCCAGTCTGAATCCTATCAGAAAAAGGCTGTACACAAGAGAATGTGTGTGCAAAATGTGATAGATCTGGAAGGAAGAGTGGAATAAAATTCTTACATTAACATGCGCTAACCTTTACCCAAAAGGATTAAGTGCTGTGCTGCAAGCAAAATGTGTTTTAACCAAGGATTAGTTAAGGGGAGTACTCACTTATGTAACCAGGTTATTGTAACAAGGTAATTGTTATTTTCTTCATGTTTGTTATTGTTAGACTCCCTGACAGAATACAGCAAAGGAAAAATACAGAATTGTAATGTATTACACATTAATTTCCATGAGCCTGGGAAGAATGTTTTGAACTGTCAGTATATATGGAAGTGAAGAAAACTGACCAAGCAACCGCATTCAATACTTCTGACATCCAAAAGGAAGAACAGCTAAAGTGAACACAGCATGCTTCTCAGTAGAACAAGCTCTTGTTTATGGCCTGAGCACTTCATTCTTTGTAATACAATATCAGTGCTGTCAAATCATCATGTCTTTATTACCAGTTCCAAGAGTACCTAGTGTAGTTGATCAGAAAAAAGTTTCATTGCTCTACCTAAGCATTATTTGAGGATGAATTTAATGATACACTGTGTATTAAGGTTTCAAATGCAAGTGGTGCATGACACGCAGAATAAGAAACACAGAGACATAAAACAGGCTGCTGTGGCAAGCATGTCATATTCAATCTCATTTTCCTTTCAATCGCAGGTCTATGATGTTCCATCTCAAACCTCACAAAAGAAGCCATAAAACACGCCTCATCCAATACCGCATGGCTATAGAGCACGCCAAAGGACCCATTCCAAATCTAATTCAACCATAGGCTTATGGTGCTGTTCAATCTTATGTATCGATTTCTTCACTCCACTCTATGGCTGGTGGCTGGGTCTGTCTTTGTCTGGAAGAAACCATCCAACCGTTCAGACACTGAGTCTCTTATAATCATGTGCCATGAGCTGTGGGCTCGGAGAAAGAATAGTGCAGGCATAATCTGATTTACTGTTTTGTATAAAGCTAGACTCTCTGCAGTTATCAAATTACAGTGCAAACTTTTACGCAGTTTATATTTGTTATTCAAAAATACATTATTCAACAGACTCGACAAATCGTTTTGAGAACTCCATTTATGAATTGCAATCAGGAAGTGCTTGGCCCCCTGTGTATAATGAGTAATACAACCCATGATTCAGTACAATATGCAGAAATAGAAAATGGTACGAAATAAAATAAAACGTGTGTGTGTGAAAGAGAGAGAGAGAAGACAAAGGTTAAATTCTCTAGAAAATTGCTCAGAGTTTTGGCTCGTTCCGGATGTGTTGTAATCACTTCGACACGTAACATAGCTCCGCTCCCGCTCTGCTGACGGCTTAACATTTTGATGCGGCTACTTGCTAATGATCGGCTACAACAACAGCATAAAATATTCATGAGCGGCTGGCTGAATGGCATGCACCTGTGTCCATCTGTCCCGAATGGAGACACTGCACCTGCTGTGTTAATCATCTACAGTCCGTCTTTGTTAGCACTCGTAGCGCGAGACTTGTGACTGGGTAGGAAATGATCCCAAAATTAAGAGCATGCCTATTAAATAGTCTTGTGCGCGGGAATGATTTAACAGTCTTTACACGATCTCAAACTGTCACAAAGTCCAATGATTTACCCCGATATTATATTATATTATATTATATTATATTATATTATATTATATTATATTATATTATATTATATTATATTATATTATATTATATTATATTATATTATATTTCCAGACCATTACACCTTTTACTCTGAAGCTCTGCATTTTATCTCAAAGTATGCTAGTATGTGCTATCACTCAAAATATACAAAAAAAAGGCTGTGTATCAACTTGTGTGACTCTGAAATGATTTGTGCAGGCGTTTTGAACTCTTTGAGCTCTCGACCCAATCTGCACAGGTGCCCATAGTTTCTGTCAAGATAAAAAGAGTTCACTAATACAACATATAGCATATCACTGTATTTTCTGCAATGGTCAACTATATTTATCTGAGATGCCACAAATATTTCAGTTAAGATTAGTCAAAACTGAGCCTCCATTTTTGCCTTCAAAAGATGGCAAATATTGACCACGAATCTGACAATATACAAGTAATGTTAAATGTAATTATGATTTTGATTCTAATTCTAATGGTGATATGATTGATAATGCGAATGGTGATTAGAAAATGATTAACAAAATTAACGAGAGAGAGAGAGAGAGAGAGAGAGAGAGAGAGAGAGAGAGAGAGAGAGAGAGAGAGAGAGAGAGAGTTACCCAGGTGGACATTACACAACCACTTTGTAAAATGATCACCTCCAAATCCATCATTCACCAAATACACCTGAATTGTGGAATTATTTGTTTCCCTGTGTTTAATCAGTTTGGTGCAATTAAACACACACTGTTGAGTATGCTGTAGCTTGAATTTCTTCTTTAGTTCATGAAAGTCTTTCATCCATGCAGAATATTCCATTTTTGCTTTTCTTTTGTTTTATGTATTTATTGAGTTAGCTAGTCAGCAAAAACAGATACGGTAACTGCTTTATTTGTTGCAAATATCTTACAGAAATTCAGCTTTAATGAAGTTCACTTCAGCTTGTAAACTGCGGCTTTGAGAAAAAAAATAATTAGTAGAATTAGCAGTGAAACCTGGCTAGTGTTTAGCGTTTTGACAAAAAGCTGCTCTCCTTAAAAGTTCAGTTCCTTTTTGCTAGTTTAACATTTGTGTGTGGTATTTTTTTGGAGGTTGCTACTTCATTCTGGTTTAGAAACTTAGCCAGAGCTTAGCTTTGCTGTGTATGTCCACATTGGCTGGAGACAACAACACTGACTGATGTTACTAACCACAGAATATAATATGCATAGTATGTTACATGCTGTGTTTGTTACATGAGATTTTGTCTCAGAATAAATTTGTTTCAGTATAAATGATAATGTATTAACTCTATTTTGGGGGAAAAAATGAAAGCCTTCCCCTTTATAATGTTCCCCTTCATCTCTCTTAGCTTGTAAAACACTTCTATGGTTGCTAGATCCTTCTACTGCTGGTTCAGAAACCCAGTGCCTTTGTGTAGATGCACGTTAGCTGGCAGCAACAGCTTTGGCTGACTATCACAATACTGTAGTGAACGCCAGTTAACACTACGACCAAGACAAGTGTAACTGACACCTGATGAAATGTGCCATCTTTTCCCCAACAGGGTTTCAGCAGAGGGGTATGTGCTGTCAAGTTTCGCCTGTTATTTGCGGCAGGACTCACAAAGTGCGGCAATGTTCTCTCTCACATATTCTCGCACCCTTTCTGGACCTGAGGCATGACACATGCTTTTTATGTTCCTTTCTTTTTCAGCACTTTGACTCTGCAGTTTAATGGAGACCAGAAACTCAATAAAAACTTTTAGAAAAAGCTAAAATATCTGAATGATTTTTACAGCAGGAAACTGCAAAGTCTGACCCATAGGAGTCCAATCCATAAATAAATGGACAGTGCCCATTTTTGTTTCCCACAGAGATGATTACAGGAAAAAAAAAACATTTCCTCCAAGAGTAGGCCAGTCATCCTGCCAACTCCTGTCATACTAATGCCAGATCAGACTGAAAGGTTTCAAACGCTTCGATTTCCCAAGCATCCGTTACTCCACAAGCAAAGAGCAGCAGGGAAATGATCGATTTGTACAGTGAACTGCTTACCCCTGCAATCAGAGCGCTGATTCTTCCATAGCATGTGCTTATTTCACCTACTTACCCAAAGCTTATCTGTTGACCTGCAGGCACTTTTATTCATCCAGCTATAACCTGCTTACATTCACAGTAATTAAATATCTGACTGGATGGCCGATCCTGGTGTCACTGTTTCATGAGTCTCAAATCTAATTCAGTCTACAGTTCTGTAGTAGTGTATGTGTTTTCTACATGTTTGCTCCTTTGCTCTTCTTCACAATTACTAATTACTCATGTCTTGTTGTTTAATTGCTTCTTTTTCCCCTTCATTTTGTCCCTTAGGGTTTGCAAACTTTTGTACCCAGCTGAACTTGAAGCATAATGTAGATAATGTAAATTATACTACCATATATTATATTAAAGTATTATATCACAGATGCTTTCACACATAGCGACTTACAATTTATCTCATTTTATACAACTAAGCAATTGAGTTTCAGGGACTTGCTCAGGAGCCCAGCAGTGGCCACAAAACTACCACATCCCAAAGCATTATATTCTATTTTACAATGATTTCTACTTTTTAAAGATTTTTGATATAAACAGCCATACTAATATAACATTAATATATTACTAATATAAACATAATATAAACAGCCATAACAGGGCTAACAAAAAACAGCTGAACCTATACAATGCCAAGAACATAATTTTAAAAATACAGCAAAAATACAATACAATAGAATACTATAGGAGATGATATAGGATAAGATATAGGATAAATAAATATGTCATTCTCATAGTTCAAATATGTTATAAAACAAAAAGATACTACAACAGTACATATTCCGTAATATACCTGTAGATAGCAATAGTACTGAGTAATTTATATTACATACATATGCACCAATCAGGCATAACATTATGACCACCTGCCAAATATTGTGCTGGTCACCCTTTTGCTGCCAAAACAGCCCTGACCCGTCGAGGCATGGACTCCTCTAGATCCCTGAAGGTGTGCTGTCGTATCTGGTACCAAGATGTTAGCAGCAGATCCTTTAAGTCCTGTAAGTTGCGAGGTGGGGCCTCCATGGATTGGACTAGTCTGTTCAGCAGATCCCACAGATGCTTGATTGGATTGAGATCTGGGGAATTTGGAGACCAAGTCAACACCTCAAACTCGTTGTTGTGCTCATCAAACCATTCCTGAGCCATTTTGCATTGTGGCATGGTGCATGATCCTGCTGAAAGAGGCCACAGCCATCACGGAATATCGTTTCCATGGTCTGCAGCTTTGCTTAGGTAGGTGGTACGTGTCAAAGTAACATCCACATGGATGGCAGGACCCATGGTTTCCCAGCAGAACATTGCCCAAAGCACTGCCTCTGCCAGCTTGCCTTCTTCCCATAGTGCATCCTGGTGCCATGTGTACCCCAGGTAAGTGACATACACGCACCTGGCCTTCCACGTGATTTAAAATTTAAAATTATTTAAAATGAAAATAAAATGTGATTCATTAGACCCGGCCATCTTCTTCCACTGCGCCATGGTCCAGTTCTGATGCTCATGTGCCCATTTGTTGCCGCTTTCGGCGGTGCACATTGGTCAGCATGGGCACCCTGACTGGTCTGCGGCTATGCACTGTGTATTCTGACACCTTTCTACCAAAACCAGCATTAACTTCTTCAGCAATTTGAGCAACAGTAGCCCGTCTATTGGATCGGACCACACGGGCCAGCCTTTGCTCCTCATGTGCATCAGTGAGCCTTGGCCACCCATGACCCTGTCACCAGTTCACCACTGTTCCTTCCGTGGTCCACTTTTGAGAGATACTGACCACTGCAGACCAGGAACACCCCATAAGAGCTGCAGTTTTGGAGATGCTCTGATCCCGTCATGTAGCCATCACAATTTTGCCCTCGTCAAACTTGCTCAAATCCTTACGCTTGTCCATTTTTCCTGCTTCTAACACATCAACTTTGAGGACAAAATGTTCCCTTGCTGCCTAATATATCCCACCCACTAACAGGTGCCATGATGAGGAGATAAATCAGTGTTATTCACTTCACCTCTCAGTGCTCATACTGTTATGTCTGATCGGTCTATCCTAACATTTATATAATGAAATTTAAAATGTTTTCAATTTGTCTGTTTCTGTCCTTTTTAGTAAGAAATTTAGTAAGAAATTGAATTGTATGAATGACCATATTTTACCCATTTAAAATAAAAGTATTTATACATCAAGAATGTGAAACTGTACTATGAAAAGATGACATGAATGTGAACTGTAATATGAATGTAAAACCATATCATTATTATCATTACCATTACAGCAGGTGATAATATACACTTCCATCAAACTATATTACAGGAGCTCAGCAGGTGAGGATTAAGCAGGGTGACAGTTCATGGAGTCATTAGTCATTTTTCCCACTCCAATGTTATGGTTGAATGAAAACCTAATGGAGCAGCTTGAAAAATGGTAGCTGACATAATTTAACAGAGTATAGTGAGGTAGTTATCTAGATAAATGCATTAATATAAACACAAATGAGTCTATAAAATCATATGTAGGGGACTATGGTAATAGTCATAGTCATCTGAGTATCTGAGGTAGCACATCAAATAAGAAAACGTAAAAATGTTTTTTTTGTAAATATATTATTTTCTCCAGGCTCCTGAGGCTTCTTGACCAGCAGACAACTAAAATAATAACACGTAATCTTCTTGGTGGCCAGGTGAATGGTTTGTCCACTCCTGGTTTAGGGTTTTCTTTAAGTCCCCAGCAGTTACTGTCTAGTAGCCCTGAGTTTTGAACTCACCTACTGGAGTGACAGGAGTAACCCATATCACTCTGTCCTAAAGTTGCCATTAAATAACCTCAACACCCAAACAGCTACAGTATCTGACCAAATGTTTGTGGACACCTGCCCATCACACCCAAATGTGGCTTTTCCCCAAACTCTTTCTGCAAAGTTAGAAGGATACAAGCATATAGGATGTCTTTGCTTGCTTAAGCATTACAATTTCCCTTCAATGGAACTAAGAGGTCACAAATCGAGGTCTATGAAGACATGACTGGAAGGAGCAAGGAGCCTGAGCTTCAACCCTACTGAACACCTTTAGGATGAATTTGAAATCTGACTGTACCTTCCTACCCGACATGAGTGCCTGAACTCCCTCTTGTACCTGAATGAGCACAAATCCCCACAGCCACACTCCAAAATGTAGTGGAAATTCTTTCCAGAATTGTGGAAGCTATTAAGCGGCTAAATTTGAAATGGGATGTTCAAAAACCACATGAGTGCTATGTTCAGGTGTCCAGAAACTTTTGACAATGTAGTGTATGTACAGTATGTGCTTCACATTGTACCACTGCCAACCACAAACATGAAACCCAATGATAACACAAGTGATAGGGGGGGAAATCTGAAGCCCAGAAGTGCACAGACTGCAACATATTTCTTTCCCAATTACGAGGCAACACATCACTGAAAGACATCCAAGGCAGCAAGCTGCAAGTTCCAGTGCCATCGCTCATCCTGGCCCTGGAGGCCCTCAAATGTCAGACTGAAGCCATGAACAATGACAGCGGAACAGAGCAAGCGTTCTTTATGACTGACCTTTAAGCACCAACATATGGCCACCGACCCGTGTCCCTTTTAAAAAACCCAGCGGGGCATAAAACCTAGTGATATAGCATATGTATTTGTACTTTTCTTCTCTTATGCTAAAAAAAAGCAACTCTTCTAGTTTCTGAAGTTATGTTATATATATACACACACACACACACACACACACACACACATATATATAGATAATAAGACGAGGTACAAGAGGCATCATTGTGGAAAAAATTATTACTCATCTTTTATTTACATTTGAACAAAAAGTGGCATGTCCAAAATTATTCATACCCTTCTCAATAATCAATAGAAAAGCCTTTATTGGCTATTACAGCAATCAAACTTCCTATAATTGCTGACCAGCTTTTTGCATGTCTCCACTGGTATGTTTGCCCATTCATCTTTAGCGATGAGCTCCAACTCTTTCAGGTTGGAGGGTCTCCTTGCCATCACCCTGATCTTTAGCTCCCTCCACAGATTCTCAATTGGATTTAAGTCAGGACTCTGGCTGGGCCACTGCAAAACGTTAATGTTTTTGTCTGCTAACCATTTCTTCACCACTTTTGCTGTGTGTTTTGGGTCGTTGTCGTGCTGAAATGTCCACTGGTGCCCAAGGCCAAGTCTCTCTGATGTTGTTGTTGAGAATTGTGATGTATTGCTCCTTTTTCATGGTGCCGTTTACTGTGATTAGGTTCCCTGGTCCACCGGCTGAAAAACACCCCCAAAACATTAGGTTCCCACCACCATGTTTGACAGTGGGGATGGTGTTCTTAGGGTTGAAGGCTTCTCCTTTTTTAAGCCAAATGAAGGCTACATAACTGTGGCCAAACAATTCAATTTTTGTTTCATCTGACCATAAAACAGAAGACCAGAAGTCTTCTTCTTTGTCCAGATGAGCATTTGCAAAGGCCAAGCGGGCTTTTGTGTGCCTTATCTGGAGAAGTGGTGTCCTCCTTGGTCTGCGTCCGTGGAACCCAGCGGTGTGCAGTGTCCGTTGGACTGTCTGCCTTGAAATGTTGCCACCAGCAAAGCCCAGAGTCATCAGGATGGCCTTGGTGGTGATCCTTGGATTCTTTTTTACCTCTCTCACTATCCTCCTGGCCAGCACAGGTGTCACTTTTGGCTTCTGACCACGTCCTCTGAGATTTTTCACAGTGCGGAACGTCTTGTATTTTTTAATAATACTTTGCACTGTAGCCACTGGAACTTCAAAACATTTAGATATGGTCTTATATCCCTTTCCTGGCTTGTGAGCAGCCACAATGCACAGCCGCAGGTCCTCAGTGAGCTCCTTTGTCTTAGCCATGACTGTCCACAAACCAACAGCAGAGAGCTTCTGTTTTTCACCTGTTGAGTTGATTAAAACAGCTGTTCCCAATGAATCAGGGAAATTAGGATGCTTTAGAACAGCTTGGACTATTTGGAATGGTATTGAACTTTGGATTTTCCCATAGACTGTGACAGTTTGCAAAGGGTATGAATAATTTTGGACATGCCACTTTTTGTTCAAATGTAAATAAAAGCTGAGAAATATTTTTTTCCAGAATGATGCCTCTTATACATCATCTTATTATCTTTGGGGAGAAGCCTGTGTCATTTTTGGTCAAAAAAAAAACTTGCTGGTTGAGTAAAAGTAACTTTGAGTCAGAATTTGCCAGAGATATGAATAATTTCGGGCTTGACTGTTATATATATATATATATATATATATATATATATATATATATATATATATATATATATATATATAATTACGTTTTATGTTATAGGACATTCATGAAATGGAGTTAGTTCCTGTAATGACTTAATGTGGTACTTTCTTCAGCTTTATGTCTGACTGTCAGACGGTTACAAAGTGTGTTGACGGAAATGCTGAATAAATATCTAATTACAAAAAACTTCACTGTGCCATCAATTACAAATTGTTTTACTTGTTTATTTGGTTTTTAATGAGTTCATATGGAGCGTTCATATCTTTGCAGCCAGAACTACTGTCAAAGTCATGCTGTTACAGAAAATTTATTAAATAAATAAATTAATAGGTACATACCTTTCATTTGAGAATTAAACAGTATTGTGATACAAACAAAACAAAACAAAAAAAACCACTGTTTCATAAAATAATTGGTTTCAAACTGTGGATCTGGTATACTTATGCCCTGTATATATATATATATATATATATATATATATATATATATATATAATATATATATATATATATATAATATAATGTCTGGTTTGCCCTCATCAACAAAAAATGTTGTGTGTGAACTACAGTTCTACAAAAATCAATACCAACACGATCTGTTATGACATCTTTCTGCAATCCCTCTTATTTAGCTGCAAACTGCTTTATTTTTACATTGAATATTGTTAATATGTTTTTTAGCAGCAATTTGTTATGAAAGTTTCAGGGTTCAAAGAATATATTCTTTAACAAAGTTAACAATGTTTTGTGCAAGAAGCTTCCAGTCCTTATTAGCATAATGTACGTTTTCCTCTTTCAACCACTGAAGAAGCCAGCAGGAATCGAAACGCAAATGGTAAAACCATCTCAAAGTTCACAAGCAGCTTCAAAATAGCGCTCTATAGTTCAAAAAGTTGGCCTAATTCTGATCTGCACACAACTGCAGATCTTAGAAAATCTCTCATTAATGGAAAATCTCCTCAAAAACTAGGCTAAACTCCTAAAAAGTACAGTGGACAATGATGGATAGATACTAACTTACCTTCACACTTCTCCAGGATTTGAACAGTTTCTCCAATCTCTAGACTCAGGCCATGAGGCAGAGAGCCACGGAAGCTGTAGATCACTGAGACAGAAAACAGACACAGCAAAAGAACATGATTAGAAATAAACTCAGCAAATTCCTGAAGAGTGTTTTAGTTATACATCTCTTACAGAGTGCACATTATGACACAGTTGTTTGTATCAAATTATTTATAATTACAGTTGCCACAAAGAAAATCCATCTCTGATCAGATACAATACACTACAGTACATTAATGTGAAGCAGATATGGTTTGATTAGCACTTTTAATTAGCATTACAGTCATTGAACAGATGATTTGATCTTAATGTGGGACGTGTCATTTCCTGTCTGTTCATCTTTACCATTATAAAACCATAAAGGGTAAACAAGTACATAAAATGAAATGTAAAAAATGTCACTTTCTAATGCACCTAATGCAGCATGAAGTTATTTTGTGGCTTGATGAGTTTATAATTGACTTTTTAAATGCATGTGATAAGCTGTAACAGAGTGCATGCTCTGGTTCATGTTTAGAAAACTGTCACTTTCTTTTCCACATGATTAGCAGCTCTGCTACAGTATTTTTAAGTGCAGGTCCAGTGAAATGTTCAGCTGGGTCACATCAGGGACAACCCCTGATCTAGAGACTGTTCTTGCTTGAGCATTATCAGCGCTGGAATTACATTGGATTCCAGAAACACTTTTTCCACTACTATTAAGAAATGCCTGACGGCTGACATCTTCCAGAAGCTCTTGAGCATTGTCCTAATGGATATGTCTATGTATGTCTCAACACCTCATTCACAGACACTTTCACATCAATCACACATGCTCTATGTAAATAGATTGAAAAAAAAAAAGCAAATGAGTAAATATTTGTAAAGGTAAAGCTTATATTCAGCTTAAACCTTTTTTAGGTATCAAAACACATTAGTGTTGGTTGACAATGATAAACTTCATATTTATTTTTATATATTTTCATTTCACTTGGCATTACAATCAGCCTTCAAGGTTGGAAATACAGTGGAACCTCTCTCTTACAAATTTTCGCCTTAAGAATTGGAATTTTGCAAGAAATTTACATCGGCATACCAGGCATTTTCGGCATATGAACGAACTTAATGTGGAAGCCGTTTGTGTCGGTGGAAAGCCAAGTGAAGCTAACCGAAGCTGTTTCGAAAGAGTCAACCCACGATACCAATGTTAAAAAAAGCTACTTGATTTTTCGGGTGTTTTTTTGTTGACAGATTGGTGACGTGGGTGGTCTGTTCTATTTTTAGGCCAAGCTTGGTGGCACGACTTCCTGTGAGGACCCTTGACATAGAATGCTTGGCTTGGGTCAATTCTTTGTACACATACGCTTCGTATTGGTAATATTTTTGTGTGACTGGAACAGATAATCTTCATTTACATTATTTCTTATGGGAAAATTCGTTTTGCAATAAAAAGTTTGCCTTAAGAACTCGCCTCCAGAACGAATTAAATTTGTATGCTGAGGTTCCACTGTAATATGAACGATGTAAATGACAACGTTTTAATGTGTACTGTGATGTACCTCATCAGACAATGAAATATCAGCAAAATCTTACTGGGGCACAGCAAAACTTTACTAGGAACCATGCCCCAGTAAAAATGCTGTAACAAAGCCCCTGGTTGTGTGTATTACCCACTGTTTGCTCAGGTTAATGATCTTGTAAGACTGCATCTGTATCATAGCTTGTATTTGTAGCAAATGTTAACTACATTCTAGTTTTGTTTCTGGCCTTTATGATAAGTTATTGCTCTCTCTATACTACAACCATCTTGTACATGTTTCTAGTCAGCTAGTGAAAGTCTTATGACGCACATGTTGGTGTCAAAGCCTCAAATGACTCAATGTTTGGATTGACTTCTGTCTCACAGACATCTGGAAATAACCACCAGAAACATTTGGATAAAATAATAATGTGAATATGAATAAAGAATATTCAAAGCTAAATGCTGTTTTGTCACCGTTAAAGTTACTATCAACATCGCTTCAGCAGGAGAAAAGTCCCGAGTGGTTTGGTTTTAAATAAGATTAAATCGAACATCAAGTCTTCTGTTTAGTAATCCTACTTAATGCCTTTTCCAACCATAGAACCATCAGATTTTGTCAACAGGGAGACATTGTCTTGATCTTGTTCATTTAGTTGCTTTGATGACATCATGTGATTTGTAATCCTCCCACAAAGACTTTGGTTTAATATTTAATGTTTGTTGGGAAGTGCCGCCATAATTTCCCAGAAAAAAACACTTAAAGTGGTCCTGACAGGAATCTAGGTGAGGTTAATAATTCAAAACAGCATTAAAAGTGCCTTTTTTCCTGAGGAATCTACTCTAAACCTACAGTACCCCAAAGCAAGAATAAAGACTTATTCTTAAAAGTGTAATGCTGCTTATAATGTTCAGTTGAGGAGCCAGTGAAAATGTACAGGTAACAGCATGAACCCAGTTCATTACTGACTTAAGAAACACTTACATAAATAAATGATAAATAAACACATTTAGAAATCATAGCTACAGCTGCTTTTAAGGGTGTGTAATAGTTTAACCATACCATTCTTTTTACATTTCCATTATCAAGCAATTCACAGAGATTATAATTCAGCCTTCCATCTAATCTCACATCTAGCCATGGGTAATGTGACCATTCATAGAAATAAAGAGGAGGGACAAATTTAACAGCATGGTATAGAGAAACGATTGCATTGTAATTATGGAAAATGGGTCATCAACATTTGCATTCGTTACAGATTCCAGCAACGGCGGCAGCCATGACGGCACAAGGCCAACCATGCTCACTCTCTGGGGAAAGACCCCAGTTTTTTGTGCTTTCGTCAGGTGAAAGAACTAGGGAAAAAATTGGTTTTAAAAACTACTCAATGTCAATACAATGTGCTCTATTTTGTCTATTTAGCAGCTGATTTTCATTATGACCCAAAAGCACCAGTGCAATTTTCTCTTCAGGGAATCAGCAGTGCCATCCTAAATTCACTCCACTATATTATTAGCTGAAGCAAAGTTTGTTAGTTGATCATCTGATGAGAGATTCAAAGTCACTTGCCACATTGTTCTCATCAACTCACCCTCTCTCTCTCCTCTTGGGGCAATCTATGAGGCAACCCTTGAGGCCTATTCCATTAATGTACTAGCTCAAGGGAATTTTGTTAGTTGTTAGATGAGCCCTTGGAGGGGCGAGTAAATATAAATTTAGTCTTTTTTAAGATCAAGACTTGCCAATATATCTTTGCAATCTGATGAAATTTAATTTTCTGGAAAATTGACAGTCAGAGCTGTTTACAAGAATAAACTGGATCACAAAAATGCTATAAAATAAAACATAAAATGCTCAGTGTGGTTCCAAACATGGCCAGTGTTATTTGAGCTTGACAGTCATTCTCGATACTTCTTCCTGCTGGCCATTCGGGACATTCCTTGGACTTTTCTGGACTTGTCTCACAACACCCATACTTTACATTTTTATGCACAAAAACTGCACATTTTTGCATTCATGCACTATATTTATAACGATTACTCATTACAGTCATACAAGTATTTTTTTAAAAATATATTTATTTTCTTTTATTCATTTCATCAGTAACTGTAGCATTTCATATGATGCATTTTTTATTATTATGTCTATTAATTTTTTCACTGGTCATTTGTACAGCTAACGCCACTTTTCATTTGCTGCTCACTTTTATCTTATTCTATTTCATTTTATTTCATTTATTGTATTCTATAATCCCAACGTTTTGATCCTTTTCTATTCGATTTTACTGAATTTGAATTTTGTTTGTTTGACACGTGACCTTATTTTGGTCCAGTCCTGTCTCTACTCACGTCATGGGTTTGCTTTCTTAATGTGTGCACCTGTTCTGTGTTTATCCTTTATTTAATTCATCTATTTATTCTATTTATTATTTATTGAATTTATTATATTTATTTATCTTTTTTGTTGTTATTTTGTGCCTGTTATTTTTGTGCCCTGCCCTCACTTCTAATGCACAATACATAACATTTGATTTGCTACATTCACAGAATCTTTAGTTTTGGCTGAAGCCTTTATAAAGAGGAAATACTGAACCTACAATCCAACATTTATGCTCCAATTGTTTCTATAGTGTTTTCAGCATTTGCAGTATATTTTGTAGCTTTTCTACTTAAAATTAAGGTACGTTTAAACAGGCATGTATTCTATTTAAATAAATGCTAGATTTTTTACACAATTTTTAATTTTCCAGATATTAAGTAATTATTATTCCTCTGTAGTTGCTGTAGCCTGTGCCAAAACTCTATCAGGGTCATTCTAAAATAATTAAAATAATAATAATTTGATGAATCTGATTTCAAATAATCTCGTAACATTTTCCGGGTTTGTTATGTTTTGCTTGAAATTAGTTGCTATAATCATATTATGTTGTAGTTGATGTAGATGTTTGTGTTTCAGTTTAATTTATTATACCAGATTTTGGATTTGGTATCCAAAATTAGAAAGACATCCATAGTTCCTGCCTTACACTAAAGTCTTAAAGACGGACAGCTAGGAAATGAGTGCTCATGTTTCTGCATGTGCTTCTGATTAGTGCGATTCACAGAAACTGCTGTGATCAGAAGTGCATCGGTTATCCGGTGAACCTTCATCCTCCAGCAACACAGGAAACAAGTCACAAAAACAGTACTCGGATTTCACTTGACACACAGCTGAGGTGCTGAACCTGATCCAGAGCCATTCATACCACTTCCACACCTTTAGTGCTGACACATATATGAATTTCTATATATAAAACACTGTGTACATTTTTTTCTTCTTCTATCGTATAGAAAATGACAGGGCCCAAAGGCACCAGCCACTTCTGTCCAATTAAACATTTGGCCTGTCAACTGAAGAAAAAAGGAAAGGAAAGCATAAGAAAATAAGCACAAAAGCAAGGCCCAGGATTCACAAAAGGCAAACACTGGCTGAAAACAGGAACTCTGCATATTACGTTTTGATCCTTTTCTATTTGATTCTAATGAATTTTCTTTGTTTTGACACGTGACGTGTCATTGGTTTGCTTCCTTAATGTGTGCACCTGTTCAGTGTTTATTCCTTATTGAATTTATCTGTTTATTGTGTTTATTTGTTATTTTGTGCTTGTTTTTTTTTTTGTTTTCATGACCTGCCCTCACTCCCACTGCACAATAGCAAGGCCCAAGTTTCACAAAAGGCAAACACTGGCTGAAGGCAGGAACTCTGAATATTCATATACTTATTATTATAAGTTAAAAATTATTAAATTATTAAATTAAATATAAAAACAACCTTCATTCTTGTTTGTTCTATTTTTATATTATTTATTTATTTATTTATTTATTCATTCATTTATTCATTTATTTTTTTTTATCTTTTGTTTTTAGGTGTTTTGCTTGTTGTTGTTTTTTTCTTATTTCTTTTTCTTTTTTGTTTTGTTCTGTTCTGTTCTGTTCTCTATGGTGATTGTCATTAAAACTGTACTAAATCTGTACAACACTAGATGGCAGCCTGATTAATGCTCATTAGAGATTCTCACCCTTTCTGTCATGCTGAAATAGAAGTGTACACGCGCGCACACACACACACACACACACACACACACACACACACACACACACACACACACACACACACCATTTAAGCCTTTTATTAACTTCACACTGTGCTGTGTCTGCCTGCTGCCTACCCGACTATTTAGCTAAAAATAAAAGTACACTACAACAGGCAGACCTTATAATTGCCCTAGCACCACAATGACCTCACATTGTTAGTAATAAAGTTGAATCTATTGCTCCAGTGGATCTTCTGCTCAGATTTAGAGGCAAAACGACATAAGCAGTGTTCACATCCAGAGTACGTAAGGATGCCCATCTGTGGGGGTAAATTAAATAAAGGTTCCTGCTATGGATTTAGGGGGGAAAAAGTGTAGCAGAAACTTTGCTTTTTGAAAATTGCTGAACTGAAATTTGCACATGCAACCCGTTTCAATAAACACGTATGTTTTGGGACACACCAATACCAGTTTTGGGACACACCCCCAAATCACTGAATTCGGGTGTTGTTTTTCAGGGGTTGGGCTTGGCTCCTTAGAGCAGAGAACTCAATGATTCTCAATCCAATGATTTGGAGGTGTGTCCAAAAACTTTTGGCAATATACAACAGTCAGTAGTCCAATGCCTTAACCAGTGAGCTACCACATCCCTTCCCTTCCAATGCTCTAACATTTAATAATATGCAAGTTTAAACCTATTAAAGGCTTAAATATGAATTAATTATTCTTCACATCAGCTACATGCTCTCTATAATAAGTTCAAACTGCTGAGCTGGCTGAGTGAACAGAATTGTTTTGCCCTTAGAACAAACTGGGAATTGTAGAAGCAATTCTAATATTTTTAAATATTTTTACCTAAATATTTTGGAGCCTCATTCCAAGGCTGCCACAGCAAATAAACTGAATATGCTGTTTGCCTGGAAGAGTTGGCACCCACCACCCTTGTCTTTGATAGTTGGAGGATGACGGTGAAATCTGCCTGCAGATACTGACCTGAAACCAAGGCTGGATTTAGACTACTAATTCTATTTTGAATACATAAATGCCATATTACACCGATCAGGCATAACATCCTGAGCACTGACAGGTGAAGTGAATAACACTGATTATCTCCTCATCATGGCACCTGTTAGTGGGTGGGATATATTAGGCAGCAAGTGAACATTTTGTCCTCAAAGTTGATGTGTTAGAAGTAGGAAAAATGGGCAAGTGTAAGGATTTGAGCGAGTTTGACAAGGGCCAAATTGTGATGGCTAGACCACTGGATCAGAGCATCTCTAAAACTGCAGCTCTTGTGGGGTGTTCCCGGTCTGCAGTGGTCAGTATCTATCAAAAGTGGTCCAAGGAAGGAACAGTGGTGAACCGGCGACAGGGTCATGGACGGCCAAGGCTCATTGATGCACGTGGGGAGCAAAGGCTGGCCCGTGTGATCCGATCCAACAGACGAGCTACTGTTGCCCAAATTGCTGAAGAAGTTAATGCTGGTTCTGATAGAAAGGTGTCAGAATACACAGTGCATGACGGGTCAGGGCTGTTTTGGCAGCAAAAGGGGAACAAACGCAATATTAGGCAGGTGGTCATAATGCTATGCCTGATCGGTGTATGTACTGTGAATTACATGTGAGACAGAATCTGATTCATGAACAAACCTGAATGGATTAGGATCTTGTTCAAGCATCCGTACAATGTTTCTCAGCCAGTCTTTAGATTTTGAATTTATCAGTGTGTCATGTCAGTGTGACTCCCAGACATCATTGTAGCCTACAACATGAACTCTATCATACTCGGATTCTCCACCATACTGATCAGTCAACCTTTACCTCATGCATATGTGTGTGTGTATGGATATGTATAAGTATACTCTAAACACACTCAGTTCTCTTCTGCAATACCAAGCCTGTTTTTGTTTCTTATTTTGTTTCCTGGATATCAATTTTTGTTTCTAGTCTGTTTCTAGTCTGTTTCCTCATCACCTGACCTTTGTCTTTGCCTAAGTGTTTTGGATTTGTTGGCAGGAAAAATAAAGCATTTTGACACCATGAACTTCCAGTTACTACAGAAATAAAGTTTAATAGCCAGGAAACTTGACTAACATCCAAACCACTTAGTTGTCTGAAATGCAGTCTGAGTAGTACACAAAGCGCACTTGTAGTATGTCCATACGCACAGGATGGAAAAATCCACTCAATATATTTCCTACACACTTAGTACACACCAATTTCCCCATCAGCCTGATCTGACCCACTGTGGATGCGCTAACCCTGTGTGAAAACACAGCCAGCAGACACCAGATGCTTCACAGCAATGACACCTCCACTTGAGATCGCAGTTGTGGGTCATTAATTACGACAGTTGCTAAAGTATCTGTAGCGTTTTTAACAGATTTGTTAGCAGTGGCTGCAATAGCTGGTGTTTTCTTAGTTCCTTTATTTCATTTTAAAAGAAAAGACAAGAGAAGAACCAAAATCATGAATCATTTTCTTTGATCATCATCTTGATTGATATCAAGCGCTTTCTAGGACAAGAGCCTCTGTTTTTGGCACAGCATGTGGTACAAATTTCACTTTCTGATGGCAAACATTTCAGTTTTTTTTTTCTTTTTTTTATCTTTTTGTGTATATTGAATGTGGGTACCCACACCAGGTCACATTTAAATGACCAATAAACAGCACGTCAGTGCATTGGACAAAGCTGAACTGTTTCTATTCAACTGTCAGCTAACAGTATAGCTATTTGATGCTAACACAAACTATATAATGGTACAAAGCATTTAAAGCGATTATTGAGATTTATTTGTAAAAGTACAACATAATGTCAAAAATATTGTCTAATATTGAACTACTTTTATCTCCTCAACACTGCTCCAACAGAAGCACAGAGTAGGATTAAACTGTTTCTCCATACAAAGCAAAACCCTTGTGTTTGGCAATAGCTCAGATTTGACTCTAGGAATGCATCTTGAGTTATCAGAGATGTTCTTTGCTAATCTGTTAGCACTTTGTTTTCCATACACAGCTGGTGCACACATCTTTCTCTGCCTGAATTTAAAATACTTCAGTCAGTAAGCATACACTTGTGGTTAATGCTGAAGTCCTATTTAAACATTTAGAGAAAATATGTTCCTAGCACATAAGTTTATTTACTCACTAGTTTGTGATAAACCAAATTCAAATGCAGACGTATTAACTCGTGCATATGTGAGATATTAGGGCAGCATGGTGTTGAATATCTCTCACATACATAGATCAGATGTGCTGATTTTTGATTGTAAACACTAACGTGTCTCGGCTAGTGTCAAAACATACACTACATTACAGTCATTTGCCCTTGCCCAGAGTGATCTATATTTTATACAACTGAGCACTTGAGGGTTAATGGCCTTGCTCAAGGGCCAAGCTTGGTGGTCCAGGTATTTGAACGTACAGTAGTCAGTGGGCCAACACCTGGGCTTCAATCTCACAACTTTCCAATCAGTAGTCCAACACCTTAACCACTAAGCTACCACATCTACTATAACCACATGCACTATATGTGGAAAGTTTTGAGGATACCTCACTCATGTACACTTTTTGATGTTACTGTTAAAATAACTTCCACTCTTCTCTGAAGGGCTCTGTCTTCCACACCAACCTTGACAAACCATGTCTTCATGGTTCTCAGATTTTGCACACTTTTCTGCACATGCTCGAACAGATTTAGACGTTTTAGTCCCGGGGAAGGAGTATTGTAATGCTACAGCATACAAAAATGTCCTATTCCGTTCTGTGCTTCCAATTCTATGGCAACAGATTGGTGAAGGCCAACGTATCAGTTAAGGTCAGGTGTCCACAGATTTTCAGTCATACAGCTTATTTATAGCCACTGTTTTTAAAGAACAGAAATGTTTTCTACCTGCAATTGATTTAATCTGAATTGTGTGTAAATTTCATTATTTGAAATAATTTTTTTTAATGTCCCTTGAAAGATTGTATTTTCTCTAATGTACCTGGAAATCATAGAAATAGGTGATATGTATTAAGTTTAATTAAGCACAGAAACATCACAGCAGGTGAGGTGTTTTGCTAATACTTTTGAACTATACAGAAAAAAGCTAACGTAAGCCAACAGATAAATATAGAGTTAATGAATCCACTGCCACAAATAGAGACCAATGCTCTTTAATTATTCCTGCTTTTAAAGCCAGTTCAACTGACAACTAGTCACAAGAAAACACCCATGATGCTTACCACTTTACAACACAATTCAACATTATTTGAGTCATTATGGATGTCGATCTGTTATGGATAGAACATCTAGGAAGATTAGCAACATGAACCGATGTAGTTTCTCCAAGAAACAAGAGATTTCTATAAAGAAACTGAAACATGAAAGGGCTGTAATCTCTGAACTGGTATTTATCTGGATTGCCTGGTCTCAGAAACCTCCGTTTAGAAAGGTACCCATGTAGTCGCCTGCAGCTGAAAGCACTGCATCAGAGCAAAGTGATGATATCTGTCTACTCATGGGCCAAACTCCAACCTCTGGCCTAAGCAAGGCTGTCACGACTGAAGATCATAAAGTGTCCTGTGGCTCTTTGTCGGCTGATTTTGAAAACAGAAACCCATTTCAGCTAGATTCCTTTTGATCTCTACACAGAATCCTATAATCAACAGGTCATTTCGATTAGATTCAGGAACAAAGAGACCCTGACTTGGCATGGAGAGTATGTTATACAGTTTAGAGCAGGTCACACGAGACCGTTCAAAACATTTCGAGTTCAGCTTGGTTGTTTTTCCTGTGCCCCATACAGACCTGACACCTTCATGGCTCTTTTCATTCCCTGAAAGTAACCTGCATTAATTATTAGAGGTATTTTTAAATTGATATGTTCGTTTTGTCTTAGACAACTTTAGACAAATTAATAACCAACTGACAACAATATTCTTCAAGTTCAACACTAGAAACAGCTGCAAGCAGCAACCTACGGGGTCCAAGCACTCCTCACAAATAGCAACCCTAGTGGCCAGTTATTGTCAGAGAAGTTTTGTGATTATACATCAATGGTATTTGTATGAAATGCCTGCTGAAATCTGATTGGCTGAGGAATGTGCAGCTAAAATGGGGGCTTATTTATCTGCTTATTACAGCATTAAAGAAAGCACATTTCTGTATGTTTCAGCACTTTACAACATTGACTCATTTTCACTCTGAGCTGATGCCAAACACAGCTAATGACTACCCTTTCCAGTGACTGATCTGCGTCTTGATTAGTCATATAAATTTTAGTGCACCAGGCCTCAAGTCAAATTGTGTGTAAATGTTAGCATAAGTCAAACCAAACTAAGAATTTCTATCAGATTTACAAATGTTTCAGAAACACTGACTTGCTTTGTCATTGATCACCAATGAAATTTTAAATGTATTCCAAACAGCTAATTTGCTTTTAGTGACACCTATGAAACTCCATAAAATGTCAAGCACACAGAAGGCTGGGAGCATCAAATAACTTCTAAACGGTTAAAGCAAAGGCCAAAAAGCAGACATAGAATTTCTTTGAAAAAAAAATTTTAAATAAATAAAATAAAATTGCATTTAATTTAATTATCTTAAACTTTTAGCAGTGTAACAGCACCTGAATTCAAACGCTTGACACAAATTTAATCAAATCAATTTCATATCAGATTTTACATTAGAATACACACACACACACACACACGCACACACACAATAATTGCCAGTTCTCACCCCTTCCACATCTTCCGTAATGTTTCAGCTGGTTTTCTCATCTCCACTGATTTTCCTGCATAAAAGGATGCGCTGATGTGGCATTCTTGATTTCCGTCGGGGTAAGTGGAGAATGTTTTGAGTTCATTCATTGTCTACCGCTTATCCGATTTATACTCGGGTCACGGGGAGCCTGTGCCTATCTCAGGCGTCATTGGGCATCAAGACAAGATACACCCTGGACAGAGTGCCAACCCATCACAGGGCACACACACACACACTCATTCATTCACTCACTCAATCACACACTACGGACAATTTAGAGATGCCAATCAACGCATGTCTTTGGACTGGGGGAGGAAACCAGAGTACCCAGAGGAAACCCCCGAGGCACGGGGAGAACATGAAAACTCCACACACACGGCAGAGGCGGGAATTGAACCCCCAACCATGGAGGTGTGAGGCAAACGTGCTAACCAATGAGCCACCGTGCCCCCTTGTTTTGAGTTCCTTAATGTAAAAAATCTACCAAGTTTTTAATAAACCTGGGACGTGAGCCACATGGGGAAAAGGTCTGAATATGTCCGCCTTAAAGACAACATTTGGGCAAGACGGCAAGAAGCCTTTATTATCACCACACATATATTATGACAAGTGGAATTCTTTTCTTCACATATCCCAGCTGAGGAATTTGGGGTCATAGCACAGGGGCAGCTATGATACAGCACCCCTGGAGCAGGAAGGGTTAAGGGCCTTGCTCAATTGCCCAACAATGGAGCTTGGTATTACTGGGATTTGAACCCCGAACACTTGAACAACCACTACCCCAAATTGGCAGCCTTTATTTGTCACATATGCATTACTGCACAGTGAAATTCTTTCTCCGCATATCCCATCCTTGGAGGGTTGGGGTCAGAGCGCAAGGTTAGCCATGATACAGTACCCCTGGAGCAGGGGGTGTTGAGGGCCTTGATCAAGGGCCCAATGGTGGCAGTGGTGGGAGGTAAGACCCCACATTTACCAATTTTACAATCCATTTGCATAATGTAATTATGTGAATATAAACTTGAATTATATAATATTTAATAATAATTAACACTGACAAGATTGCTATTTAAAGAAGATGTTATGCTTCACAAAGAATGTCTAGCTAAAATGCTACAAATATGAAAAATCTTCAAGCTATATTTGTGTCGATTATCAAAATAGCACATGGACGGTATTTCAGTGTGTAGCCTACAGCCGCAGCACATGCTCCAGTGTCAGTTAAAACTCGGTAAAAGTTGTAAATGCCAGAGAGCATATAAGTAAAGAAAAAAATTCTCAGACACAGCAAGCAATGCAAGTGGGTAGATTTGCTTTTGATTTAAAATGGACTTTATGCTCATAAAAAATATTACATCGAACCAATTCATGAACTTAACGAAACAAAAATGAACTATTTATTAGCATCTATTAATAGATAGCAGGTTTCAGTGACCTTGTGTGCATCAAAATAAAGAAGCTCTCTTGGTTGGATGTACCATAAAAGAACTTTGTAAGCCCTTAAATATTTATAACTCCTGCTTTAAGGTTCTTTGTAATATCATAGGTATGAGTCTTGTCCAGGGGTTTCAATACCAAGGAACTTCCCACTACTAAATAAAATGAATTAAACCCATTGGATGACTGGAGAAACATCTTTAAAACATGAATCCTGTTATCTTGACTTGCTTAAACTTGACAACCAAGAAAATATAAGAACTTAAGTCAACAAAAAGCCCCATAAGCTAAATGGTGAATGTTCTTCAAATGGCCACACCTCTGTCAGAAACACTAATCTAATGAAATTGCTAAACACAGTAAGCAAAATCCTTCCTGGAAAAATCCTACCAGTCAGAGGGAAGTCATAGACATGCCTCAGGCCAAAAGAACAACAACAACAAGACACAAGAGCTCAGCTTTATGCTTGGTTTGTATTCTGCATGGAAATTCAGACAAAGAAAAATTCCTAATTGGATTCTGGAAACTGTCTAATTGTATTACAGGTTGTTTTTCAGCTTACAAATAATCTTAATATCTCCTTAATAGGTTAGTACTTTGTAGAAAAAAACATTCAGGTCACTGAGAAAAGAAAACAATACAAGAACACACTGGGCATGATAGTTACTGGTAGGCTGTGATTTACTGGCTTTTCCTTTTCTGTCTTAGAAAAGAAACATGAAACATTCACAGAATTCTAGCCAGCAACAACATGGCACTTTATCAGTATTGTTATAGCCTGCCTCTCCAGAAAGCAGCAGAATTTTCTTTGTAAAAGCATTGTACAGGGATGTTAATCCTCTCTAGCTTTTTCACTGCTGGCTGTAGATGACTGTCTTTATCACCAAATACCTGCCTCGATATGGAACATACATTTGACCAACCTTTTTTTCTACCTGTAAATATTTTTTCTACCTGTGATTGTGAGCACTTCCCAGGTTTACTTCTTTGATAGGGAAGTGGAAAAAGCCTGTGAAGTAAATAACTAAATCCAGACCCAATCATAAAAATGAGAGTCTGGGACGTCCACATCATTTCAGCAATGTACTGAAAACTAATTTGGTGAAAAAAAGCTGAAAGTTTAATACAAGTGAAAGGCAGTGTCTTGTTGGATGTGAGAGTAGGGACAAAAGTATTAATGGGGGATTATGTGGGATTAGATTAGTGAAAGAGGAATTTCTGATGCACAGGCATGGCAGAGCAAGCTTCTGTCTCTCATATGCTAGTGTGTTACTGAATGACCTGCAAATGCAGTATACAGTGCATCCGGAAAGTATTCACAGCGCTTCATTTTTTCCATATTTTGTTATGTTACAGCCTTATTCCAAAATGGATTAAATTCATTATTTTCCTCAAAATTCTACAAACAATACTCCATAATGACAACATGAAATAAGTTTGTTTGAAATTTTTGCAAATGTATTAAAAATAAAAAATGAAAAAAATCACATGTACACATGTACATATTCACAGCCTTTGCCATGACACTCAAAATTGAGCTCAGGTGCATCCTGTTTCCACTGATCATCCTTGACATGTTTCTACAACTTGACTAGAGTCTACCTGTGGTAAATTCATTTGATTCATTGATTTGGAAAGGCACACCTGTCTATATAAGGTCCCACAGTTAACATTGCATGTCAGAGCACAAACCAAGCCATGAAGTTCAAGGAATTGTCTGTAGAGACACGATTGTATCGAGGCACAGATCTGGGGAAGTTTTCTGCAGCATTGAAGGTCCAAATGAGCACAGTGGCCTGCATCATCCATAAATCAGTTTGGAACCACCAGGACTCTTCCTAGAGTGGGCCGCCCGGCCAAACCGAGCGAACGAGGGAGAAGGACTTTAGTCAGGGAGGTGACCAAGAACCCGATGGTCACTCTGAAAGAGCTCCAGCATTTCTCTGTGGAGAGAGGAGAACCTTCCAGGAGAACAACCATCTCTGCAGCAGTCCACCAATCAGGCCTCATCATCTCAGACGGTTCATCTCCCAACAGGACAATAACCCTAAGCACACAGCCAAGATAGCAAAGGGGTGGCTACGGGACAACTCTGTGAATGTCCTTGAGTGGCCCAGCCAGAGCCCAGACTTGAACCCGATTGAACATCTCTGGAGAGATCTGAAAATGGCTGTGCACTGACGCTCCCTATCCAACCTGATGGAGCTTGAGAGGTCCTGCAAAGAATAATGGAAGAAACTGCCCAAAAATAGGTGTCAAGCTTGTAGCATCATACTCAAAAAGACCTGAGGCTGTAATTGGTGCTAAAGGTGCTTCAACCAAATATTGCACAAAGGCTGTCAATACACAGCACATTACATTACATGTAATTTTTTTTTATTTGTAATAAATTTGCAAATATTTCAAACAAACTTTTCACCCTGTCATTATGGGGTATTGTCTGTAGAATTTTGAGGAAAATAATGAATTTAATCCATTCTGGAATAAGGCTGTAACATAACAAAATGTGGAAAAAGTGAAGCGCTGTGAATACTTTCCGGATGCACTGTATTCAACTCAGATTTATCTGAAACTATATGAAATCAACAGTGGGTTTCAAAACTCTGCAAATCTGGGATTTCATTTTTATTATTTAAAAGTGGAAATAAAAAAAGAAGCTTGCAAATAATGAAAGAAAATACCTTTTAAATATTATATATTTCTTTGTATATTTTCTTTAAACCAATCTTTAAATTGGAAAAAAGTGAAAAATATTGTAATATATATATATATATATATATATATATATATATATATATATATATATATATATATATATATATTCTATAATTCTTGCCCACTAAATTTTAAACATGGATAATTAATTAAAATAAGGCGATTCATGTATTTCTTAAATTTTAGCTTTCATTCAAGTTATTAGAAATTTTAATATTACATGAACAGAGTGCAAAATAGATACATCACTAGTGATCTCAGACTTTGTGACCCTATTATATATACATAGCCATACAACCTAGCCGTGTCTGGCTAAGATTTGCTACTGATACTGCAGATAACACATTAACTGGATACCTTACACTGTTTGGAGTGTCTCCTTCCACATGCACAGACAATCTATCAGAGGAACACTGAGCATACCAGGAAATTGTCACATGCACACTCAAGTTTGGGTTAAATATAGATACAAATGTAGATTTCTTACACAATGGAATGGTAATGTGCAATCGAAGATGCTCACACAAATAATTGTGCCGTGTGTGTGTGTGTGTGTGTGTGTGTGTGTGTGCAGCTGTGGGAGGCACTTTGCTTCAGGGTCCTGCTGCAGTCAGTTAATCAGATCAACTTAGTGACCTGAATAAATTTTGCTAAGCTGTTTCAAAAAATAAAAACTGCCCTGAATCATGTCAGCCTGTGTAATGCAGTACAATTAACCATTGTGCGCTGAAAGAAAATGCTTTAAATAAGAGGTAAGATGAAAAAGTGTAAACTTATTGAATCAAAGTCTATAACAGGGATCAAAACACAGACTGGAAAAGTCAAATAGAGATAATCTGTGAATATGAATCTTGAAAATTCTGTTAAATTAGAAAAGCAAGGCTTTATAATAAAGCCTACAGGGTATGACAAGACAAGTTAGATATAACTAAACACAGTACAGGTGAACACAATCAGGCAACAAACCAATGACAGCAGAAAGAGGAGACGAGTAGAATAGAAATAAATGCAAAACATAGACAGATGATGTTCATAAAGGTGCCATAAAGGAGTCATCATAAGTGATGACAGCCATCACTACCTATAGTATTCTGCTAAGGATAGATAGATAGATAGATAGATAGATAGATAGATAGATAGATAGATAGATAGATAGATAGATAGATAGATAGATAGATAGATAGATAGATAGATAAACTAAAACAATATGTTGTGATGGTTTCACGGTTGCAAGCTTTCCTGCCTTTTTCCCCATCTCCAGTGTTTTTGCTAGTAACAAATATACACAGACCATTGCTCTTTAATGCACTGATTAAAATTTTTCTCCTATAATTCTTCCGTCTCATCAAATCTTCACAGTAAACTACATCCATAAAGTGACAATGTCTTAGCACATGAATTTACACAGCACTCCATTTTGTGTGCCACAGTTTACCATCATATAAGAAGTCACATTATTTTCTATAATTAAATATTTTTACCTTCTCTTCAAACCATTATATATCATTTGAGTTATATTAATATTAAAATGAATAAAATTCATATATTGTTTACAGCAGAATGTGGGTATTTAACCCCTCTTATTCTCATAATGATTCACACTGGTATAGTGGTACAGTCTATAGATAATAAATTTTAAGAATAATATATAAATTTTTCCACCCATATACATTTAATATTTAGAGGTATATTTTTGGTAGTTTTGACAGAGAAACATGAATGAAACATGAATGGCACAAAATTTATGTGTAATTGCACAGTTTAAAGGAAACCCCATTTGGAAAGCTGCAGTTTGGCCAGGATTGATTTGTCTGTGTTTCCTGTATGTCTTTTTATAGATGTGCCCCAATGCACCTTAACTCCACCCCATCTCAATCTCAAAAAAAGGAAAACATGGCGGAAATTCAGAGCTATAAAGGTACATCACTGCCTTCATTCAGCAAGTCAGTCCACTGCTAACACACTAGAATCCTGTGCTCATTTCTGGGAACATGAAAGAGTACAAGAAGCCATGTCATGTATTGATAAGAGCTGAAAAGGAGGCTAAGCAGAGGAGTTTCCATTCGAACAGCAAGACGGCATGTGTAAGAGCATGTGTAAGACACCAAGAGGAATCATTGCAAGGCCCAAACTCCGTTCAGGTTGAGGGCTGAAATCACTCAGGCAGGGATTTAAACTCCTTCGACTACAGTACTAGAGCTAGCTTTAGTGATAGCACTAGTCACCATGGGGTTCCACCACTAAAAATGGTGCTGTTGCCAAAGAAGAAAGCACACTAAGAGTGACAGGAGATGATATCAGGTAAAGCTTCATGTGGGTCAATATGTGAAAAACCCAGCCGATATCCAAAGACAAGTGTTCAAGGCCTGTGCTGACCAGATATCCTCAGTATTCATCACCTTCTTCAACCTGTCATTTGCACAAGCCATTGTACTCACATGCCTCAAGAAAGAACTCCACCATAGCACAAGATCCAACATGGAGCATCCATTAGGGCTTTGAATGGGACCTCTGATCAGGCATGAGCTCTTTTATCTCTGTTTTATGGACACAAACACACACGCACTCAGTCACACTCCCCTCAACATCTATGGACTACTCTAATATATCATTCATCTCAGGAGCACATGCATACACTACACATATTACGTACACATATGTGATTTGTTGATGTGTGTGATATCAGATGCAGTGTGTATTTTGTACAAAGATATTTATTCCCATTGTCTCTGCAGTGTTGTCCTGCACTGTTGTGTACTTGCACCATCACCTGTACTTCAGTAAAACAATCATGTTGTGCTTACAGAAAACATAAAGACAAAAAAAAGGCCGTAAAACTAAAATAAACCTTGGTAATGTTTGCCAAAGACAGAAGGGGTAGATTCAAGAAGAAATAAAAAACATTACAATGTTGAACTTCACCTACTTAACCACTAGAGCACCAATCGTGAATAATCCTTATAATCTGGACTAATGTACCATTAAATCACATGGATGGAAACCTGGCTTGAGAGTGCTTCATTAATGCAAGCAGCTGTAACATAACACACACACACACACACACACACACACACACACACACACACACACACACACTATTCCTTTTTCATGCAACGGACAGACACACAAGGCCCCGGGTGTTATCTATCATCCTGATGTTGGCCAAAAGGAAGCACTTCTTCTTCTCTCTGTCAGTCTACAGTAACCTTTTTCGAAGGACTACACTGGGCTTTCGGCCATCCTGTCTCTGGTGATGTGTGGGTGCAGTACAAACGTAGAAAACAGACACACTTTCTCCAGTAAGGCACATGGTTAGTGTGCACCGTATACAAGGCAACACAACACCAGGATCTGAGCTAAGGTGGAATTTGCCGCGTAAGCATTCCTGACTGAACACCGAGCTGCTCCTTTGTATCACTGATTTCCGAGCTGGACAAGGGGGGTGATGAAGGGCAAAGAGTCAGAGAGATGCTGTTTGTCACCTACGTAATGAGAGCTATTGATTTACCTGTAAGCGTCTTGTTTGAGGTGACTGTATGTGTGCTGATATATGGGAGTCTGAGGGTGTATATATATTTATATATATATTTATATATATATATATATATATATATATATATATATATATATATATATATATATATAGACTCCAGCTAGGAACAGCAGTCTAATTAAGTAATTATAGTAGATGTGTTCATTTTCTGACAAAACGTCTTCATCGGGCTGAGGTTATATTTTTGATCATTTTGCAGATAATACTTAATTATCTGTCAAATATATTATTTTACTTTTTTACTTTTTTTCTGAATTTTCCTTTTATTTTATTCTAATATGTATATTATTTTTCTGAAAGTGTGTGTGAACATGTCAGAATCTAAAATAATATACTTTTCTAGGTTTTATTTTCTAGATATGTTTTTATTTAGTTTAGTTTATTTACACTTTTAAGTTTCTGTTATGGGGGGCATGGTGGCTTGGTGGTTAGCATGTGTGACTCACACCTCCAGAGTTGGGGGTTCGATTCCTGCTTCCGCTGTATGTGTGGAGTTTGCATGTTCTCCCCGTGCCTCGGGGGTTTCCTCCGGGGACTCCAGTTTCCTCCCCTGGTCCAAAGACATGCAATGTAGGTTGATTGGCTTCTCTAAATTATCTGTAGTGTGTGTCTGTGTGTGCCCTGCGATGGGTCGGCACTCCGTCCAAGGTGTATCTTGCCTTGATGCCCGATGACGTCTGAGATAGGCACAGGCTCCCCGTGACCCGAGAATAGATGGGATAAGCGGTACAGACAATGAGGAGGAGTTTCCGTTATGCAAGCTTCCACATGACAGCTGCAATTTTGTGTCATATTGCTTGCTGAAGCCATGCAAGCCATTTTGTTACATAAAAAAGTACTCCAAGGTTTTAAGCTTCAAAGAATGTACAATTTTAGGATCATGTCAAATCTTCAACAGTTTAGTCAACTTTAATTAATGTATGTTGAATGAAGAACCTGCTGGTTCTCTTCAGCTGCTGTTTATGGTGCATGTTTTTAATATAGATAGATCTTGGTAACAATTCCCATGTAGCGCATCCACTTACCTGTAACCAACAATGGCACAACATGCAGAAAATATATCTCAATCAAGTACTATGTAGCTCTTTGGCTACTTGGAAAAACATCAGCAGAACACGGTTTTAGATCACCCTTAATGCATGTCCTTAATGTTCTGCCTTTTATAGCTTTAGGCAAGTTGGAATATTTAGTCACTGTAGTCAGTCGTGAATTAGCAGCTCGAAGACAGCCCAGAAAAGTAGTTTAGGTTGATTAATGACCGGGGAAAGTTGTGTGCGGGGGAACTTGAGCTGAATCTGCTAATCACGTGATGAGAGTGCGGAGATTTAATAAGCCATCACCAAGAAGGGATGCTGTCTTATAACACTGATGGATATAATCGAGCTAAACGAAACGCATAGTCAGAAGATCTACATTGTGTCACAGGACCTAAATTACGTGAGTCATTCTGTCATATCTGTGCTATCTGGGTTTGAATGAATGCTTGTATTAAAGTATGGTTGTAGACTCAGGTGGAGCAACAGTACTGTCTGCTGTAACTGCCATGTCTAGCCATGGCTCTGGACAAAGCCATGTTTTGTGCCAATCTGTCACTTGGCACTGAGGAAGGGAGCGAGTGTAAAACAATACAGTGTTCCAGAATGATATGTCATTCTCCCACTCACACTTCTCCAGCTCACAGGATTACCAGCTACCATTGTTGCGAACTAAAATCCTCTGATTATTGTTGGGCATGTCTTGCCTTTGTGTTACAAGGTGGAGTGTTAAAAAGCTCAGTGTGCATGACACAATTCAACAGAATGATGAGGGCAGGATGTGTGATTTTGTGATTAACACAATAAGTGGTGATTAATTTGCCTGTAAGCTTGTTCATTTAGAGGTACTTAGTCAGCAGGTAGTGAACAAATATAATCATTTGTAAATACCCCTGTTGAAACTGGCAGTTAAAATGTCATATTCCTCTAACATGTAATGATGTCAAACTGATTAAAATTAATGCCGCATTACTCATATACTTCAAATTAATCAAACATGCCCCATGTGAATCATTAGTCAATCTTGTAACTGCTATGGATCTTTAATTAGTCCCTTGGCTTACTGCTTTCTCCAGTAGAAGTCCAAATAAAATAGTATAATTGCATTAAAATATAAAACAGCCAATGGGATTCACATCTCATGATACGCACAACAAAGCCACAATACATGCTAGGTAATGTAACGGTTGCATGGATGTTTATTAAAGCGAGAAAGAAATCCAATGCTCTCTGCAATGCTGTTTTTAATGAAACTGTGGCATGTCCTACACATGTACAATTCCCTCCAATCTCATCGCACTGGAAACGTATCAACAAAAAAGCGATATTAGTCCTGCAGCCACCATCATAAGAACTTGAGCAAATAAATAGAGAAAATAAGGACAACAGGACTCTGAAATGCCACATATAATAATGTCCTGGCTGAGCCAAGTTGTACAATGAAATACGAAAGAAAACCTATTAAGCTTGGAAATTAACTGGTTAGTTGCCAACAGAACTGTAAAACCATGGTGAAGTGGTGTTTCTCGTTTCTGGTTCTTACACAATTTAGCGATCTTCTTAAATAACATGCTTGAACTAGGTGTGTAAAGAGAGAGAAAATAGATAAACCATGCAGAGTCATGAGTAAGAGACACTCACTTGTATTTACAAGTATAAAAGGCACCTCACTCAACCCCTTGCCTCATTAAAAAGCTTTAATGAGAAGATTCTTCTGACATCAAGTCAACTACTCTCTGTTGCATAAAGCATAACAGTCTTGTTAATATAGTGAAATGTTGCCATTTGCCTAGTTAGCAGTACAGTCGAACTGGTTAGTGATGTTTTATTAACCCAACTCAGTGAAAGAAAACAAAAAAAGGAAACAAAAAATAGACATAACTGAGAACAATATTCAGTAGCTCAGGCCAGGTACACTTTTCTATTCTCTTTATTTCATGAGAGCCAAATGTGAAAATGTCCACCTACAGACCATAAAGTCAAGTGTATAGATGAAGCATGGGCTCTGCAATACAGAGGAACACTGGGTCAAAAAATCAAGTAGTGTTTAGTAAAGGGTGTTGATGGGTAGCTTGATTAAACCGTAAGTGTTGCTATAATTCTGGGTTGGAAATTTCTAGAAGTGAATCAGCATACAGAGGAGAATGTGAAAAGCTCACACCTGTTAAATACTGCTGTGTAATTCAGAGAGGATTTTTAATCTTTAAAAAACAAAAGAATAAAATGTGTTGTTCTGGTTGTTCGTAATACTTAACTGAACTGCGATTAATACAGAGATGCAATTTCAAAGGAAATATGATTACACTATGAAAAACTAGTCTATAGACCACTTTTTATTTTGTAGCAGAGTGAAGAGAAACCAGTATGGCAGGAAATCACATCACACAACGCACAGAAAGACTTCATCAGCTTATACTGAGGTCTCTATATAATGTAAATGTATATTATGGATATGTACAGTACAGAGTGAGTTATGATTCTCTGTTCAGTAAGTGCTGCTTGATCTTGTGAATGATCTTGCAGCATCTCATGAAACATTTCAATCAAGCTTTACTCATGGCCACTTTTTCTAGTTTAATGCAACTGAACAGTAGAAATCATGATTTTAGCACTGTAGAATCAACCTCAATTAAACACTTGCAGTAAACAGAAGTGACACATTACCATGTAGTACCTCTTCCTGAAGTACTTGTTGTTAAAAAAAAAAAAAAAAAACTCAGTTTTTAGGCTAATAGTATCCTAGTTAGTGTCCTATTGAACCAGTGTTAATGTATTAATTGACTGAGAACTAAAGCACTTTTGTACGTCGCTCTGGATAAGAGCGTCTGCCAAATGCCAGAAATGTAAATGTAAATGTAGTACCTCCCTTTACTAAAACAAAAGAACAGCTGCCCTTACGTTTTGCTGTGGCGTTCTTAGAAATGCTGTCAACCATTTATTCAATTTCTAACTGCTGTTGTCCTCAATGGCTCTGCCCACGTCTGTTATGTAGCAGTGTTCAGCATTCCACATTTTATTTCTGTGCAGTTCTAATACATTTTACAATTATTAACAGTACATTACACTCTAACGTACAGGGTTTCTTACAGGTTCTCCGGATGATTAATGGCTTAACACTGATAACAGATCAAGGATTAGGGCAGAAAATTAAATAACATTAACTGTAACATTTTATATGTTTATTTTTCCTGGGTTTTCAGGCTTGTATAGACCACTACTTAGGTCAGTGGTTTTCAAAAAAATTTTTTAAGCCGGACCCTTTTTTTCCTTTTTAAATTGCCGCAACCCACATATATACAACCACATTTTACAAAATTACATACAATACAATTCACCCACACACACACACACACACACATATATATATATAAAAGCATGTGTGGCTATTCATAACCTACTTTAATGAGGATGGGCCTGCTTTTTCTGCATAATCTGTTCCCCAGCCGGTTCGCAGGACAACAGGGCAACACGCATGTCCAGAGAAGCATTCAACTTGTTTTATTCATTCGTCTTCATTTTGGTTAAAACTGAGAATCCAGTTTTGCACATATAGGTAGTTGTAGAAGGCAGTAGCAATGAAATTCTTGCTTTGCTCAGCATCGGATACTCGGTGGGGAGGCTAATCCAGAACAAAGATAATTTACTTTCATAAAAAAAACCATAAATGGTATTTTTTGACTTCTGCCTGCTCATATTCAGCATAAAATAAATTAAAGACAGGCTATTAACATAACTCTACTAAAGTATGTGCATCATCACAGTGGTTTTTTAAGTGTGTTTCTATTCAAAGTTATTATTATTATTCTTGGTTTTTTTTATTACTATTAAAACTGCATTAATTAATTTCAGAACATTTTCCTTAAATCATATTGGTGACCCATATTTTAAGTCTCACGACCCACCCAAGGGTCCCAACCCAGGGTTTGAAAACCTCTGACTTAGGAGATTAGAGATCTCTGGTGAGGACAACAGCACCACCAATAGTTGTAAGAAAAACACAGAAAATGTTATGAAAACATGAGGCTGGGGCTGAAATCTTTCTGGCTCAGACTGTATATTTGTACAGGGATACTGAAGGTTTACATACTGAAACACCCCTTAGATTTGATTTCCATTCAAGCTGCTTCTGTAGCATGGTATTAGCAGTGATTGAGAAGGTGCAAGAGAAATACAGTCGCAGAACTAATGAACAAAAACAAGGTAGATTATTGACACTATCGTTCTTTTCCCCACCAAAATGCCTTTCATGTCTTTAACACAATGGGTTACAACTTTTTTGTTTATAATAGTTTGTTTTCTGAGGAAATACAGCATTGAACCCAGAAGCAAATTACAGACTTTAAAAAGCTGGAAATCTCCAATGAAGTTGCCTATGTGTCATTAGGTGTGTGTTAATTCATTGGCCCCACATCATTCTTATTATGTCATTGATGAGACATCATGATATAATGCATTGCTCAACAGTTTGTCTTTGTCAAGCTGCTGATAGCCTTCACTCTAATATCTCTAATATCGGCCATACAAAGACCACCCCTGAGGCAGGAATATGCCTAGGTAAGACTGCAGTCTAGCAAGTCATGTCTTGAAGACTTCAATTGTCCTGTGGTTGTCCTGAATCATGAAGTAATCTTTCATCTGCTGTAATTCTGAGCTTTTCTGTTTTATTTGCTGTTTTCACCTTGAATTATGGTACACTGACTGTTGTACCCTATCCAACTTGTCTCAAGGCTGCTTCCTTTCCTTTTCATGATTTAGCTTTCTCCTTCCTCTGTGTTTGCTCCAGCCTCTGTCTCTTTCTTTTTCTCCTATCTGAGTGGGTTTTTGGCTCACCGCGGCGTTTTCCAGTCAGCCATGAATGGGAAGCTGAAGCTCCGTGGCACATTCAGGGGGCCGCCTGCTCACAATCTGTCAGCCTGATCACCTGCCATGCCAGGGCAGTGTTTACTAATGAGGTCAGTGCCACTTGTCCACACCAACCAGGGCTTCAAGACTCTGGCCAGGTACACGTTTCCATTCTCTTTATGTCATGAGAGCGAAATGTAAAAATGTCCACCTACAGAGCATAAAATCAAGTACATGGATGAAGCATGGGCTCTGCAATACAGAGGAGTGCTGGGCCAGAAAAGCGGGTAGTATTGTAGTAATGTTATTAGTAGTGAATCAGCATACAGAGGAAAATATGAAAAGCTCACACCAGTTTAATATGGCTGTGTAATTCACAGATTTTTTAATCTTTAAAATAAACAACAATGGTCCAGAGTAATGAAGAGTGTGGGAAAGAGGTAAAGAAGCAAGTGCAGGCAGGTTGGAATGGGTGGAGAAAGGTGTTGGGAGTTCTGTGTGACAGAAAAATATCAGCGAGAATCAAGGGGAAGGTGTACAGGACAGTGGAGAGACCGGCCATGCTGTATGGTTTAGAGACAGTGTCACTGAGGAAGAGACAGGAGGCAGAGCTAGAGGTAGCAGAGCTGAAGATGTTGAGGTTCTCTTTGGGAGTGACAAGATTAGACAGGATTAGGAACGAGTACATCAGAGGGACAGCTCGTGTTGGACGTTTGGGGGACAAAGTTAGGGAGGCCAGATTAAGATGGTTTGGACATGTTCAGAGGAGGGAGAGTGAGTATATTGGTAGGAGAATGTTGGACATGGAGCTGCCAGGCAGGAGGCAAAGAGGAAGGCCAAAGAGGAGGTATATGGATGGAATTAATGAGGATATGAAGCTAGTGGGTGCAAGTGTTGAGGATGCAGAAGATAGGGATAGGTGGAGAGAGATGATTCGCTGTGAAGAAGGAGGTGTTATTGTTAGTTGTGGTGGTGGTGATGTTTTTTTGTTGGTAGATCCATATATTCATAATTTTTTCTTGCATTGATTGCTTAATTGAACTGTGACTAATACATAATCTTTTTGTTATAGCTGCAATTTCATAGGTAATATGATTACATTATTAAAAATTAGTTCGAAGACCACTTTTCAATTTACGGCAAGTTGAAGAAGAACCAATATGGCAATAAATGATGTCAAAGAAATCAGTGTTCAGTATAGCGTGTGTCAAGATTCTGTGTGCAGTGAGCACTGTGTATGAGGTCATTGTATGTGTGAGGTCACTACTATTGCCTTGTATTTTTCCCTCATCACTCTCTTGAAATCTCACATTCAAATAAATTGGTGTATATTTCTTCTTCTGGGGCTTTTCTATATATCTCTTTCTGACAAGCTTTTGATTATGTATAAGTGACAGAGCTCCACTTCACAAGACTCTCTCTCTCTCTCTCTCTCTCTCTCTCTCTCTCTCTCTCTCTGTCTCTCTCTCTTTCTTTGTGTGTGTATATGTGTGCATTACCTCACATCATTGCTCCCTCAGGCAAAGAGAAAACAAAATGGATGGACACATGGGATTACAGTCCAGATGGTGGCTCTTTCAATAACTGGACCAGTAGGTTAAGCCTCCATTACACAGGCTTAGGGCACAGTAACTGTTTATCACCCAAGGACTGTGGATAATGTTAACAGCAAGTAATCAGTTATGTACTGAATGATAAAAAAAAAAAAAAGATTACAGCCACACTGAGAGCCTTAAAAATCACTGACTCCACTTCAGGTTTCAGAAAGCAGAGGTCAAAATTAAGCTAGCACAAGTGGGAACACTATTTGCATGTGGGGAAAATCTGAAAGACAGAGTAAATCTGCTGCCACTGTTGCCCCCGAAGACTGGCGGATTCTCTGTGAGCCAAAATTCATTTGATATTATCGTGCCCAGTTAACGGATTAATTAAAGAGCCTGCGAGTCAGTACAAAGTGGCACGGCCAGGAAGCCATCCTGCCCTACTGCGCTGCAGTTGGTGAGGCCAAAGTGCAAACCGCTAGCCAATTCTGCCACCCAGAAAGAAAAGCAGACAGGAAATCCTGAAGCGTTAACACTGGGCACTTCTCATGAAAACAGAACTCTGCAGAATCACCCCGTGCTCACATTAGAAAGTGACTCGGCAACCGGTGACTCCTCATTTCCTATGTATGTGCACGATGCAGAGCCATGACTCCAGAGTCTGAAGCAAGCCACATGGAAACTGACAAATGAGTTAGAGTTTCTCAAATCCATGCAAATTAGACATGATGCAATATAGTGACAAATCCAAAACATTGGCTCGAGTAAATTCTGCTGCCCACCTCAACTCTTTAAGGTTTTAGCTTAACCCATGGTAACTCATGGTAGATAGATGTCTATGAGTCACATTATCCTGGTTTTCAGAAACACAAATTTTTAAATTTTAAACAAATGTAGCATAGTGAGCTTTTTACAGTGTTGATTATTACCTTTGGGAGGTGGGCATGGTGGCTTTAGTCATTATGACATTTGCCTCACGTCATTGGGATTGGGGATTGGGATTATGTTCTCCTTGTGCTTCTGGAGTTTCTTCTGGGTACTCCGGTTTCCTCTCCTAGTCCAAAGTCATGCTGTCATGGTTGGCAAAGTTCCCTGTTGGGCCACTAGGGGGCTTTCAACAGTGGTTTTGTTTTTGTACCATGTGTGTTTGTTTTAGCCCCGCCTGATCCTTAGCCTGTTCCCGCCTCTGTTCACCTGTCCCTTGTGTTCCCTTGATTATTTATATTGGTTGTTGTGCCTGTCTTTGTTGCTAGTCCTTGTCGTTATTGTGAGTCTTTGTTCTGTGTTTGGTTTTCTTCCTGTGTTCCTGTGTATGAGTGTTCCTATTTTGAATAAACCCCTGTTTGATGTCTATCCCTGTGTATGGGTCTGCTCCGTCTCACCTGGTACCACCGGTACGTGACACATGCATTGTAGGTTGATTGGAATCTATAAATTGTTGGTAGTGTTTGAATGGGTGTGTGCCTGTGTTTGCGATTGTGCCTTGCGATGGGTAGGTACCCCATCCAGGGTGTTCCCCACCTTGCTCCCAGGGTGCCTTGGAACTGGCTCCGGGTTAAGTACAGATAATGGATGTAGAGGTTGGATTATACAGTTTGGCTCTTTAAAAAATCTGAACATTGCACAGCACAAGCAACAAAGTAACATGAGTTAATAATTGCTTGCTAGTGTGAACTGCTCAAACCAACTCCCTTAGTGACAGTGAAAGTCACTGACATTGCATTTTCCCCCCATTGGATATGAGCAGGGGTACATGTGTTCCTATTAAAGGAGCCGGTGAGAGTATGACACAGCTTAAATGGCAGATGATTCATCAAACCTGTATAAGTATAAAGATTTCCCAAGGGAAGCATTCTCTCATAACCCCACCAAATGACAAAAAGCCAAATGCAAAATGGTGTCCAGGAAATCTGTTCCAAAAAAGAGTGTGATTTTTGCAAAATCAGGGCTGATTTTAAATAAAACGGTTTCCAGAGCAAGGATGATGTGATGTGAAATCACCTTTGAGCCAGCCTCTTTACACTCAAAGCCCACCAGTTAAAAATAAACGCTTTCACATTGGACTTCTTTTTACGCTTAGCTCTGCTTTTGTGTAAAGCAACTTGGTAATGGCAGAAGCCCAAAATAACCACTATTGAAAAAAGTAAGAGAGTCCAAGAAAACTAAAAGAGAAAGACAGGACAAGAAAGCTAAGGCTATTCATGTAAAAGAATAAAGACAGAAATAACAAAAAAATAGATACAGAGACAGAGGATGCTCTAGAAAAACTTTAAAGAACAGAAAATAATGAAAGAATAAGAGGGTAGCTGAAAAAATGAGAACGCAGAAGTGAAAAAAGCAAGCTGCAGGGAAGAGAGTGAAAACTGTGCTTGAAGGAAACAGAGTGAAGCTGTGTGACACAGGGATGAGAGCTGAGCTGCTGGACAGAGATAGAGATAAAACCCCACGACCAGATGGTGTTCACACACTCGTGGATTAGTAGCAGACATAAAACCGCTCAAAAAAAAACCCTCCGCTGGACATGCATGCAAATTCTCATATAAGAGCATGGCATGCCTTACAGGTAGAAGCCACATGCCCAAAAATCAACACTGGAACATTTGGTATTAATGGGCTCTGACGTCCCTCCCATGGATTTGTCATCTGCCATTTATTGACTGAAATGCTAGCATTTATGTGCTGATACAGTACAATGGAGAATGAGCATCTATAAAGCCTGATCATGTCTACATGTACTCACAAATTTGTATATGTGAGCCTTCATGAGGATCTTCAAGGTCTCTTTCTATAAAGCGCACTTCATAACATCACTGAAAACTGGAAATGTCTCACAGATGCAAAGCTGTTAAACTGAATATTTCAGATGTCTTTTACATCATTAACCAAATTACTGATACGCTTAAATTTACATCCAGTTTGTTATATGGAGTAAAGACTGAAGTTGCACTGAAAGAAATGATCCTAACTCCTATGGTATGGGAAAGGATCAATGTCATGCCCTGTCTATGCCATGATGTGACACTGTACTCCTTAGACATTATGCTGTATTTAGTTTTGGTCAGGTTTCTGCATTTGGCCTTGACTTTAATCGTGGAAAAAAAAATCAGGAATAGATTTCAAACCCAAAGACTTAGCTGGCATGTTGCCTTAGTCCTTAATTGTTTATTCCCATTTTATTCACTGTTCTATGAATAAAATGCTAAACCATTTCTAGCCCATTGTTTTCCCAGAGTGTGTTACGTCTCTCATAACTTAGCAACACAGTCACTGGGAGGAACACAGTACTGGATCAGTGTCATCATAGTCAGAGCATGGTACTGGTATCCATGGGAAAAGTGGAATTGGTGCATTAAAGCATTTTCTTTCTCTCTCTCTCTCTCTCTCTCTCTCTCACACACACACACACACACACACACACACACACACACACACATTTTTTCAACAATCTCAGTTCCTATCACTTTCATTACAGCACTACACACTGCTGCATTCCCTTCACATGAAATCACTGCTGTGTCATGAGATGGCTCTCCGGAGAGTGTTCATTCGTTTGCTCATCTTCCAGTGACTTGTGTTTGTTCACGGTTGGAAGTCGCTTTACGCTCACGATTCTGGAGTCATGCTCTATATACTTGTCATTGCATTACACAAGATGACACACAGACAAATGACGTTGTTTCACACCTCATTAGCGTTTGATTTTTTCCCCCTTTTCTGCATCTGTGAATCACCCAACAGAACATTTACAATAGCCATTTTTCACTGAGCCAAAACATATTGACTGTAATCGTAAAACTCTGAGTACACAGATATGAGCAAAACTAGCATGCCTCCGAGCTAACACCAACAATCTGCATTCAGGTCACTGTTCCTTATTGCCAATTAAAGCTAGATGAGGTAAACACATTAAAGAATGTGTAATATGTTGACAGCCATAACCTCTCATCCTTCCTCCTTTGAAAACAGTGAAGCTCTTTTCCTTCGGGTTGCTACGTTGTCAAGCCGGGATTCACAAAGTAAACAACAGCAGCAAAACATTTGCAAATGAGAGATAATCTGTCCTATTGCAGCAACCTTTGAAGTTTAGGACATGGGATTTATCATTAAACTGACATGAATGACTGTGAGATTCATGCTAATGCCGTTTGATTTGGGCTACTTAGGTGTTAATCTTTAGCATAAGTGCCTTGAACTCATACAAGTTTCTCCCCCTCGCTAAATCCAATCCTAACCACTCGGCACAACAGAAAACAGTCCAGATGGTGTTATCAATGGAAGGAAAAATTAATCGACAATTTGTTCTTGTGGAAGTTTACTAGCAAGGGCAAGACAATTTGCATGACTTAATCTAAATAGTTTATGTTTCTAGAAAGATATCTTCCTTGAAGGTAACTTATACACTTACTGATCATTTTATAATTTAAAAATGGTGGACACTTTAATTTGAATAAAATACAATATCATAATAATATTATAAGCTGTATTTGAAGTGTAATTGCATGTCTAGAGCACAGATCACAAAATCTTGCCTATAAACAAGCTACCTTTAACTTATATCCTTAACTTATACAGGATATTTACTTAACATAAAAAAAATAAATAAATAAATAAAAAAAAGGTGGGGTGAATGTTAAAGTATATTGCTAGGTGGTTTTTAAACCACAAGTAGCTAGCTTGAAAATGTTGATGTGCACTGGACCATTTTTAATTCCTTCCTGTCCTTTGCTGAGAAAATTCTGGCCATTTCCACCTGCTCCTGCGGTTGTCATACCTGCCTTTGATATCAAAATAAGGTTAATTTTCCCAAACTATAACAATTTAGTCATTTAAACAAGAGTGATGCTAACCACAAAGCAGTTTAGTAACTGTAGATACAGTAAATGTTGCACAGCTCCATGCGAGCAGCCGATGTGCTCACATGTTAATGAACATGGCCTTTTTAGTCCTGTGAGCACTCTGACCACTCGTTTTCGCCCACATGAAAGAAAAACCACCCGCTCTCACGACTCGAACACTTCTGCTAGCAACAGGATGCACTCAATGGCACAGCTTGTTTCTATGCAGCTTTGATGAACAAAGGCCAATGTGCTTTTACTTGGAATAATCATAGTAACACAATTTAGCCAATTAAAATTAAATCGTGACCCACAAACTCACTGTCTTCAGCATTGGAATGAACTAAGTAAACTATCAGATAGCATCTTTTTTCCACTTAAAGATGTCTTTGGGTTCCAAACAAAAAATGATAAACAAAACAACATTCAGAACATTCGGAGCATTCAGAACTTTTTACACTGGCATTTTTAAAGCTACTTTACCTGGAAAAAAGCAATGTTAACAAAAATATTGATTCCTTCAAGACACTCATTGATGACTTGTTGGGATACTGAATGATCAGACTAACACAGATTTTACTCCCCATTAGTAGTAGAAGAAGTTGCTTTCGGCTGCTCCCTGTTCGGGGTCGCCACAGCGGACCAACTGGTCCGCACAACAACTTGGCACAGGTTTTACGCCGGATGCCCTTCCTGCCGCAACCCTCCCATTTTCCCGGGCTTGGGACCGGCATTGCATCCAGTGGCTGGGGTTGAGGCATTGGCTGGGAATCGAACCCGGGCCTTCCGCATGATAGGCGAGAAACCTACCACTGAGCCACCAATGCCTCTACTCCCCATTAGTAGTAAACTGTGAAATTATTGATTATTCCTATTTTTTTTTATCTTTTTCAGTTAAATGTTAAAAGTCTGTAATCACGCAGCATCCAAATAGCACAACCTTAAACAGAAAATTAGCTTTGTCCTTTAGCCAGAGCTTTCTAACCACATACCACTCACAATTATTGTCCCTTCATATCATTTGTACCACTAAATAATTTGTAATTCATAAAAGTAAGCTGTATGATAGCAGTAATTAACAATTACAACCAATTAATTCGGCTGCAATAATCTACAGTCTGGGCTACAAAGAAATCAGCCACAGCCTCTACTTTATGCACTGTGGTTCAACCAAAGTAAATATAACCACTTTAAGCCATTTTTTAAAAGGAAATCATATAAGATGGATGTCAAAAACATGTCTCAAAAGACATGCCCCTGTAGCTCATTTACACTAGCCCTTTCATTTACACTATCCTTTATCCTACTGCATTATTTCACAGCTGAGCTAAATGCCTCAGAGTGTTATCTAGGCCATATCTCATTTACAGTGCACACAGTATTACGGCACTGTAACAACATGTGCATGAAAAGTAACTGATGAAAAAATGTCAGAGAGGGTTGATGGTGGACGTGACCCAGGATAAATTCCCCCACATGCAGTCTAAGTGGTTAATCTGTGCCATGCTCTTCAGCTCGTTGGGAAATGAGCCCTGCGATAATCAATCACTAACACACAACCAGAACAGCTCCTAGCGTGCAGGCAAATCTGAAACCGGCCCGTGCCTCGGAGGGAGCATGGTCGCACAGCTAATAGCTCCCCTTGTCAGTAGTAACAGTAAATTAAGCACACACTCGCAAAATACACACACAATCCAGCAAGCACAGAAGTGTGAGGAGACGCTTGCAGCAACACCTCATGAAGCCGAGACTCATGCTACGAATGCCAGAGAATACCTGGCTCTTCAGAGAGACAATGCAGATAATAACAAAAATACTAATATATACCATTTATCTCACATTACAGGATACACATGTCTACACATATCTATTTTTTATTTATTGCTTGATTACATATATATCTCTGATTCACACGTTGACCAGCATCTGTCAAAGTAACTTTAGCTAAGTTAGCTATAGCTATTGTAACTAGTTCATTTTCTCTGCGAAATTTGATCATGTTAGCTAGCCACATTACCTAGCTAGCTGTAGTCTACCAACTAGCATTTTTGTTTAAATGACCTCAAGCATTTTACCATTTGAAAATGTAACCAAACAATAGGCATATGTGACTAAAAATTTTGTTTAATGAATTGAGTAGTGTTAAAAATTACGTTTTATTTTAATGTTAGCTAGCCAGCAAACAGATAGCTAAGTTAGGTAGCTAACATTAGCTTGATGAGCAAGTATTTGATCACATTTTGTTAGCAAAGTACATAAACACAGTAAAAACTACAGAAACTACTGGGTATTGTATATAATACACTTTTAATTTGAGAAGCTATTAATTTAACACAAGCTATTAAATTTAAATTATGTTAGAATCTATAAAGGTAGTGCTTTTATATTTACGGTGAAAAACAAACTAACAAAAAATAAGGGCTACAAAGGTCTCCATTATAAAGAAATTTCACAAATGCAAATGCTTACTGTGTCCTTTTTCATTGATTTAGTCATCTTTTATAAGTGCTTTATTCTAGTCAGGATCTCTGTGGATTCACACACTTCACACCTGGGGGCAATTTAGCATCGCCAGTCCTCCTACCAGCATGGGTTAGGGAGGAACGTGGAAATCAGAGACCCTAGGGAAAAACTATGCAGACAATTCCACACAGATGTCATGAATCGGTGATGGAGGTGGAGGCAAGTGCAGTTAATTTACTGTGGAAAGTAATATATAAAACAAACAAAATGGTGAACACAAGAGTCATTAAAATGAACTATGGGTACAATGTAAGACCAAGGAAGGGGCCATCCCCAAACTTCTCCCACAAAGCTGGGAGCATGAAATTGTCCAAAATGTCTTGGTATGCTGAAACATTAAGAGTTCCTTTCACTGGAACTAAGGGGCTAAACCCAACCGCTGAAAAACAACACCTGAATTCAATGATTTGGAGGGGTGTCCCAGTTTAATTTTAAAATATAGACAGAGCTACTTATCTTCCCCCAAAACCCCAGGCTTGATAAGTGATAGCATGTTCAGTGGCAATATATTCTGCTTAGAAACCATTGAAATCACAGGCTTAGAGGGCAGCAGTCTTCTTTAATGAATACTTAATGAAGTCTGTGATCGTTTTAGAAACCCTGAGAATATTTCTTTTGAAGATTTTCTTCATAGTAACATCATAGCGTGAGTCAACAAAAGCATCAGATGATATAAGAAGCCAAACAACTTCCCACTCCCCAAATGTTATGGAAGAATTTGCACAGGCGAAAATTGGGTTATAAAACGTTACCCATATGGGTTGCAGCATCATAATTCCCCATGGCTCTCAGGCCTCATTAACTTGCTCTGACCAAAAAAAAAACAAAAAACAATCTGCCATGTCTTGTTTAGCACCTCTCTCCTGAATATATATTTGGGAGATCTTTGGATACAAGATTGCAATGCACAGTTTGTAGGAATGCTAACAATTGAGAGTAATTTCATTAGTCTTCATGCTAAGTAAGATTTATGACTACTAACGTCTTTAGCTTTTTAGAATGGGAATTATGGAATGATCCTGTTTTGGTTTGTTTTCCTGTTTCAGCATGAAAAAAAATGCAGATGTACGCAAAAAAAACTCTCATATTTCTCCACTGCTTCTTTGTTGTAACTTTCGATCACACAAAATGGAGTACAGTTGGTATAAGCTTTGTGATTTTAGCTGGCATTAACTAGCATTTCAGTTAATAGGGGTTATGAAGAAGAAGAGAAGAAAAATAGTTAACGGCTGTAATGTTAGCTAACTGGTTTAATGGGGTTTTTTTCTCAAAAATATCTCAAAATCTGTCACACTAAACGATACAGCAGGGGGCATTTACTTTATTCTCAGATACATGAATATTTCATTTCTAGACTTGAGTGCCTTTTGACTTGTGTGCATTGAAATAAGTAGCCAACAAAAAAGTCTATGTATTTTGAAATGAATACAAAAAAGGGCAATGAAAAGCTGAATCAGTGTTTCCTTATTTTCAGTTCAAAATGCAAAAATAGATAAATGCAGAGTACATGCACCGTTGCGCAGGTAACTGTAAATGACTTAACACGATCGTTATTGCCGAGGTGCATCGGTGTGCTCACGGAAGCTCACGTAACCCCTATGATAACAGCGTATTATCATTGTGCATGGCGAATCAAGCTTAAATATTTATACTCTTTAATGTCGCAGCAGAGTTCCATTAGTGCAGGGAAGGAAATCAGGCCAGTGTAATTGCCCATCAGCAGAAATACAAGAGAGAGAGAGAGAGAGAGAGAGAGAGAGAGAGAGAGAGAGAGAGAGAGGAGAATCAGAAATAATGGCAGAACAGGGATGATGTGGATGGAAGGAAGGATGACGCAGAGGGGAAACTGAACAATATGAAATAAGAGAGGGGAGAAATGTATCACAAGCGGAAGCATATGAGCTGCTTGTTCATAATTTATATTCATCTTTCATAATGCTCAATGACCTTTGCACATTCCCACACATTTCCTCACCACTGCTAAGGTAGTTTCTCATTTATGATCCTAGCATGTTTCGTTATAAATATTCAGAGATTTTTGTGTAGTGCTTTTCTGTGCCAAACTGAAGAACACTGAGGATCATAGTAACACCTAGAAATCATAGTAGAGAGTTGTATCTGTTATTGTACCATAGTGCTGCTGAATTCTCAAATCTGATTGGCCAGAAGGTGTTGATGAATTTTCTAAACAGAAGCTCAAACAACGGTGGAGGATTTCGGGTTTATAATACTGACATCATTCTAATTTGTCATTTATACAATAAAAACATACACAGGGACTTGTATCACATTATTATTATTATTATTATTGAACATGCAGTTTATGAACATGTTTCTTTGGGACATGCTTACTGATAGGTCTGAGAGGATAAATCTGTTTACTTAAACTGGTTTTAATCTGATTACCTTCATTACAGTACATTATAGCACTACACATTCTTCAGATGAGTCTATACCATGGTTTAGCTGATAATATCACCTAATCATCACAACTATTTTTGGTTTTTCTCTCTGTAGAAATTTCCCACTGCAACCTTTAGTGAGGACTGGTAATGGAATAGCTGAGAAAACCTGTTAATGATGGTGTAGAAGGAGCCATTTCAGATTAGGAGGTTGCAGTTAAAGGAAATCACTATACTAAGCTGCATGATAAACTCTCTCTTCTGAAATAAAGCCATGGTAAGAGAGAACCCAGGCCAAATAGACTGCCACAGGACACACACATTGGCAACTCACAAGAGAGCATTAACACTGATAAATGCAGTGAGACCTCAAGCACATGCTCTCAAACAAGCCTGTTTCGTGCAGTGACGAAAATATGAAAATCCCAGACTATCTCATATACTGGATAACATTTATACTTAATGGAACGGAATTGGTGATTTAGAACCCAGAGTTAAGCAACAGCACAATCACTTCCAGTATGTTGTTTTTTCCTCTGTACTTTCTGCAATGAAATGCAAGACTTTCATATCATTTTTCATTTTCTGCCCCTCTGTAGACATATGCAGGTATGAAGGCAGTCACTTATGAGACTTGCATCACAATACACACACACACACATATGTTCACAAAAACTTCAGGTTGATTTGTATACCAGAAATAGCACAAACTCTGCATGACTTCCTTGAAATGTCAAATATTCCTTGGCTGTAAAGTCTCCTTTTGGTTCTTGACCTTATTTGTCTGCCTCTTTATTCTTTTATACTAATTACTCCTTGCAGGTAGTTTAGATAGCACTGAGCTCACACTGTGGCCAGGTTCTTTCAAAACCATTAGCAACTGCATCTCCCTTAGTCAACACCCTACACCCTGAAATGTTAATTATCATTTTTTTAAAGCCCTACTGGCTTATTTTCCTGTACCAAGCACCATACAGAGTTAAGCATGAGATTATTAAGAGCAAAACCCAAGCACAGAATGTCTTAAGAAGCCTGAATGCTTTGTTCTGAATTCACCTCCTTGCAGGTGGACATCCTGCATGAGAAACACCACTAATTGGTGCCCTATGTAAGAAATATGGAGTAAAAGAGACCTGTACATTCTCATTAGACACACATGGCCAATCTGACCTGTGCTAACATACATCACCACATGATCACACACGACACACAAACACACCAGTCTGGAACAACACAGCCATTAACAATGTCACTTGGTCCTAATCAATAGGCAGGGAGGCCAGAGTCGCCTTTCAGCAGACAAAAGTGCCTCAGTGTAACAGCTGACTCTGGACTTCTATTCTGGGAATGCAGAACAGGACAAACTGAGGATTTTTTTACTTTTTTCTTTTTTTGTGGGAGGCTAGAAAGCAAGAAATGAATCCTTGCTGCCATCACCCCACTCAGGCCCTTTGGGAAAATTGCAAAATTAAAGCTGCACTACTTTACTAAGCACTGCCACTCAGTGGGGTTCTTCAAACAACCGCTAGCCCAAAGGACCTTTTGGATCAGCGTTATTAAAAAATAAACCCGCCATGCCAGGTCTGTGAGGGCATGCAGGAGGATTCTGGGGTTTTTTACAGATATTTCTCTATATTGCTTTTTCCACTTAATTAAATTGAACTTGATATATTTTGCTAATTGATGACTTGAATAAAATGGATTTAATCTAGTTGTGTTTTTTGCAGTTTGAACCCCAGCAAATTTGTACACAGTGCTAATGAGGTTAAAGTGCAGAATGTCAGCCTTAATTCAAGGGTACTTACCAATGGCTTAGCCGGGAATTAATTTCAGAGGGGGTGAGGAATATAAAAAATGTGTTATTTAATCATCTGCCTTCCAGCAAAATTTGCCATATTACTAACTCTACCATGCTGAAAATGATTATAATAAGATAAAATAAGATTTCTACTTCTGCAGTAAAGCTCAGTGTCCTTTGCCGAATGTCAGATTGATATCTTTATACTCAGAATGTATCTAGCTGTGAAATTTTATTACCGGTTAATCCAGTATCTCAGCATAGTATCTTGTATGCAATAAAATCGGAATGGCTAAGTATGGAATCAAAATGATGACTCAAATGACCTTTAATAAACATCAATGTAGTGCAATTATTATCAGTAATTGCAGCTATATAAACAGGTATATGTTCAGCCTGGAATCTGAAATTCTTCTTATAATAGTACCTTACTTTATGTAAGCATGAGTAAAGGAACTTAATATTAACACACGGGTGTCTAATCTTATCCACAAAGAGCCACTGTAGTTGCAGGTTTTCATTGCACCCAAGCAGAAGCCACCCTGATTTCACTTTTTTCATTAGCGGATCTTGATTTTCAATGGACTATCATGTTTGGCTCTTGCTTTCGTGGAAAGAAACACACTGGTCATTTGTAGATAAGAGAGATCAGTTTGGCTTCAAATTCCATCTCAATTCTGAATTATTCAGGGAATATTTTACAAGGCAATGTATCTATGATTTTCTTTTACTTTACTAAAAAGCAAGTATTATCTCTCATTAGGCCTAACTTTTTGGGGGAAAAAACCCACTGAAGTAGTTTTAGTAATAGTAGTAAAGAAAGTTTTAATTATCTTCTGCTGCTTAAGAAAGCATCAACAGATATTTGAGGAATTTGGCTGGCTCTGTACAGGTAAGGTGTTTATGTAAGATCCTTCAGAATAAAAACATTCCCTACTCCTGTTAGTCGATAAAAATTCACCAAACAAATTCACCGGATCCACTGGTGTCCACTCAAATTCCTGCTACCATGTTTTACCGATGAGATACTATGCTAGGGATCCTAAGTATGGCCATCATCATCTTATGCCACCACGTTGGTTCATGTCGATCTCTATATCAACAAAACAAGAAAATAGAACACTACAGCTCTAGGTAAATGTGGTTGCTATTTAGTATCTTTTGCATCATATTACGTTAGGCTTGCTTACTAAACCGCATCTAACCGCATTTTTTACTTCATCAACAGGGTTGTTATGGCGATGCTGGAATCCCTGAGCCAGAAGTCCACAGGGCCGGCCTCTCTTTCTTAGTGGTTACCATAACAACAGCGGAACTCTCAGGCAGAATCCCACAAAGCTTTGGGCCCTTTAGCCAGGACAGAGCTGTATGTAAGATAACTTGTCCCTGAAACCTTGGAAATTGTCCTTCATCCAGCTGAAAGACCAAAACTGGTGCTGCTACATGAACGACATCTTTTCCCTTTTACTTTTCATACAGCTCAACACTAAAGAGCCCATTAAAATGGAATATTCGCTACCCTTGTCCTTAAACTTGTCACATTTGACATAGTCAAGTAGCTCAAGAAATCGCTTTCTCTAAAACTGTTTTATGGTAAGAAACCTCCAAACCCTTTATGATCGACTTCCCTAGTGATGTTTCCTGATCAAAGCCTGAGTTAAGTATCATATTCCAGGAACTTCCGTGTTGAACACTATTTGCAGAGCAACATAGCCTCAAGGCATTGACTTTCAGTCAAGCCAAACAGATCAAAAGCCTGCTATGTGCCTTCTTTTGAAATTATCTAGTGAAGGAGCAGTCTTATCATTACTAGCTTTACTAGATTTATCTAAAATCTCAAAACTAGTTTATTGTCGAAAACAGTTATTATCAATCACTGCAGAGAACAAACAATGTGAAAGAAACATAAGCTTACAAGCTGAAAGGTTAGTCTATATTACCTTGGGCCTCAGAGTAAATCAAGTTCTCTAGCTGGAGATGTGGTGAGTGGTTGGTCTCAACTGGAACACTGGTACCTCTCTAACCAAGGTTCAGATGGATCTGCCTCAATGTGATCTTGGTTAAAGATTATGCTCTGCTGAAAATCCCAAGATAATATTTGGCTCATATGACTTATGCAGGGCCTGTTTATTTGTTTGTAAGGAAAGTACAATAGTTATGTTGTCACGGCAGGATTCTTCCTAATTGGTCTGAGGAGTTCTGTAGAATCTGTCACAGATGCGTCTCTAACAGAGGTGCACTGAGGAGAGCAACTTTGGTGGACGTCAACCACTGAGTAATATCATATTTGCATTGTGTAATAGTCTAAAAGAAAGTCACAGTGACTGGACTTTTCATCACTTATGTGGCCAAGAACTGCCTACATTCAAAACAAAACCTTTTGACTGACATGACCAACTGCAGATGACCAACCACAGAACAGTCATTCAGGAAAACTGAAGTTTAATAATATAATCTAAAATATATATGTATACTACACACACACACACACACACACACACACACACACAAAATACCCAAATATCATTCATTAACTATTCATTTCTTTCGCACTAGTTCTGTCATGTACATCAATATGTAATCTTATTTGTCCTGCTCAACATTTCCGTCTATTTGTTTTACACTTGTGTGAAGTATATCCACAGACATCCATCACCAAGATGTAAATAACATATTTAAAACAATCTACATCATTATAACTTCACTGGTCTAGCTGCAGAGCAAAGTGTTTGTGCTACACTGATAGTCATTACACCGAAATGGAACAATGATCAAAATGTCCACAAATATTCTGTTTGTTTACTGTCCTGCTCTTTCATGTTGCATTGTTAAGTAAACTGGAATTGCAAATTTAATTAATGCTGGCTCATCTTCTCCATGCTCCATCCTTTGTGTACACATGGTCATTGTAAAGGCATGATAAAACACAAAGCATTTTAAAACACAGAGTTTTGCTCAGTTCTTCTCTATAACATTTAAAATTCAAATTCATTGGGAGCCTTAGGTTAAAATTAATATTAAATAACTGGATTGATTGAATCTCCTATCAGACACCTACATTTGCAATCAAAATGGAAGACACCATTAATATCAGACACATTCAGGACCCTGGACAGTACCCTTACAACTCTGTGCTGTCCATTGACCTGTTCACTACTGATTATAGATTCCCTCTTGAATCAACAGTAATCAGCAGCAACTAATCTTGCATTTAATTACTTAAATTATTGTCCCTCTGCTTATTTGCAGAACAAAGCCCACTAATGTCAAATTTACAGAATGAATAATAAATTTACTTTTTGTCCAAAAAGATCATGGATGCTAACAAACCTCCATTCACTTTGCAGGCATGTATATTCAAAATATAGCATAAACAGGAACACAGGAGTAATAGGAGATATTTAATGCTATAAAAGGTTAGATAGAAAACTGATAAGATGGGAATATTTGTCCTTATCCAGTTTCCCAACACATCAGTATCTCTCATTAACATTTTATCAGCAGCATTTTTGGCTAGAATCAAGTTTGTGGCACCAAGGCCAGAAAGTACTGACCAAATGCATTCTGTCCACTCCTTTGTCCATCATCATACATAAACACTGATATCTCTCTCGCTTTCAATCAGAATAACATGGAGCACTTGTGTGGCTCATTAAATTTTATTTCTTTAGACATTTCATCTCAAATATTTTAAATGACATTGGTCCCATCTATCAATCACAATACTGTATGTACTGAGAGCCTAATAGAAAGAAAAAGAATGTCAATCAAAACAAAGAGTGTGATCTTTTGCAAGATGATTAAATTTGGCTTTTAGAATGACTGCTACAGCAGGTAATGTCTCACTGCATCAGCATGTGCTACATTATTATGAATTTCTACAAATTAGGTCTAACAAAGTCAATCACTGACATTCAGTTAAGGATGTATACAGTTATATCTAAATGAATGTAACCATTAAAACCTTGAAACAAATGTTTACATTGAAATATCTGTGATTATAATGATTTTGGTGCTGATTTGTTGGTTGGTGTTGTTTTGTTATTATTCCCAGAGAAGGTAGCAGTTACCTGTTATAATGGTGTTTAAAAAAGAAAAGAAAAGAAAAAATAAAACATGGAATGTACTTCAGATTTCACTGTTAGCTCCAGAAAACAAAAGAGCAATTGACTGTGTTCTCACTCACCATTTTCCAGCCACAATCAACAGCATATTAATCTAACAGAAATACTGGAGAAAACAAACATTGTACTGAAAGTCCCAGAGCTCAATGCAGATATACAACGCAGCTGCCCCGAATTACAGCAAAGAGTCTGCTCAGCTAGTAGAGTGATCTATGAGATGACAAGCAGGATGGCATTGAATTTAGTATTAGCATGAAAGTTGAAGCTTGGGAAGCTAAAATGTACTGATGAGGAAATGACAGAGCTAGACAGGGCTAAAGTGCTACAGCGTCACTTAAAATATTCTTTCCCCAAGGCATTAAAGAATTAATTAAAAAAAAAAAAAAAAAAGTTTTACTGTAATGTAATGTAATTCAAATTGATAAGTAAGCATGAAATATATAATATGCTATAAATAACTCAATCAGATTTATAACTGAAACAATCAAGAAGCTCAAACTGACCAAAGCCAAAGCCAATTACATGCCTTGTGATACTAAGGTTAACATTTGAGCCTATGAATAGCTCCTAATGAATTTAATGATCTAGTGAGCAACAATAGCCAATTTCTTGTGGCTTTCCTCGACACTACCATATCCCCGCTGGCCATTTTCTGTTATACGCTAATTGAGCTCAGCCTCTTCATTAAGCAAAGATGAATATTCATAATGTGAATATTGAAAAAGAGCCCACAGTCTGCGTGTGCCAGCGATGATAGCCTTCCAACCAATACAGATTCAATTAGGGGCTATAATAGCCGCCGCTATCTGGCTGTTAACTCTTTGCTTGCTGTTAAGCTTTTGAGAGCAGATAGTAAGTTATTTTTAAGAAGGACGTTCTGGAAACCCAGAGTGAGTCGAGCTTGTTTGGTTTTATTTTATATTGCACCTTTCAGTGTCAAATTATCCCAAGACAAAGCTGCTCTACACAATTGAACGGGAATCTCATTAGAAACTGTAATGTTCGGTATTAGCAGTTGTTAGGGCATATTTCATATCACTAAAGTAGATTAGTGACTGCTTCTTAGTACTAACAACTTGCAGCATCTTCATTAAGACTTTCTAACTTCCAGATACAGCATCTAATACATGTCACATCACATTAACATTCTCACAACACTCAACAACACCAGCATGGCTTTCAGGGACAAAATAAATCTTTTTTTTTTTTTTTTTTTTTTTTTTTTAAAAAGCCTGGTGGGGGAAAAACAGCTTCGGTGGTGGGAACTCCACTGTGCTGAATTCGAAGTCCCGAGGCTTGCACTGCTTTCTCCCTTACAAAGGAGCCATTCAGGAGCAGTGTAGGGAGAATGGCTGTTTTTCTATGGTGCGCCAGAAACTTGGGAGATCTTTTGGAGGGCAGCCATGACTTTCCTCCTCCTATCGCCTTTGAGAGGCGAACCCTCCTTCGTTATGAAAGATAGACTTGTTGGTAGCAATGTTATGCCTTGTTGTGCCTTAATTCTTTGTGTGTTTTCTTGTGTTGAATGACTGGCAAGGACTAGACAATTTAAAATAACTTTTTTGTGTGCTTTGTATAAGAAATAACTCTTTTAAACTTGAGCAACACCCGGGGACTGTCTGTAAGTTTTGAACACACATTAGTTAGTTTCAGTTATTTTTAATAGTCTACATTGCAATTCACACATGCGAATCTGATTTCAGTTTCAATCCATGATGAAAACCCGTTATTTTTTTTCACCCATCCTGAAAAACACTTAATGAAGTAAACCACAGATGGACCATATGACCCATACAACATTGATATCAATAATATACATCACAATACTTTTCTAAGGGCATCTAGTCAATGATGAATTTCAAAACTATCATTTTATATACAAGTTAATGACTGACCATGAATATCCACTGTACCATGAACTTGTTCCAACTTGTTCGCTGTTTTTGGAGTTGTTATCAATATGGCAGTAATATGATCACAATACTTAGTCATAAAGCATTTCTAAACTAAATTAAATGTGCCACAATATACAGGTGAAGTGAATAACACTGATTAACTCCTCATCATGGCACCTGTTAGTGGGTGGGATATATTAGGCAGCAAGTGAACATTTTGTCCTCAAAGTTGATGTGTTAGAAGCAGGAAAAATGGACAAGAGTAAGGATTTGAGCGAGTTTGAAAAGGGCCAAATTGTGATGGCTAGACAACTGGATCAGAGCATCTCCAAAACTGCAGCTCTTGTGGGGTGTTCCCGGTCTGCAGTGGTCAGTATCTATCAAAAGTGGTCCAAGGAAGGAACAGTGGTGAACCAGCGACAGGGTCATGGGCGGCCAAGGCTCATTGATGCACGTGGGGAGCTAAGGCTGGCCCGTGTGGTCCGATCCAACAGACGAGCTACTGTTGCTCAGATTGCTGAAGAACTTAATGCTGGTTCTGATAGAAAGGTGTCAGAATACACAGTGCATGACGGGTCAGGGCTGTTTTGGCAGCAAAAGGGGGACCAGAACAATATTAGGCAGGTGGTCATAATGTTATACCTGGTCAGTGTATAAAGTTTAACATATTTACTGTTTATTTATGTTGATATTTTTCATTATTCACGCATACGCCAACTTAAAAGTCAGTTTATTTTGTTTTCTTCTTCGACGTTAAATTGCTCAAGACAGAATTGTAAAATGTACACGTATCACTTATGTTTCTCATCCTTAATTCTCACTGCACATTTTGTCCCTCGTAATAAACACTTACTAAGATATATTTACCGATGTGCAAACTGCCATTTTGTCTTATGACTCAGCAGAGCACAACACCGAAAAAGCTGACTAAAACTTTAAATAATATCCCATTACATACACGGCGTCTATTATTTTCATAGTAATTATGCTGTTATAGATTCTCAGGGGCTGATGTGGCTCATTAGTTAGACTGCTGTATTAATACAGAGTAGAAATTGAGGGAAAATCTTTCCTTAAAATGCATGGATATCAGTGATATTTAACAGAGGTTTATTTATTCATTTATTAATTCCGGTGTGTTTCTATTCTATTCTTAAACGTTTTTGTAATTGCTATTGCTATTATTGGGTTATTATTAGAGCTCATGACACAGATTATACATGCAGTCTTTAACAGTCTGCTGCTGATGTTGGTAAAAAAAAAAATGGCGGATCAGTACATTTCAGCATCATATTCGTTATTTTAGATGAGATTATATATATATATATATATATATATATATACATATATTAAATAACTGAACTCGATATAAAATAGAATATTTGATGTTTTGCTGAGTTCAGTTGCTGCATTTTCGTGTCTGTGCACCTGTTGGAAAGGTGGCAGAGCGCTCTCTGCGCCCTCTAGCGGTCAGAAATGGTTACGACATTCAATGACCACGACGCACTAAAATCCGTGTAGAATTGAATAACAGAGCACATCTGATAATCAAATATAAATATATATGATCATTAACATTCTCCTTCTTCTTGAAATGATCAGAAACTACATTTTAGACTCTATTCCAGGCTTTATCAACACAAAAATCCGCACAGGAGCGTGCAGTTTCCGCCAGTCATTTATTTAGTTTTCGCTGTCACTGCAGCAGTGTTATTAGTGCGCATCTTTATTCCGGTGCCGTCCCTTTTAGTTTGTGCTGCATGCTGACAAATGTGTGTGCGTGTGTGTGTGTGTTTGTGAGTGTTTTGCCGCATATTAGAAAACAAAACACACACCACAGGATCAGAACTCACCCACTCCGAGCTTCTCGTCCTCCGTCGGCGTCCACATGATCCCCGGTTCAAGAGCTAGGCATGAAAGTTCCGCTCCAATCACAGCATCTATTCAGCAAGGCTTTGGTGAACATACTCCGCGCTCCAAACGCACCATGACAAATCAACGTGCTTTCTCTTCTTTTCTCTTCTCCTCTCTTCTCTTCTCTTCTCTCCTCTCTTCTCCTCTCCTCTCTTCTCTTCTCTTCTCTTCCGCGGTTTCCGGTGGCGTGCGGAATCCCGAATGCCTCCTAAAGATCAGCGCAGCAGCATCTCTCGCAGCAGACAAGCGTTTATTTATTTATTTGTTTTTGCTTGTTTTGTTTGTTTGTTTATTTATTTATTTAAATGAATTAATTCCAGCTCCTCTCCGTCGGCCGGTCTTCCATCTGTGTCGTGGATGTTACGCAGCGGAGATTAGAGGAGACCGAGAGCTTTTGCCCACGTGTGCGCGCCGTGCGATTTGTTTTTGGTTTTTTTTCCCCCCTCCCGTAACCCCTCGACATTGAGCCGTTCCCGGTGTTGTTTACCGGTGTTGTGAACTGTGTGCTCTTTACAGCGCACGCTGCGCCATCTCTCTCTCTCTCTCTCTCTCTCTTTTTCCTGTCTCTCTGTCTGTGTCTGTCTCTCTCCCCCCCACCTCCGGTTTCCGCCGTCACATGATGCGGACTGGTTGTCACACAATGCCGGTTCGAGCTCCAACTCTCTTCGCTGTTCAACAGACCGCTGTCCTAAACCTACAAAGTACTCGGCTTTCACCTTTCCATCTTTTATTACCGGACCGAACTTGAACCGAATCCAAAATCAAGCAATCAGGTGTCTGAACAGAGATCTGAACTAAACGGAGGAACATGGACACACACACACACACACACATTCTGAACTTTAGCTGCACTGATCAGAACTCACACACATATGCATACACACATACACACACACCTGATATTGTTTACATGCACACGTCACTTTAATATTTGTGTTTGTACCATAACTTGGAACACTATATCTGTGTTAAATACCTCTGCTGCTGCTACTCTTGCACTCACTGCACAACACCGGTTTTTGCACTCTCTGTAAAATACTCTTGTTTGGCCTTTCACTGTCTCGTCATTCCCTGCACTTATGTTGTATGTTTAGTTTAAGAATTCTGCACCTTAGATTAGCTTCATGTTTGTCTGCGTCTCCCTGTGTTTTTTTGTTTTTGTTATGTGTAGCACCTCTGGTCCAGGAGGAACGTTGTTTCATTTCACCATGTACTGCATCAGCTATATTTGGTTGAAGTGACAATAAAGCTTCTTTGACTTTGACTTTGACAAATGACTCCCTGCCTTCCAAGGTGTTGGACTACTGCTCGGAAGGTTGAGTTCGAATCCCAGGATCACTAAGCTGCTACTGCTGTGGCTCCTGTGACTACTAAGCTGCTACTGCTTGTATTTTAGTACAAGACAGTGGTGAGAGCGGCCATGCTGTATGGTTTAGAGACAGTGTCACTGAAGAAGAGACAGGAGTCAGAGCTAGAGGTAGCAGAGCTGAAGATGTTGAGGTTCTCTTTGGGAGTGACAAGATTGGACAGGATTAGGAACGAGTACATCAGAGGGACAGCTCGTGTTGGACGTTTGGGGGACAAACGTTAGGGAGACCAGATTAAGATGGTTTGGACATGTTCAGAGGAGGGAGAGTGAGTATATTGGTAGGAGAATGTTGGACATGGAGCTGCCAGGCAGTAGGCAAAGAGGAAGGCCAAAGAGGAGGTATATGGATGGAATTAATGAGGATATGAAGCTAGTGGGTGCAAGTGTTGAGGATGCAGAAGATAGGGATAGGTGGAGAGAGATGATTCGCTGTGGCGACCCCTGAAGGGAAAAGCCGAAAGAAGAAGAAGATATATATATATATTTTTTTATTTCATTTTATTTTCACATGAGTTTTTCACGTGATTCTGTCATTTTCATATGTAATTTTCCCAGAGTTAATGTATTTTCATGTTAGAATTTTATGTTAGGATTACTTTTTTTTTTTTTTCAAATTTTACAATTATTTTTAAGTGATTTTTACTTTTAATTTTACACAATTCTTTCTCAAATGATTCATTTATTTCCACAATTTTTTTTAAATATTCCTAAATATTTTTTTCACATGATTCATTTATTTCACGAGTAATTTTTGTCAGTTAATTTTTCACAAGTGATTTTTCCATGTTTCACTTATTACATATGATTTTTTAGATGATTCATTTATATTCACATGTGATTTTTGTCTACAAAATTCAAGAATTTATTTCATTTGTGATTTTCTAACATGATTCATTTACTTCACATGTGATCCCTTCCCACAAATGATTCTTTCATGTTTACATATGATATTTATTCACACATTTTTATTTTGACATATATATTTCATATTCACCTCTAGGACATAGTGGCTGTGGTGGTTTAATTTGTCATATTATTTGCATCAAGTCACATAACCTCCTGTTGGTCCAGTGGCAGGATCCCGTGCTCTCATTTCCGTGGCCCGGGTTCAATTCCCGTGCAGGGAGCTAACCCAGCCACTGAAAACGGACCAAATGATCCACTGTGGAGACCCCAAACAGGGAGCAGCCGAAAGAACCACAACATTTGCATCAAGTCACATACAGCATGTTTAATTTAGTTAAAATGCCATTACACATATTTTCAGCATAATGGCGTGTGAAAAAACATGGTCACATGAAAATAATTTTGATGATACACGATTTTTCCTAACATCAGCTACATCTAGTGATGAAACATCAAGAAACTAGTGTACTTCACATATCTACTTACAGTAGATAAATATTCTGGGAATCGGATTCTGACTTCCTAAGGGGAGAATGATTCCAAGGATGCTCAGAAGTCGAGGGGATGCTACGGGAGCAAATTAAAATTGTCCAGCCAGGTGTTCACCTAATGTCTGGAAGATGCCGTGTGATTGACTAGCATCCCATCTAAGGTGTATCCCGCTTCACACCCATTGTTCCATAGGCATAGGCATGGGTCATCCTGGCTAGATAAGTGGTTACCAGATGTGAGTGAGTGAGTTATATATTCATTCCTTGTCTACCGCTTATCCGATCTATTCTCGGGTCACAGGGAGCCTGTGCCTATCTCAGGCGTCATTGGGCATCAAGGCGGGATACACCCTGGACAGAGTGCCAACCCATCGCAGGGCACACACACACACACACTCTCATTCACTCACACAATCACACACTACGGACAATTTAGAGAGGCCAATCAACCTACCACGCATGTCTTTGGACTGGTGGAGGAAACCGGAGTACCCGGAGGAAACCCCCGAGGCACGGGGAGAACATGCAAACTCCACACACACATGGCGGAGGCAGGAATCGAACCCCCAACCCTGGAGGTGTGAGGCAAACGTGCTAACCACTAAGCCACCATGCCCCCCCCGCCAGGGGTTCAATGTAGCTTAAAAATCACTTTTCTGCATTCAATTTGTGGTGATAACAGACTGAGTAGTTCAGCCAAGACTTCTCTATCCCCAGTCACAGATTTCTGATCCTCTTAGCAGATCCTCAGGTATACAGTGGGATGTGTATGATACAGTTTTACCAGGAGGCAACTTTATAAGATGCCCTGACCACCTCAACTAGCTTTTTTGATTCAACAACTTTACTCAGATGTGCCCATGAATTATCTTTCATTTCCCAGAATCCCTGGAGTGGAAACATGAGCTTGTGATCATACCTGACAGACAGTACTACCCCAATGATGAAGAAAATATTTTTTTTTCTAAAACCATAGAATTTCAGCATTAGATCATTTCTACACAAAACTGTGGTTTAAGTGCGTTCCGATTTACAAGCCATGATCTGGCAACCCTGTTTTGAAAACTTTCAATAAGGTCTCTTAACAGTGTGAGGTGTAATGTAATGTGGTGGCTCAGTTCACACTCGCTGAGCAGAGACCACCTACAGATAACACAACACATTCTGAATGTGGGTTAGGCAGCCATCTGTCCAAGCAGCAATAATTCCTCATCCTCACAGTAATTATCTGGACATAAGTATAGAGAGTGTGAAGTTGAAGTGCACATGGATGCCATTTTTTTCCCCTAATTGCAGAGTGAAGATCCGTGATGATAAAAACATCAGTGTGATAAAGTACACATCATATAATCCTCTATACTACTTGAATACTTTTGCTAGTGTGTTCCTGTACTTTCTGATCAGAAAGGAATCTTCCATACAATGATCAGGCATAATATTATGACCACCTGCCTAATATTTTGTTGGTCCCCGTTTTGCTGCCAAAACTCAACAAACTGTGATGCACTGTGTATTTTGGCATCTTTCTATCAGAACCAGCATTAACTTTTTCAGCAATTTGAGCAACAGTAGCTCATCTGTTGGATCAGATCACACGGGCCAGCCTTCACTCCTCACGTGCATCAATGAGCCTTGGCCGCCCATGACCCTGTCGCCGGTTCACCACTGTTCCTTCCTTCCTTGGACCACTTTTGATAGATACTGACCACTGCAGACCGGGAACACCCTACAAGAGCTGCAGTTCTGGAGATGCTCTGATCCAGTCGTCTAGCCATCACAATTTGGCCATTCCAGAACCACTCAAATATCAAGGTGTCCCGCCCCAGTCAATCATATCCATCTCCATCTGATGAGTAATTCCTGTGTAATAGGTTCTGCAAGCAGATCTATTCATAATCAGAGTTAAATCAATCTATGATTATGCAGAGCCATAGCCACCCACACACCCACACGCACACTGATGCGCACGGGGATATGTGTATTCACTCATATTCATACAGCCACACAAGATCACAAGCACATGAACAGAAGACGTCACATCGCTTTGCAGGGACTGTAAATTGATTTTTCCATCTCATGCTGCGTTTTTGAAAATTGATTTTTTGTATTCTGTGATAAACAACAGACTTCCAGTAGATGATGGTAGTGTTTTGTGCTCTGTTCTGTATTGTTGTTTGGTGCATGTTCATAAACACAAGCTTGAAAGATTGATGAATTCCTGCTTAAATGTTATGTTATGTTTGAGTGAGTATCTTCACTGAGTTGGCAGTTTATTCTCTAATCAATTACTTTACATATTAATCTAGCAACTCGGTGTATTCTTGTGCATTAAACTTGTGGTAGTGTGTTTTCTCTCTCCACTGGGGACGATGGGAGTTTCATTTTACTGAAAGACAAAACCTATTTTCCTCTCTTTTATTTAGCTGCAGTAATGAAATATATATTACTCGTTTACTGTTTAATTCAATTAAAATCCTGTTAAAGTTTGCTATTTTTTAAATGCATCCATATACACACAATTTGTTTCGACCTTTGTTTCTCAGTGGATTCTGATTGGTCCGAAGTTAATTATAATTTTCTGTACCAGCAGTTCTGAGAATGTGCTTGGTAAACTATAGCATTGTTTCTATAGTAACAACTTACACAGGGACTCGTGTAGACAAGTTGAAAAACCAGTGTGTAGCTGTTGATATGGTAGTTTTCTGAGGACATGTTCATTCAGTTCCTCTAGGATTCTGCAGAGATTTTTGTGATTGTTGCGGCAAAAAATGCTTGATTTTGTTGCAGGTTTTTCAAAATTTGGCTTTTTTAAGGAGGACCGCTTCAATTGGTGAAATTACAAGCACAAGATTCTTCTTTTAAGCTACTAGCAGTGAAGAAATTGTAATTATTGTCATGTCTAAAAATAAGTCTTGGCCCAAATCTGCATTAATCTGCAAGAAAATTTGCAGTAATTTGGAAAAGTTGCAGGCTCCTCTGAATTGCGCCGTTTACTTGATTTTCATTCATTCCTGTGATCACCAAATTTAGAAATCATTAAGAGACTCATTTATTTAGCAGTTTTGGAAGGAGTCTCCAGTGTCAGAGATAAGCATATAGCTATAACGTTAAATTTTTAGACACGAGAGAGTCTTCAGAATGGATGGCTTTGAGCTTTCTCCATAAAAAGATATGGGGTCTCATTAACTAAGAGAGGAAGAAACAAAGGCAGAGAAGAGAGGGAACATCTTTTTTATAGCTACAAACGTATGTTTATAACTATTATGTAAGTGATATCAGGATCTGGCGTGTTCATAACATCACATAGCTTCATAACATCACATATAACTACAAACTAATGAAAAGTATAAAGTGTTGCCCTTACATTTCTTAAAAATGTATTTGTTAGTGTATTTATTTATTCCTATTATTGCATAAGGGGAATAAAGCACTTTGTGATGTGATGTGATGTGTGTAATGATGGTAACCCACAACACATGCTAGAGCTGATTATAAAAGACAATTAAAATGCCCTGTACTGTACATTCTGCTACTGGTGGTCCAGCGGCAGTATCTGGCGTTCTCATTGCTGAGGCCCTGGTTCGATTCCCGGGTAGGGCATTAACCCAGCCACTGAAAACTCTCATTACCGGTCCCAAGCGCAGACAAAAAATGGGATATACAATGGGAGAGCTGCGTCAATAAGGGCATCCGGTGTAAAACCTGTGGCAAATCAAAACATGTGGACCAAGTGATCTGCTTGGGCGACCCTGAACAGGTAGCAGCCGAAAGAACAACAACAACTATACATTGTGCTGTAGCACTTCTTAATCACCAAACTCACAGTGAAGAGACATAAGGGGTGAGTTTTACATCTATACAATAACTACTATCCATTCCAAGACAATGAAACTCAATATGACATCCTTGTTTTCATTATCGCCCTAAGGAGAACTTCATGACTTCAGTTAGAACCGTTCCTTCTTGACCTTTAAAAAGGCATGCAATCCTGGATACGCTAGAAAACCAAACTGATTCTCCATGTAATATTTATTTCCTTCAAGTGCACAGCACATTCTGTTTGAAGCGGGAACACAAACTCCAGCTCCATTGCCATGGTGTTCATTCGATTTATATACACAGCATCAACAGATGGGTAAACTCCATCTGTGTGCTTATTTTTAGGGTATAAAGGTGAATGTCTGGCAATAAGCATATCCTGGAAAAAATCTAACAAACATCCAGAACATGAAGTAACCATGGTGATGCAAAAAGACACCTGCCGAAGCTCTTCAGTGAAGCTTGTGTGTGTGTGTGTGTGTGTGTGTGTTTGTGTGTGTGTGTGTGTGTGTGTAATGGCGTTCATATGCCCTTGTGTTTTCTAAATCATGGGCTTGTGCATTCATAATCAGCTCTATTCAGTTTAGGCTCATCTAATTGGAAAGTAATACCCTCCAGAATCAGCCTTAATGATCGCAGGAGAATCTTGTAGTTATTTGAGTCACATTGAATGAAATCAAAGTCTACTGATGTTTGATTGATATTGAGATTGTGTAGAGTGATAAACATGTGCTCACTTGATACTTTATTGAATACATGTTATGGGTGATCCCACGATTGGGGTGCCGTTTGTGATTCCACTGATATATTAAAATATCTATGCACAGTAAGGACGTTTTAAATGTAGGTGAAGAGATCTTCACAGCAACCCTTGTACACGTCTCCGATGAATATCAATACAACCTAAACATTTAGTGTAGTGTTTAGTGTTTTATTAGGAACACCTGTAAACCTGCACATTCTCTAATCAGCCAATCATGCGGCAGCAGTGCAATGCATAACATTTTGCAGATACATCTCAGGAACTTCAGTTAACATTCACATCAAACTTCAGAATGAGGAAAAAGTATGATCTCTGTGACATCGGACCTGATGTGCTGGTTTGAGTAGTTCAGGAGCTTCTGAACTCCTGGGATATTCCACAAGTAATGTGCTCGCTATGTGTATTTGCTTTGCTTGAAGATTGTGTAAAGACTATTTTTTCAAAATATTTTTGATATACTATTCTACCAAGGTTGGTGAGACAGTACAACACTGTACTCAAAACAGTAATAACTCAAACCTGTTACATTCAAATTCTTCTATTTTACTAATATAAGGGCAAACTCCGCACTCATCGTTAGCAAGGAAAAAATGAGAGATTGACAATAATGCAAAAGGCAAAATGCAAATGATGCAAAAGGATAGAAAATGTCTTATTGGGTTTGATAAGTAACAGCATTCAAAACTTTTGGCTCTTAATAACCTTCCTGAGCTATAGTCCCAGTCTCTAACACTTGTTCTAGGTATAATAGATTTGATAAATAAAATATTGGGCAGTGAATAGAAAAAACCAGCATGATCTGTTTGCTTAAGGCATGCCTTTAGATGTAATCAGAGCTAACCTTGAATAAAGAACTAAGTGAAGAGGAGTTTAAAAGTGTCTGTAACAGTCTGTACTCAGTACACTGATGTATTTATCTCAAGGTCAGTAATGAACCTGAAAGAAGCTACTGCTGTTAAAGAAGAGAAATAAGGCTTTGAATAAAACATTCAGTCTTCGGACATGGTTTGGCTTTAGGGAAGCTCTGGGCAGCAAAGCATTTGTGTTTTGCTTGGTTATTTGTGTTATATTGTGAGCAAGATGTACTGATATGCGTGCAGATTTAGTCTTTTGATAGACAGACCTTTCTAGCGGCATTATCCATTTGTTAAATTTTCCAATCCACTGTCTGTACCGCTTATCCGATCTATTCTCAGGTCACGGGGAGCCTGTGCCTATCTCAGACGTCATTGGGCATCAAGGCAGGATACACCCTGGATGGCGTGCCAACCCATCGCAGGGCACACACACACACTCTCATTCCTTCACGCAGTCACACGCTACGGACAATTTAGAGATGCCAATCAACCTACAATGCATGTCTTTGGATTGGGGGAGGAAACAGGAGTACCCGGAGGAAACCCCTGAGGCACGGGGAGAACATGCAAACTCCACACACACAGCGGAGGTGGGAATTGAACCCCCAACCCTGGAGGTGTGAGGCAAACGTGCTAGCCACCAAGCCACCATGACCCCCTGTTGAATTTTTAGACAAGAAATTTTTCAAGAACACAATTCAAATGTATTATTGCAACATTCACTTGTTTACCACGATGAGGCTGGTTATATATTTGCAGATGTTTGTATGGCATAAGGGTTTATGATCCTAGATCAGCCTTTGATGTGTGAATTGACAAAAGTTGGCTGCTACTGACATCTAGTGGTCATTTAGGAAAATTAAAAATTTATGAAGGTTGAAGTTTGCAGTAGCAGAAGCCTAAATAATTCTAAAGATTTAGGGGTTTTGCTTTGCAAATAGATCTAATCCATTGGTTTTCCATTAACATTGATGTTACTCTCACTGTGGAAGAGCTTCTATCTTCTATCAGCTATCGTGTATACACAGTTATTGCTCTTTTGTTTCTTATTTTTGATATACACTACATTGCCAAAAGTTTTGGGACACCCCTCAAAATCGGTGAATCCTGGTGTTGTTTTTCAGGGGTTGGGCTTGGCCTCTTAGTTCCAGTGAAAGGAACTCTTAATGCTTCAGCATCCCAAGACATTTTGGACATTTGGGAATGGCCCCTTTGAATTTTAACACAGATGAAGCTGTTATAACTGCAAAGGGTGGGACAACTCCATATTAAATTCATGTGCATGTAAAGGCAGACATCCCAGTTTTGGAATGGCTCAGAATCTCCACTCTAATTCATCTCAAAGGTGATTTATCAGGTTGAGGTCAGGACTGTGTGCAGGCCAGTCAAGTTCCTCCACACCAAACTCGCTCATCCATGTCTTTATGGACTTTGCTTTGTGCACTGGTGTGCAACATGTTGGAACAGGAAGGGACCATCCACAAATTGTTCAGTTGGGAGCATGAAATTTTCCAAAATGTCTTGGGATGCTGAAGCATTAAGAGTTCCTTTCACTGGAATTAAGGGGCCAAGCCCAACCCCTGAAAAATACCTGAAGTCAATGATTTGGAGGGGTGTCCCAAAACTTTTGGCAATATACTGTATAATACTTTATTTACATGTTTGTTTGTTTGTTTGTTTGAGAAATGGATATTGTCTAATAGAAGAGTCTACCAAACAGATTTTGCAAGTGAACTTCTAAATGACACAAATGATTCGTTTGGATGAATAAGTTCTTTTGAACTTAATTATTTTTCTTTGTTAAACTTGCTAAGAAATATTGAGCATACTGTATTGTAAAGCCATTTAGAAGTCGACATGCATTTGGTTTATCTTACAGGATTATTCTTTTATTAATATGCTGGGGAATGTTGGGGGGGATTCTGTTTGATTCGTTCGATTCATTCAGTCGTTCAATAAGGAAGAATCGATAAGATGTCAGGATTTAATGTAATGTTGCCATAGAGACAGAAATCTGTAAGGCACATCATTTTCCTTTTGAGGAAATAGAAATTGTACTAACTGTTTATTTGTCAGTCTCATTTCATGGTAGACTGCTCAGATCTGCTATGAATCTGATTATTTATTGCTGCCATGAAGGAAGCATCAAAATAGTAGATGCTGATTTTCTCATGCTCAACTGATTTATGAGTAAGTGGTGTTTAACAGCATCATTTCATAGCCTATTTGGAGTTTAATGAATGAATTTAGAGTTTACATGGAAAAGCTTAATGAACATTGACGCTGACTGTAAATGTTCACTAAATTATCCTGTTATCCTTTATATCAGAGAAAATAGATTACATCAACAGCTTAGTGGTTAGCACGTTTGCCTCACACCTCTAGGGTTGGGGGTTCGATTCCCGCCTCCGCTGTGTGTGTGTGGAGTTTGCATGTTCTCCCTGTGCTTTGGGGTTTCCTCCCACAGTCCAAAAACATGTGTGGTAGGTTAAAAGGCATCGTGTGTGCTCTGTGATGGGTTGGCACTCCGTCCAGGGTGTATCCTGCCTTGATGCCCAATGATGCCTGAGATAGTCACAGGCTCCCCGTGACCCAAGAATATTCAGATAAGCGGTAGACAATGAATGTATATCTTTTACCTTGTCATTAGAGGCACCTGTTGGAGGTTAAACAGCAGGGGGCAGTGTGCAGTTAAATTGAATAAGGCTCTTTTTTATTATTATTAAACCAATATTTTAACCATTTCGTGCTTCTTGTGGTTTGAATACTATTATGTGTTTTTATTTGGTACTTTTATCAATAGCAACTTACAAAAAAACAAGAGAAATATTGATAAAATGACAGGCCAGATTTTATAATATGTGTGTGGATGGGGACAAAGGGACAAATATTCCCAAATATTTGCCTGAAATTCATGTGTAATTTCTTTGGTCAGAAGGTCAGATGTCAAGCCCAGCACTGCCAAGCTGCTACTGTTGGGTCCTTAACCCTCTTTTCTCCCGGGGTCTTGTATCGTGGCTGACTCTACACTACTCTTTTTTTCTGTTATACAAAATACACCAAAATACAATCCTAACATATGCAAAAATACACTCATTTTAAATTTAATTTTAACCCACAAGGTTATTTCTTATACAAGCTTAACAGTAATTAATCTAATAAAATAACAAAAATATTATCCATTATATCTTTATTTAACCAACTGGAGTGAGCTTATTTATTAAAGCGTTGAATCGTAACTTCCATGAAGCTTGCATGGTTGGTATCATTGGTTAGTCACATTATCCTGGTGGCTCTCCATGTGAGAAGACGTGTTAAAATCCAAAGAACTGTGATTTTTACAAATTCTTCAAAATTCAGCCAGTGGAGTGCTCTGAAGTGACAAGTGACAGGTAAGGGGCACTTCAGGGTCCAATCCGATTTCATCACTATTGCCCCTGTGGATGTACCTCTGAAGATAGAATCTTCCTTAAGGCCAAAACTTGATTTCTGATACTCTGATTTCTGATAGAGTGCAACAAAAATCAATTTGTTCCTTGAAAATAGGGTCAGTGGCTATTTTGTAATATTTAGCAAATATATTAATCGGTCTGAATCACCAACATTCAACCAATCAGAACAAAGAGGCATCACTATTTGGCAATTCAGAAAGCTTCTATGTCTTATTCATGAGCATCTATTTTGTGCTCCTGATCACAGTAAAATGTTTTTTTTTTTCAAATCCAGTCAAAATGGATCAATCTGAGATCAACAACAAATCTAAAAATGTAGCTTTAAAAACTAAATTAATTAAAATGCTGAAATGTGATCGACTTCAGAATTCCAAAATGGCACATTTCTCTGTTTCATTGCTTTGTACAAAATACAAACTATGCTGGAACACTTCGAATAAAATTGAAAATAGCAGAGATTACATAAAGTTTGGGCCAGAAACCCAGTGTGCATGTCTAGCTTGAAGCCTTTCATATTTCATTTTTCACTGAAAAACAGGCATTGGAAAATGTCTGAGAAAACACAAGTGTGGCCAAAAAGATTGAATAACAATAATAATAGAAAAAGAAGAAGAAGAAGAAGAAGAAGAAGAAGAAGAAGAAGAAGAAGAAGAAGAAGAAGAAGGATAAAATTACCTAATAAAAATAAAAATGACTAAATAAAAATTGTTAAATTACATTCTAACATGCTTGCATGAGTTTTGAGGTCATGGACCTCAAGAACACTGTAGAGAGTGATTGTATTTAATGTTGAGCTCCAAAGCACCTAGGCATTTTATCTTAAAATGTAAATACATATAATGAGTGACTTTGAAGCATTTAATAGCATATTATTTTCATTCATTCATTATCTACCACTTATCTGAACTATACTCGGGTCACAGGGAGCCTGTGCCTATCTCAGGCGTCATTGGGCATCAAGGCAGGATACACCCTGGACAGAGTGCCAACCCATCGCAGGGCACACACACACACGGACAATTTAGAGATGCCAATCAACCTACCATGCATGTCTTTGGACTGGGGGAGGAAACCGGAGTACCCGGAGGAAACCCCCAAGGCACAGGGAGAACTCCACACACACACGGCGGAGGCGGGAATCGAACCCCCAACCCTGGAGGTGTGAGGCAAACATGCTAACCACTAAACCACTAAGCCACCGTGCCCCCCCCCCCAGCATTATTTACAGTTTGTTATTATGTACAAGCTTAAAGAATGAACAAATATGTAAACATGTACAATACATGTACAATAAGTGTGGGAAATATTTTTAATTGATTTCACTCAAATATTAGTTTACAAAGAAAGGTTTAGAACAAAGAAAATCTGTACACAATGAGATAAATGTGTCATTTCAGATCATGGAAGAAAACTGTGAAAAGTCATTTCACAGAAAAGATTTGCAAAGTGAAACATAAACCATAAATTATATTGTTCTAGAAATGTAATAGCTTAGATTAAATAATGATGGCACACATTTAGCAGGAGGTCACTGGTTGACATTGTGATCTAATGATTAAGCGTAAATGGAATAATTCTATTAATGATGCACACCAGAGTAAAAAATGAACACCAGATGAAAAAGAACAGCCGCACTGTTGAGTTGCTCAAAACATCCTGAGTCTGTGTCAGCTTAGTGTTACGACACACAAATTGTGACTTTTTAGCTAACTTATAAGCACGTCGTTTTCATCATACACAAAAAATGCTCAGTACAAAAAAGTACAATGAACTGCTTGAGTAAATTTGTTATTGAACATAATCATCTTTATATTATACCTGTCATTGTGGACACAGGAGAATGTTGGAATGCAAAATTCAGAGATCTGATTAAAGATTAAACATTGTTATAAGATGCAGCAGTTTCTATAATCTATCACATATTTGTTGAAGCCGTCCATGCTGTTTTTTTTTCCTTTTGTCCATTTTTCCAAACAAATAAAAGGCCTTTTTTGGACACCGGGGCCTTTCCTTAGTGTGACTCTATACTGTAATTCTGTCCACTGTACTTCATGATCATTTCTCCCAGATGCTTCAATACTTTGATGTTCCTTCCACGCAAACGTATGGCCCAAAGGAACCTCATCCAGCACACCACAGTATATAATAAATGATCATTACAGTTACTTAACCATTAAAAATGGATAATATTACTAGCGGTGAAGAAAGGCTATCAGAGACCAAATGTGATCACAACCTTATTAGCATTTATGACTTGTAATTTCTTTTCAGTCTATCCACAAACACAAGAGAGACATATTTAAAGATTGTTCATGGGAACAACGGTGTTCCTGGCAAGAGATGAACATCCTGGTGTGCTTTAGAGGTATGAGGAGCTTCCTCCAGAGGCACCTGCTGTGGTCAGATCAGACCCATTGTGTTTCAAAAGTTCATAAGACATGACACGGATATTTGAATCTTTGCAATGTTAAATCTACAGGAAGTGGGTTCATATTTGAATGACAGTTTGTTTGCCTGGGTGTTGTTAATTTATTCCAGAATTGGATGATTAGCAATGCCACTGCACTTTAGGAACCAGAGATTTTTGAAGCTTTTTCCAGGAACTGACAAAATCAAATGATACAAAAACAGAATATTTTTTTCTTACAGTTAAACAGGATCAGGCTTTGTGGATTTTCCAGAGATTATCCCAGGATGTGTGTAAGGCAGGAACACACCCTCGAGCGAAATCAGTCCATAAGAGGGCACCATGTACACACATCACGCACACAAATTCACATCTTGGGGCAATTTAGAATCTTGAATCTACCTGCATTTTCAATGTCAAACTCCACACAGACACTAACCTTAGCTCTGAATGCAACTGGGAAACTTGAAGTTGTGAGGCATCAAAGATGTCATGTAGGCACAAATATTACTAACCAGCCCTGTAATTAAAGAACCACATGATTCTGGATTTCATTAAGTACAATTAACACCATCACTGTGGCCGAAAACATACTCTAGTAGAAGCACGTCACTGAGTGTACGCTGATGCATAACCATTCACTACAAAGTAATACATATCAAACAATGCTTATAGGAATAAAATAATCCTGTAGCTGTGTCAAGACGATCATTTTTGTTCTGTTCATAAATGCTTGAAAGACAAGCGTTCAGGGAAGCATGTGTTCTAACTGAACTAATTGTGTTAGTAATTTGTGTTAACCTGTCAGTATTAATAGTTAATATATGTGAGATGGTCCTGTCTGATGTCTCAGTGAAGTTTTTTTGTCTGTCTATAACATGATGTGATGCCAAAACAAAAAAATCAATTTCATTAAAATGATTTTTTTTTATCTTTCTGTAAAGATCAAGGTTTTTAATTAGTCAGGTTAAGGAATGCATAGACATATCTATGGTAGAAAACACTGAAATGTCACCATGTTAAGGGTTTTCCCAGGTTTTCCAAGTCCACAACACATATTTGTTCAATTTCTTGATTTTATTTGACTATCTATCAGAACTTTAGCTTCTTTTCCTTGTGCTTCTATTCCCTGCTCTTAAGATATTGTTTCAGGATAATATCTGAATTGAAGTCTGAATTGACTTTGTCTTCTACATTTGATTGTGATATTAAGTTCAGCATTTTCAGGACCTAGGATGTGGTACTAAGTGAGTACATCACTGCATTCCCTTATGCACTGGGCTTGCTAATGAATTTATGATTTGTCCACCCCTGATACTGATTAAAACATTGCTTAGTGCACAGCAACAGAACTCTGAAGTTTATGTTTACTCGTAATGAAATCTTTCATCTAACTATTCAAAGGCATTTTTTTCTTAACTTTGCCTCTCACTCAGTTGTTCTTAATTATTTTCTTATATGCCATGTGTAATGCTGTGCATGTTTCCAAAAGATGCCAAAAGATCAGGTTTCCTAGAAAAGAATGTTGTTTAGAAATCTAAAAACTAGGTCTCCAACATTTATTTCTTGCAATGGATTTGTAATCTGGATCCTTTAAGTAATCAAGAGTAACAGGGCTAATGTGGCTAATTCTAAAATGTCACGTTGTTCTTCCAAGACACACGCAAATGTCCCTTTGTTTTTTTCTCAAATGTCTGTCTTTCTGGTTTCACTGAAGTGACTCACTTGGTGGATTTTGCCGCCGAACTCGAGCCTTGCGGTTCTCTGCAGTCTGCTTCCACTTTAGTGTGCGCAGTTTCTGCTGTCTCCGTTTCTCGCGGTACCACAGCTGCTCGCAGTACTCGTCGGCTGTCAGACTGCTAACACCAATGAGATGCAGGTCCTTGTAGCTCAGCGAAGATGGTGCGTAGTTGCCACCTACTTTGGGGTCGGAGTGATGAGTGCTGCGCGTAGTTGATACATGCTGCTCAGAAATGACTTGCAGATCGTAGCGAGCTAGTGTGCGAGAAAATGCGTACTCGTGAGCTGTACACATGAAGAGGCCGGCGTTTGAGGAAGTTATCCGCTGCAGGAGGAGACCTCGTTTTGTGAAGATGATGTCCTCACCAGGGAGCAGCTGAAAAAGAAAATGGTGTTATTGATTTCTGTAATTTAGCTGTTATAATTTTTATAATGATTTTGATTTTGAGAAATGAGAAACGTTAGGGTCAAATAACTGACATGGAAATGTATAAACAAAAAAATACCTTCCTAGTCTATATCTTCCTGAAGAGATCATGTTGGTTAAGGAGCAACTTTAACAAACACTGTGTATCTAAATATATCTAAAACCTTGCTTCAAGAAGAGTTTAGTAGACATGTCACACTTTACCAACGTTTTTTTCAGGTCACCCATATGTTCATAATTAGTTATTTAATGTGTGCTAGTTCTAAAAAACATACATAGCAGTAAACCACTTGCTGACAGGTAGATTTGTCATCATTTCTATCCCACTGTACATTTATATTACGTCTAAAAACATTGAACATAAGGAGAGTTACAGACAGTTTAATCAGCAAGTTGCATCTCGTCAGACTTGCGCTGGTTTACAAATGATTCTCAACCTGCAATCCACGGGTTTTCCATAGAAAGAGGCTGTGTGGTGTGTGCTGACCTCTTTAGTGCTTTGGCTGTGTTTTTGCTGCATGATCCATTTGATTGTCGCTTGTGGTGAAGGTGGCATGCATTCCAGGAAGGTTGAGTTGTTCTCTACCCCATAAGCTACCTTCAGCTCAATTTCCTCAGAACCTACAAAGGATTTCAGGTACGTTATATTACTACTATTATTGTGGGAACCATCATCATCAAGATGGCAAATATCATCAAAAGCAAATACATGAGCATAGCATGAGTAGTTGTGGATAAAGCAAGGTTTTAGAGTTAATACCATCTCCCAGATCCTGACACTGGCTCCATGGGTCGCCATACCTCACATCCTGTCGACGGGAACGTCTGCAAATGGCAAGTATGCAGCTGTTAGGTACGGCTATGGAATATTTTAGTCACCAAGCTCATTTGCAATGTAGCAGAAGTTATCTATCTAGCTAACTGTTCTGAGTGTGAAGTCATTTTTACGAGAGAGTAAAAAAACAAGACTGGTGTTACAAAGATGTCTGATGTTAAAAAAAGACAAGTTTGCATACATAAAAAAATCACACAGAGATTCCCTTCCTTCAACATTCCCTTCCTCCTTTTCAGGCTTATGCATTATCTTATAATCACACACATCGTGTACAGTCATGTCAGTGAATTGATCTTTTGTGCAGATATCATGCAGATATTAATGCAGATACCATTCCTGGATTAAATACAGCTCTTTATTAATCCCTGTACAAATAGAAACATAAGGCTTTACCAACAGATAGCAATAGAAAGGAATAAAACTCTCCAATTAACACACAAGTTGGCCCACACTAACACTCCTGGCATAGAACAGACAAGTTGTTTTATTGTGTGTGCAAACTTCATTACAGCTTCCTTACTCATGAATCCAGTTGTGCCTGGAGCATCGTATTCACGTAAAACAGCAGCATGCCAAATTCTTACTTCCCTCATAACAAAACGGGCTGCTTTCTGTCCTTGCCATAGAGTAAACAGTGCACATAAACAATAGATATTCGACTGAGCACAGCGCAGCACAATTATACATCTGCTTCTGGCAAAGTTTCACTATGTGAGCTCAAAAAGTTCATGTTTAGAAATAAAAATAAATAGGTAAACATCATGACACAGCATACAAATACACTGCAGCATGTCAGTGTGCATAAACAGATTCCATATGAGCCCAAAGAGAAAGATACCTTTTGTTAGTGGGGAAATAGTTGGTGCAGGTGGTGCCGTCCCAGGCGCAATAAGGATCCCGGGCCAGGCAACAGTCAGCGCAAGCCTTCCCATAGCGCTCACACCGCTGCAGGGGCAACTGAGCCACCGCATCCGCACTGCTTACAAACAGAGCTTGCTAAAAATAAAAAAGATTTAGACATTTAGATGCTTGTATATAAATGTACCCTGTTTTTTTCTAATTCTACCTTGTAAGACTTTCAGAAAAACCAATAATACTTTCTTACAGTGATCAGGTCCCGAAGCTCATTAACAACATTTAAAATTTAGATCTCAACATCACTTCTGGCATCTAAAATGAATTCATGCACATTCAGAGCTGCTGTAATTCCATCTTTTACAGGTCCTCCTTAAAAACATACAGATCAGAAGTGTTTGTGTTTTCCTCCGAATGTTAATGTCCAAAACTGTGTTCTTAAACAAAATGAAATGTGGTCTAATAATCTTAGTCGTAAACACATTAAAGTGATTGTACTTCTAGAACTTGCTGCATGCATTGGAAAACGTAAACACCGTAACATGCTCTTTTTGCACGTACTGCAACTTAAAAATACAATTTGTAATTACTTTACAATCACAAAACCACAAAATAATTTGTGATCTTTGTAGCCATACTGTCGTTCTGTTACAGGGAATGGCAATCAAATTACTTTTATTTTGCAGAATTATTACACTTGCTGTTCTAGCAAGAGCATCTGGGGTAAAACCTGTGCCAAATCAAATATGCGGACCAGATGATCCATTGTGGGAACCCCAAACAGCTGAAACAACAACAGCATCAACATTATAGATGCTAGTCTAAGAACAGCTACTGTTACGAGGCCAAACCTTATATTTACATATGGCATAAATATTGTATTGTACTATACATAAATTGCAATAATGTCTGCCTTATATGATGAAACGTTTGTGGACACCTGACAATCACACCCACATGAGCTTTTTGAACATACCATTTCCACATTTATTCCCCCTTTGCTGTTATAATAATCTCTACTCTTCAACTAGATTTTGAAGCATGGATATGTTCATTCAGCCACAAGAGCACTGAGGTACTGACACTGGGTGAGGAGGTCTGGGGCACAGTTGGCATTTCAGTTCATTCCAAAGGTGTTCAAGTGGGGTTGAGGTCAGGGCTCTGTGCAGGACACTCCAGTTCTTCCATTCCAACTTTGGCAAACCATGTCTTAATGGGCCTCATTTTTAATGCACCGCAGCATTGTCATAGTGCAACATGTTTGGGCTCGACCATTTAGTTCTAGCTCATGGGAAATTGCAATGCTACAGCATAAAAAGCCATCCTACACAATTGCGTGCTTCCATCATTGTCATAACATTTTGCGGAAGGTATTGGTATTCTATATGTCTGTGATGGTCAGGTGTCCACATACATTTAGCCCTATAGTGTATATGTATAAACCTGACTGCAATCTGTTTTTAGAGCAAAAGCTCATGCGATCTTTCGAAACATAAATTAGATAATCTACTAATCTATCTAACAGAGCTAAATTATAGCCTTAAAAGCACAATTTTCACTGCATGAGCAAGTGCTTCTGGCTTGAACCTTCCTCTTCTGTTACTAATCTCCCAGAAGGGAAGTCATTAAACACTATTAAATGCTACCTCTAAATGACCACCCACAAAATAACTTCACCTACCCTCTTGGTGGAAAGCTCCATGCTTAGGATAGGACTCTAAGAGATAAAGAGAAGAAAACAATTTGTCAGTATGCATTAAAATAGTGACGTGAATCACCTCACGAATCAGGGAGTATGTGAAGGAGGACACGCATTGTTGGCACTGAACAAGAGGCTCATATCAGTCTGTTGTGCAACTTGCAGACTTTTCTGGCTCATTGCTTCATTTATCCTCCATGTACTGCCAACAAATGCCCCTTGACTTTTAAAACAACTCTCTCTTTTACAAATGGCTTTGTGAGGATGGTATCTGAAAGAATACTATCCTGTGTCCCCACTGCCCCCACTGCTGGTGGTGTAAGAGTGAGGGGTTTAAGCCAAGATATGCAAAATGTGATACAGTATCATAATACAGTAATGTTTATTGTTTTAACCTGTAAAATGTTGATTCATTCTTTATACTAGTAATTGAGAAGTTGGTTAAAAAACTTGGACAGAGATGCATTTAAATGTATTAAACTTACATGACAATTTTCAACACAATTCCTTATGTATTGTCATACAATGACTTACAATGTGATAAGATGCTTTTTGGAAGCCTCGACCTTGGCCTTGTAAAAAGTCTTTATCTCACATGTCCTTGGCACCTCTTATTAACCCAGGGACCCAAGGTTATAGTAAAACCTCATTTGTTTCTGTTTACTTCCCCCTGTTTGTCCCTGGGGGAGCCAACATGTTTTTAGCTGTCCACAGCCTTAAATAAATGATCTCCGCTTTTCATTTGCTAAGTAAACAAAGATGATCCCCCGTAGTCATTTGTTGTTTCTGACTACTTGTTCACTCTTTTCTCCCACTGCCTGGGATTGGTCAGTAGGCCCGAAGGACCCTGGGAAACCCGCAGGTCTGTTTTTCCTTTTGAAAGGTTATTTCTATTGGGGAAAATGAGCTTTTGAAGGGATAGTGACCAGACAGAGCCTGCAGCTAAAGATCATGTGGCAGGTCAACAGATGGCATGAAGACTCAGGAGGAAAAGTATTAAGTTTAAGTGTATGACAAAATTGAATTACCTGAAAAAGACTCAGCTCTTCCAGTACTATTTCCTCAGTTTCCCAGTTTTCCTTGGGAATAGATACCACCTTCAGAACCTTGCCATCATCTAGAAACAGATACTTACTATAAGGAAGATGCACAATAAATACCTCCAGGATTTCAAAAAAGCTCGAATCTATAAATATCACCATAAAATATGTATTGTTATGTATATGTATATATATGTTATGTATATCTCACCCAATTATTTAATCATTAATACTAATGATTTTCTGATATTTTTCAAATGAACAATTTTCATGTTGTTAGAATAGTTATATAGATTATATTCTGCGTAACAACATTAAATGAAATGGGGAAAAATCTTGTTTTTCATTCAATAATAGGGCTTAAGATGATGGTTATTTTGCAACAAATGTTAGAATTGCATTATAAAAGCAGACATCAAATCAAACCAAACATTCCTGAATTTTTATCATTTAACTATTTTCTATATTTTCTTTACAAGATTTATCAGGATATTATAAAGAATAATGTCTTCTACAGATCATGTAATTCAACAGCGGATACACCTGCAGCGAAGCATTCAATTTGTCCTTAATCTTCAGTATTAATGTTCTCCTCTTCTCCCTACACTCATTTTAGTGCTTTTACATGCATCCCACACTGTGCAATTACTCTATCACCCCTTGACTGAGCAGAGGTAAATATAATAGGGTGACACAGAGCTTAAATGAGGATTAACGTGACTCCCGGATGGCTAACAGCTGTTACTCTCTTTTACGAGCTGTGAGGAGACTCGTATGGGTTTAGCGTAGAAGAATGCTCTCTGCACACAGACAGCTCTCAGAATCTGTATTTATCTTAAATGATTCACATACACATGGCAGAGTTTACAGAGTCAGCACACAAGGCAATAGCATCTTGCATAGAGAAAAGAGCAAAGAGAAAATGTCAGACACTGTTTTGGTAGATTGTATTGCATGCGGGATCTGGTGTATATTCAGCAGTACAGAACAGTTATTTACACCATTGAGAGTTTATATTAGGGCAATCAATCTGTTTCCTGGCCCAAGAGTGGTCTTGCTTGCTTGCAGGAGCTTGCAGTCCTAGCACTGTTTTGACCTCCTTATTATATTAACCTTATTAATCTAATTTTCATTTGCTAAAATGTTTGATTTAGAAATTACAGTAAGGAAAAGGAACAGAGTTATTGAATTAGTTTGATTAATAATCATGATTTCATGAATTATTTAATTTGCCCAAATGAAGCAACCAAGACTTAAGCAGAGTTGAGCTAGACCTCCACTACTTATAAAATTACATTAATCTGTATTAATTTGGGGTAATTGGAAAATTTGTGCAAATTCATGAGCAAAGAAGGATTATCAAAGATGATCCCAAGCAAAGACAACGAAGAGACTGGTAGGTTGGTATGCAAATCTTGAGGAAAGGATGAATCTGCTCTTCTTGCTAGTCCCTTGGAAAATTACAGAATTGTTGTGTCTTATAAATTCGAAAGTTATAAAGGAAAAGATCACTCTGGCCACTTCTTCAACATACCTGTACCCAAATGCAGAACGTTGTATTGGCCGTCTTCGGCGTCCACTCTATCCACTACCAACTTCTTCAGCCTGTAGGGGACATTGATGTGAGTAAACAGCGGCCGTCTGTGAATCGGCACGACCGGCTCCCACATCAGTTGATGGCCTCTCATAAAGCTCATGACCTCATCAGGAAAGTCACGTGTAGACTTGTGCAATGGGTCGTAGGTCTCACTTGGGCACTGAGGGAACATGAAGGGCATGTTATTTGTCTTCAAGAGAGATTTATTAATTTACAACCACAGCTATAACCTGGATCAAGCAGCTTTATAAATATGATGACAAAAGTGATTTTTTGCTTTCTTGAAATTTATGCCAGATATTTTCAAATATTAAAAAATGGATTCATATCCATAATTTCCTTATATGAAGACAATGTGGGAGTATCACCTCCAATAACTGAACGATGTCAGAAAAGTTTAGATCAAGTTTTTAATGTTTTTCATTCTTTTAGACAGTTAAATCTGTAATCAGCAAATGTTACTGCAACTAGCAAGCTGATATCACTTTTACGAGTAGCCTTGTGTGTAGTCTAATTAACTGGCTTATACTTTTACCAGCATAAGCCAATTATTCTCACCTGACCTCAGGTATTAATAACATAAATAAGTGAGCTTATAATATTTGTGTTGTATATCTCTCGTCAATGAGTCTCCAAGAAAATGGTTAAAAACAAACTGCTCTGAGGCCAGTTGAGTAACAATCAATACTGATGATTCACCAGTCATTCTGCCACCACATTGTTAGGTTGTTGTTTTTTCCATATTTAATTAGATAGAGTAAGAGATTACAATATTCATTAAAAATGATCAAGGTACGTATCTCTATGTCCTCATAATTAGTCATGGCCATCCTTACTCAAAACTCATAAAACTATCGCTAGCTGGATGTTAAACATGGACAACTCAAATCAAGGAATATAGTGGACTCCAATAACAGAGCACTGGAAAGTATCGAAATCAAATATCAAAGTATTTGAAAAATTACTTTCAATTACCTTATTTTTCCTTCTCAGGACTGTGAGTTTATGCAGAACCATGAAAACATGTACGTTTAAAGACTTTCACTGGTTCTTTACGATGTGGGTTCACATAATTAGTCAAGTATGTCCAAAGTGCTAACACCCTTGCCAAGTTTTTCCCTGTAGGGAAGCATATGTGCTTACAGCACACACCTCTAGCATTGTAACAAATGCCCTAAAGCATGACCCTGAAAGCACCTACCAGTTTTTTATAATCCCCACGTGCAAGCAAAGCCAAAGCAAAGTAAGGAATGATGGACAGCAGGATTGTGGCTGCAAACACATGCTATCATATGGACTATATATGCATGCATGTCATTCATGCAGGGAAAACGTGCTTTCCATTATAATTTGCTGAGAACAACTGAACCTAAGCGTTGGTGTGAGTTACAATACCATGAATTGTGGTTGCATGCCAGGGTTAAGGGTTTGATTAGTGTATGAAGCTCAACTGAACTAGGGCTTTATGAGATTTAAACTGAATACATCATGAATTCCATGACTGTAGAGTCAGTATTACTAATTCATCCTCCACTGTTACTTACTTTAGCTCTGTCTGGGCTTAGACATCAACTGTCACGAATAAACGCACAGCTGTTTTCACAGTTCTGCTTTCAGTTCACCTCCCACTGGTCTCTCCAAAGCCCTCATTCACAAACATACAGAATTTCCCTGTAGCAGACTCACCGTCCCTGGACGTGGATATGGGATCCTGCCTTTGTACTCCACCCAGCGGTAGTCAGGGCCTTCTTTGTGGGCGAAGGGTCCATTGAAAGCGGCTCGGATGGACGCCATTGAGTAGACGCATACAGCTGAGCCTCGGAAGACAGAGCTTTTAAAAAAAGAGAAGAAGGGGAAGTGAGTGTTGGCCTGCTGCTGAGTTAGAATAACACAGGCCTTTGAGAAGGGTCACCTCTGACCCTTCCTGAATGGCCTGTGGACCTCCCTCTCTTCTGGGGAACCAAGTCAGACACATAATGTTGTCTTTGAGGGCGTAGTAGTGCTGATATCAGGTGGCGGGATAAAGAAATGTAATAAAATTGCATAAGCGATCATGGATATGGTTGTTAAACCTGTAGGATATGAGAGGGAATTTCCAAATTCTATTTTCCCATAAGTGTCACTGCATTAAAACTAAAAAAAACTCATTTCCAATTAACAGCATTTCCAGCAATGTATGATTCATATTTGTCATTTAATCTTCTGTAAGCAATTACAATGAATACCACCACATACTATTACACTCGGTGAGCTCTGGAAATTAACACAAGATGGCTGGAAACATACAAAGCATTCCTTGTTCTTTAGATGACCTTTAAGCCACCACAATTTTAGGGATCATGCCATAAGCCATTATTAAATTTAAAGCAATCAAACCAAACAATGATACTTAGCCTGAACCAAAATGATCATTATGGCTTCCTTATAATTTCCTTATGGCTAACATACTCAGGACACAATATTTCTATTATGTATATATTCATAGAAATTGTTAAATTTGAAATTAAAATTTTTAAAATTAAAAATTAAATTAAATTAAATTAAATTTTTTAAAATTTAAACCTTTTTAATACCAAAAATACAGTAATAAATGAATAAAACGTTTCCCCCAGTCATGTATACTTTACTATAGTTAATATAAACTGCTGGTGATGAACTGCTGTACGTTCTTCTTTACAGTCTTACCTCGAAGTCGAGAAGACTCCATATATAACTGGATTTTGTGGCTCTTTGGTCTCCAAAAGAAATATATCCTCTAGAAATACAAAAATAATATATTTGACATATTATTGTATATATTTCTAATCAAATATTTCCTTATAATGCAAAAATAATATATAATAATACTTTTTTTGTTTATTTATAACTCTTTATAATTTTCCAACATTTATCACTACACTGTGCCTACAATTCACTCACATATACAGACCTCCAGTTTAAATGTATTTCATGAACACACAGTAGATGTGTTTAAATGGAAATATGTATACTTGTTTGCATGGAAAAAAATATAATATAGAATTGATATTTCCTTTATGTTTTTATTGACGTTCATTATTGCAAAACTGAATATATAATTTCCTGAGTGTGTGCATACCCAGCTCATCGAAGTATGTGTCCATGCCTCCTGGCCCTGACACTGAGCAGACCAGCCTGGCCTTTAGGAAGGTACTCCAGCGATTAATCAGACTCCGCTTCCCACCAACATCATTCTGATAAACAGATACACAATACCATCATGTCATCTAATGTATTTTGAGAACAGTAACAAGAACAGATGTTAAATATAATGATCAAACTGAATTGCAGTGTGCTATAAATAATATCCTGATGTTTTTGGATGCTTGGTCCTAGTGATTCATCAGACTGGGTGAGAAGGTCTTAAGTGTTCATTTTATATATTAAACTTAAAAGAGCTCATAGTATTTTTGCCTTAAAATGCTTTAAAATGCTATAAAGCAGTGCTGGCTTAAAAATACCACATTAACAGAGGGTCTTCAAAAAATTAGTTGGGGTTGTAAAAGTTGACCTGGTGCACTGGTCTCAGTATTTACGGCACAACTACACAGTTAAAAAACAGCATGTCTCAGAATCTGTTAATCTGTTAAAATTAGTATTGCTTTGAAACAGCTCTAAATACTGTCATATTGAATTAATGGATGTATTGTTCATATATTGCTTGTTTGATTATGTATTAAGATCTTTAGTTCAGTTTAGGATGTGCAAAATATATCACATTCTCTTGGATGAAGAAATGAAAAAACACGACTAGATTATTGATATTTATATGATTAGTTTATAGCTTATGGATGTTTATTTCATTGCACCACTGGTTTATTATTATGCTTCAGCCTGAACACTTAATATATTACAGAGATTACATAGATAATGTGTTCTAAATGGACAGAAACAGAGATATGAATAGGAAGTGCACTATTCTTTCCACTGCTGTTCTACTGTCATAAAGATCAGGGCACTTCTTCTTTCGGCTTTTCCCTTCAGGGGTCGCCACAACGAATCATCTCTCTCCACCTATCCCTATCTTCTGCATCCTCAACACTTGCACCCACTAGCCTCATATCCTCATTTATTCCATCCATATACCTCCTCTTTGGCCTTCCTCTTTGCCTCCTGCCTGGCAGCTCCATGTCCAACATTCTCCTACCAATATACTCACTCTCCCTCCTCTGAACATGTCCAAACCATCTTAATCTGGCCTCCCTAACTTTGTCCCCCAAACGTCCAACATGAGCTGATAAAGATCAGGGCACTACCTCTTCCATTTCATATAGATTTATAGTTTTGTATGCCAGGCATGTAGTGTAGCAGAGTGAGATTGAAAGTTAAGTGTGAGTTCATAATGTAGGTGGAAAAAGCTGTCACAGCAAGCCATGAAGTTATTGATATGATGCCACACCCATAACACAGAACAAATGGATCATCTGCTACAGTGTGAAGTTCAACGGAGCAAGAGGTTACAGGGTTACACGGCATTTCACCTAATACAGTTTCAAATCATTGGCATATGATCTAAACTAAGATTTGAACAATTCGCTGCAATTATAAGTGAAATTGGTAGCTGGAATACCTAAAAAGGGAGCATTTTTTTATTTTCTCAAAGCAAAGCCAGGCAAATTAGTGAGTAATGTATAATGTTATCCATTATTTTAGGTGAGATCTAAGAACAGGGAAGGGACTAAAATTAAAGCAACTCAATTGGGGTACATATAAAATGCGGCCTACATTGCTGAAGAGCTAGTATGGCCAAAAGACACAACAATGTCAGTTTATTACAGACACTAGTTAAGTATACTTAATAAACTGGCAACTCAGTGTAGGTCTATTACCTGCAAACAAACACCTTATTCATTCCTCCTAAGATAAATAACACCACTAATACTCTGGGCATGATATTACACAGGCTTATACATAAAATTTTCCGTGCCCAGTTTATATTGACATGCACAAAAGGAGCATTCATTCAGCCCTTCTGGATCGTATTTCATTTTCATTAGCCAATTAAAGCAAGTGCCAGCCAGCTCACCTTACACACTCTAGCCACCCGGCTATAGACGCGCTTATCCAGCTGGTTGGACTCCACAGCCGTTTCCTTGAAGAAGAAATAGACCTTGTCATCGTTGAGGCTGTGTGTGTCTGCGATGGAGAACGAGCCCACAAATTCTGGCTCTGTGGAGGAAAAGACATAATAATAAAAGCAATTTAAGTGCTTATGATGCAGCCTTTATTTGAATGGATTTAAAATATCATTTTGTACTGGCCCAGAAAAGCTCAACATTAGCTCACACTACACTATGCATTTGTGTCACATAAACTGCAGGCAATGAAAAGTGTTGATTTCTTAAGCAAACAAAAAATCCTGAAAAGGTATTAAAAATTTTACCATTTACATTACTGTTATCAAACTTTATTTGCAGAATCCCAAATGATTTAAATATGTTTATCCTATCTAGCCTTCCATACGGTAGTACTTCCATAATGTGCTATATGTCCAATCACGTCACATAATAACATGACTCATGAGGTAATAATAATAGATCTTTTAAATTTATCATACATTTACATGTTTTAGATTCATTTTTCCTGCATTTCCTGCATTTTAGCTGCTGCAACAAATAGCTGAATAAAATTCATTCATTGTCTACCGCTTATCCGAACTATACTCAGGTCACGGGGAGCCTGTGCCTATCTCAGGCATCATTGGGCATCAAGGCAGGATACACCCTGGGTGGAGTGCCAACCCATCGCAGGGCACACACACACACACTCACGCAATCACACACACTACAGACAATTTAGAGATGCCAATCAACCTACAATGCATGTCTTTGGACTGGGGGAGGAAACTGGAGTACCCAGAGGAAACCCCTGAGGCACGGGGAGAACATGCAAACACCACACACATGGCAGAGGCAGGAATTGAACCCCCAACCCTGGAGGTGTGAAGCAGACGTGCTAACCACTAAGCCACCGTGCCCCCCGCTGAATAAAATTTTATATTGAATTAGAAAATGTAAACATAAAGTGTATATAATTGCAATAAAGATACTTATTACAACACAAAGGTTATTTGGTTAAACGGTTTTGGAAACATTTTGATAGGCGATGGTTTCATTATGAGAATTCAAATTAAATTTGTTCAGATCTTTTTAATATGTTGAAATGCATTTTAAAGATCTGCTCCCAGTTCACATATTGGATTAAAGACCAAAGCAACATGCCTTATTAGCTTCTGAACCTCACCATTGAGCCAGTGGTCATTATAAGCCTCGGTGCGAATGTAGTGCTGACTAGTTGTGTGCACAGAGCTACGAAATATGGCCGCATTGTTTCCCATGAAGTCCACCGATGTTCCTGCATACAAGTCTCCATCTAAAGTAAAGACACAGACGAGTGAATTCTAAAGCATATGATACATGAACTCAGACTTAACTGGTCTTTGAATCCTGGATTCTTAATCAAACTAATTCATATTTATAGGTTCTGATATAATTAAGAAGTTGGGCATATTCCAGATTCTGCTACATTGCATGACTGTATAATAATAGTAGAAGTCCATAGCCTACACAGCAGTCTTTAATTAAACAGTATATGGTCCATTGATGATTGAAGGATAATAACAGAAGTCCATAGTCCAGGCAGCAGTCTTTAATTAAGCAGCATATGGTTTATGTATCCTTCTCCCTATGGAGCAAGGGGTGATGTAGTTTTAAAAAAAGACAAAAATTATAAATCAAGTGGTTAACTTTCATTTCCTGACTGTGGAACAACATGTGCAGCTTTCATCCCACCAATTAGCCATGAAATTAAAGGCCGTGACAGCATCAGCCAAGGACAGTGCTGATTATTTCTTACAGTGTTGAGAGCTTCCCACACTTGTCATACAGCTGTGCACAAATTATAAACTATAGTTCCTCAAGTCAAATACATCATACGTGGGAGGAGACTTACTCAAGATATGTGTGCAAATATATTAGACAATGATATAATGCATGGGTATATAGACACTTTCGTTCTTTCTTTCATCATAAAGCTCAGGCTATATTTTAAATGCTAAATAGACCCTGTGCTATGTAAGTCTTGCATTGCTGTAGGTCTATATGTGTGATTTTTCATGATACATTTTAAAGATAATTTTTATCTTTATTATTGCAATATACATAGACAACCTATATAGCTTTCAGTTAACATTCACATCAAACTTCAAAATGAGGAAAAAATATGATTTCAGTGATTCTAGTCATTGCATTGTTGGTGGTACCAGACAGGCTGGTGGGATAATTTTAGTAACAACTGATCTCATAAGATTTTCACGTATGAGGTCTCTTTCTACAAAAAAAAGACTGGTGTGAGGCAGAGGAGAACAGCCAGACTTTGTTGAGCCTACAGAATGGCTACAGTAACTCAAATAAACAACTCTTTTACAGCCAAGTTCTGCACAAAAGCATCTGAAACAATGGCAAACATATCAAACCACTGGGTAGTGCAGGCTACAACAGCAGAAGGCTGCATCAGTTCCAATTCTGTTAACCAAGAAAAGAAATTTGAGGCTACAGTGAAGAAAGTCTCACTTAAACTAAACAATTAAAGACCAGATGATGTTTTTCCTGGTTACAGATGTCCAGAAATTTTGAGCTCTATATCTGCATGATTTTATGTCTTGTGATTGGCTGACTGGATAACTGTATGACTGTGCAGGTGTACCGAAAATAAAGTGGACAGTAAGTGTATATAATCATGTGCGATATTTAACAGCTTTGTTAAAAATTGTATATTGTTCTGTTTTAAGTGTTATTGGTGTGCTTTTCTGTTTTCATTACAAACACAAAAAAGAAATAAAAGCTTGGTAGAAATACTGATAAAAAATGAGTTCCATCGCAATCACAGACTATATGCTTACCAGTGAGTCGAGCAGTAAAAGGCTCATGTGGACTAAAAGGACATTTCCCTCTCCCGGACTCGACAGCATTGCTCAGCAGTCTAAGCACAGGTTCCTAGGCGACAAAGACAACCAATACACCCTCTTAACCCTTTCTATATAGTGTCTTCATTGTTAGCTGAGACTTCTCAGTAGGTGATCGAGTGTGTTATTCATCCCTCATATTAAAAAAGCAGTATGCTTAAACTTAGCCCTTAAATGCCCTGTTGTCTGATTCATGCCACCTGTGGGTCTGTCACAAGCCATAAAAGGCAAAATGATACACGACTTTCACTAGATATAAAAAAAAAGCAGGATAAAGAGTCAGCTGGAAAATGTCAGATTGTTCACCTCAACATTGTGGCCCAGGTCAATGTATGTACACATAGGGTGGTACGCTCCAGTTCCGCATGCATACACATGAGTTTTGTTGAATGGTTGAAGGAGCTTCACAAAATTGGCACAGTCAGTCTGGGGAGATAAAACAGTATCACAGATTAAAGCCTGGATACAGATGAGCGACTACATAATGAGGTGAATATAAACCACTGCCGACAGCTATAAATCACTGCACAATAGTGTCTTTGATGTTTCTGATGTTGCAAAAGAGACAAGGCAAAGGCAAGGATAGTGAACATACCTCCCTACATGCTTTTTAATTAACATGATCAATTCAAAGGCTAACGAATAATATTTTATTGCACTTTGTGTGTATCTGAGAGTAGAAGAATATAGCACTAAACTATATAGGTCACTAAAAATGAAAAAGGTTGTTTTTTTTGGGTGGGGGGTGTTGAACTTTCTTAACCTTTTGAAGTTTACTTACCAACAGATTCTTCCCTGCATGTTTGCAGCGTTCAGTATGTTCCCTTCCAGCTGGCCAGTGAATCTAAAAATGGATAGGACAGAGACTATTTTCCCAAGGCTTTTTTTTTTTTTTTTTAAATAAAAAAAAACACGATGTTTGTACAAAGTAATGTATGAGAAAAAATGTTGTCTTCTTTTTTTATGCAACAATCTATAAACGGTATAAATAGCATAATTATTACCTACATTAAAAATGTGTGTTTGGTCAAAATGACCAAGTTTAGATACATTTTTATATGAAATTGTTCAAAGTGGAAACAGATTGAAAATTATTTTTCCAAATAGAAAAATGTCTCGATCGTTCCAAAAATCCAGAGAAGTTCATCTTAACTTCAGGTTATTCTGAATGTGAAATAAAGTTAAGAGTGACTGCTATATATAATTATACAATAAAGGGGTGACTTTTGGGGCAGTCCTATTACCATGTCCTACGCAACACAGCTTCCGTTAGGAAGATATATTTAAGCAAGCTTAATCATTAGATATATTTAAGCAACACTTGCTTTCGGCTGCTCCCTGTTCGGGGTTGCCACAGCGGACCAACTGGTCCGCACAACAACTTGGCAAATGTTTTACGCCGGATGCCCTTCCTGACACAACCCTCCCATTTTTCCGGGCTTGGGACCGGCACTGCATGCAGTGGCTGGGGTTGAGGCATTGGCTGGGAATCGAACCCGGGCCTTCCGCATGATAGGCAAGAAACCTACCACTGAGCCACCAATAAGATATATTTAAGCAGTGCATTGCTGTAAAATCCGAAAGGATGACCAATAGCGCTAATTGATTGCTACTCAAAATACTTTAATAAATACATGAGCAATAAAAAATGCACTGTAACTACAAGGCTAATGTAGCTAACAAGTAATTAAAGACAACTGGTCTAACTCATTCAGGGCTTAATAAATCATTGACCAATTGGTTCATGTGTGTCTCAGCAAAGTATAAATAATGTAAGGCAGCGGGTCCAGATAATCTCTGAGATAAAGAAAGTCTATCAAATTGCATTTATTTCAGTAATGTTACAGTAAACAGCATGGCCTACTGTTATATATAGACATAAACACAACTCTAGATTGTAACTGACTGCTGTAAGGTTAAGTGGACGTCCAGACTTTTTTAGGGGGACCTTATATTGTTTCAACCATAACTCCTATGTAACCGGATAACTGCTCACTGTTGGAAGCTTACTTAAAAATCAATTTATACAGATGACAATACAATTCCACCTTCAACTGCTACTATAAATTTTCCTATTTTACAAAATCATGTATTTAAGAATGTTGACAAAGAATGATGTTTGAGCAAACATTTGGGTGATGTACTATATTAGAAATGTAGCTTAACAGTTTATTCAAACTTCAACACTGAAGAAATGAAACATCTTTAACTGAGTGTATACTAAAGAAGTAAATAATTGATACCATATTGATTCCTGGGTTCTGGTCTATACTAAAGCAGGTCTAGGTGTGACACATACCTCACAAATTATGCAATTTTTGTGCAGCAAATTGTTACCAGGTAGTGACCCATAGAACTGCTGCCAGTTTGAAGACTGTATATTGTACATGGTACCAGAAGGTCACACATGGTACTCACTATTGCAGTTTTTACCTTCATATCAGTCTATCAGTCAAGCAAAATGTTAACTTCATTTGTTACATGCATGAAAGCCATTTCATCCTCATGAGACATCATAATAGTCATGACAAATTGGGAAAATTTTGGCACCATTAAGTGAGAAAACAAGTAAGCACCTAAAGGTCATGGAGTTACCATCTAAGAAATCTCTATGCGAGTATAAACAGGACTGAACACATTGACCTGCTGCCATCACAACGCACAATGACATGCAGTACTATCAAGCAACTCAAACTATCCATTTCTTCCACCTTCTCAGTACATGTCTAATGAGGTGTGTGCTATGATGAAGTGTTGGAGTGAAATGGAGGTGGTGGGTGAAGAGTTTTCCAACCTTGTGTGTGATTTGGGTCAGATTCTCAGAGTTGAGCATGTAGACGTGGTCTCGTCCTCCAACCAGCAGCCAGCCACGATCCTCATCCAATAGCATAACCTCGTAATACCCATTAACCCCTGCACCACCGTGCCAGAACATGGCTGAACTGTTCCTTGCCCGCAGCTCTGAGGAATAGAATGAGATAGCGAATGAAGTGTAATATGTAAGGAGAAATTACACACCTAAATGAACAAGACAGATGTGTATTTGTATTACAAAACTCAGATGTGTACTTATATTACACCTATTATTCTTACTTTCCACTTAATGTCTTGAGATTGGCATTTAAAGTCACAATCCTAGGTTTGTAACAAATAAATGTAATTTGGTATAGCACCAAGAAGGCTATTTTTGCACTTCCTGATTCTGATCAAAGTCATAGCTGTCATGGACTCCCCATTTGTGTTACACATGTGGTCCTGTGTGTTACAAAGCCCTGTTGTCCTAGTTTCCAAGTTTATATCCCATGTTCTCTGATGACTCCCTTATTTGTGTTACTGTTTATGGTTATGAATTTTCCTATGATAACCTTAACTGCCTGTGTGTTGTCACCCATCATGATGATTTCTTGATTTTTCTTACGCAGTTGCATCCTGCCTCATGAACCTTCAGGGTACAGAAGTAGTAGTAGAAGTAGTATTAGTGGTCATAGTAGTAGTACTAGTAGTAGTCATAGTTGTAGACATAGTAGTAGCATTCGTAGTAACAGTCAAAGTAGTCATATTCATAGTCATAATAATAGAAGTAGTAGTCATAGTAGTTGCAGTCGTTGTAGTAAAAATGGTAGTACAGAGTTGGCCCAGTTTAAGTATGATGTATATGAGAATATTTATTCAGCACTGTGCTACCAAAATTCTATGCTTTTCAAGTTAGGCAGATTACAGCTGCTATTCGTATAGTGGGCTATGAAAAGTTGGGCTGATTTATTAAACCTTTATGTTTAAACACACACCCACACACACACATGCACACCATCCCTTATCTAGGAATCTGCAGCATGCCAGCTTCCAAAATGAAAAACAAACACCTTAAAAAGAAAGTGAAATTTGTCAACCCACATAATTATTTTTTCCTTTTTTCTGTTTACAGTCCACTTTATCACACATGACTTGACTCCAAAAGAATGAACTACCATTACCAGCGGAGATGCGTTGATAAGCTGATACTGTGAATTTGTAAAGCCTAAGTGGCAGGTCAATTTGAAACATGATGCTAAGTATTAAACTGTTTATACAAAGCTCTGATATTGGTATCTTTTCAAAAATTGACACCAGAAACACTTATTTAAAATACTCATGACACATGGGCACATTAAAGAGCAAAGGTCCTAGACTTTTTAATGTATATTTTACAGTTACAAAGCAAAACAGATAAAAGAGTGCATCTAATCTTGTGGCCCTTTTGGAGCTTTTTCAGCAACACTCTCAACTCCAAAGAGATAAGTGTAGTGCACAAATCCCTGGCTGGTCAAGCAGATTATGTGTCCAGGGTATCAGTATTTCATGTGTAGGCAGACAAGTTCAGGAAGCTGCTGTTTTAGCGGTCACCTGCTTTTATTTTCCATCAGTCTGCCAGAGAAAGAAAAAAAAAATCTGCTCCCTATTGACTTTCACAAAACATAACCTTTCATTTGATATGTTGGTTTAAATGTAACATGCTCCATGGATCATATACTTCTCTGTAGTACAAAGCAAGGCTTCTGCTCTTCACACATACACCAAGGATGCCTTTTGGGCTGAGATGGAAACTATTTTACTTGACAATTTAATTAGCATGCACAACTGCTAGACCATTTTTTAGGGGCAGGATTGGAAAGAGTCAGTTGCTGAAAATGAGCAAAGTACATTACAGTGCTCTCAAAAACTGTTCAAGTCTTTATGTCACCCCTCTCAGGGACATCAGTGCTCACTTATTTTCCACAGTGGAGCTTTCACTCACTTGGTGGAACGTTATTATTATATTAATTAATCACTAGCAATCCTTCATCACTGGCACTCAGATCTAAAAGTGTGATGCTAAAAAGGTCTATAAATCAATTTTATATAGTTGCATTGTTTACAGTGCATTGATAGCAAGTTTTTATTTCAACCTAATTGCTACACTGGTCTGTATAAATATTTGTCAAATTGTAGGCTCACCGTTATTACATTTAGGTTTTTTAATATTATTTATATATTATTTTATATTAATCCTTTACTAAAACAAGTATACAAGAAAAATTGATAATGTTTCCAGAAACAATGCAGATCACTGGTGCATTTTGACTTCTAGTCAATCAAATGTCTCTCTGTTAGGGTCAGTGAAAGGGTATCATTAATTTGAAAGGCACCTAAAATAAATATGTCAATCATATGTCCTAACACTACCTTTTAGGGCCACTTTCACAAATTAGGCCTTCCGCTATGCATGTGGAGAAATGTGCATGTTGTCCCAGCTGGGAACTGTGGAAGCAGTTACTTGGACTGGTGCAGGTTATGCAAACAGAACACACGCATGCATACTCTCCTTCATAGCTTAAGCATGCCTCGCTGCGTCCACTCCCCCCTGGGGAGAAGAAGTTTAACAAAGCAGAAAGTGACCCCGGCCAATCAGTGCCAATTAACCCCGCACACCATCGGCTGACATGTGCACCATGTCCAACAGACAGCCAGAGAACACATGGGGAAACATCTATGCTTACATGTTGACAGGGTGTTTTGTCTAAAAGCAGTCCCTGTATCTTCCGTGGATGCCTTAAATCATATCAGAGTGTGATTTTACAACAAATTATATCTACTTTGGCAGGTGTTGGCAGTTTACTTAGAAAAGGGAAACATTCTGAGAGTTGACTCTCTGATATTTATGGTGAAATTATGTAATATAGTTATGTAAATATGCCTGTAAAAATGTACTCAACAGATCATCAGTTCAACAAATGATATGTGCAGGGATATTAAACATGATCATGTCCCCAATTAAACTGCACTTCCTACTGACATGTGAAACAAAAAGGTTTATTTGCAATGTATGTTTAAATAAAATGCGCTTCATGATGGTGTGATGCACCTCATCACGCAGCTATGACCCAAATTCCACCAAGTGCTGCACTACACACAGTCATGACCTGACTGACGATAGAATGATTTGTACTAAGCAGGTTAATTAGTATTCATGACAACTTTTCCAAATCAGGAACATATTATTATCAGGAATATCATAATATCATTGAAAATGTTGAAATAAAATGAAATATGATATCCAGACTCAATTGATATTGATACTGATAAAACTCTGCATCTCATATACATTCATATAATAGTTCATTGCCCTTAGTTTGTATTAATGCATTAACTAGCTACCTAGTGGGCCATATCTTATTATATCACATTAATTACCACTTTTTGATTGTAATAAATTAGGTTTCTGGTCAGGCAAAAAGAGGCTATGGGGCAAGTGCACTAGAGCTTCCACTTGCCCGGTGGTCTAGCTAATACATTTATCATTTACTCATTCATGCCACTGACATTTCTTCAGTCTTTACTGTCTCTGACTTTGACAAACTATAGTTTTTGTCATTTATATCAGTGTTTGATGTTAACTTGACAGATTGAACAATACAAAAATTAAATCCTGCTTAGGAAATACTTTCTCTAACTATTTGTCATGATTTCTTTCCATTGAGCCAGTGACTTTCACATTGAATTATCCCTTCCCCAATAAAAGACCAATTCAAAAGTCTACTTTCTCCCTGGACTGGTGTTTTTTCTTTCACTTGTGGGAAAGAAAACCGCTCTTCACATGTCAGGGCCTTTGAAAACTGCACGACTTGTCACCATGTTCTGCTACTTGCTGATGGAGATTAATTGGCTGAGGGAGAAGTGCCGAGTGCCAGTGGTGAAGTATCCTCTTCAGGGGCTTCTAAAGGCTTCATGACAGACATTTGCATTCCAGCTCCATGCAAAGAGAATTCCCAAGCCAACCGTAGGAATCACATAAATACATAGAGCATGCTGTGGAGTCTAAGTAATTGGAAAGTTTACCACCATGCTAAGAGAGATGAATGCACTGGTGAACTTAATAACAACAAACCATAAAAAGACCACAGTATGTACCAGTAATGACTACTACCAATAATCTATTTAAAACACTGCCTAGGTTTATCAGTATAAACTTACCATGTTTCACTAAAATAAGCTATTTTTTTATGTTTTTATGTTCACACGGGTGTATGTTTTCCTGTATCACTGCACTATAGTCACAGCAAAGTCAGTGTAGTTTTACAATAACATCCTTTTATACAATACAATATGCAAATGTTTCACATATGTTCCTAGTACCCCATGATACCAAACTGTAAAACACATCTGAAGTAACATACTGGTTTAATCACAGTATTATTCTTCACTGGCCCCATTTTGGGCCAACAGTATGACTGTTTAATGGGACTTAATAGTTCCTTAAGTATGACATGGCAATTGCTCAGTGACATGTACAAATAAATATTCTAATTGGAAATTGTCGAGCCCATCCATTACAACACTTATTTAGCAAAACGGGCTATGCCAACAGCACCTGCTGGCTATTTGCCTTGCCTACGTCATCAACGAGAAACCTTTAACCTCAAACGTTTGCTGAGAGACCAAACGGAGACCTGGGTGTCACTATGTGCTTCTTACAGGCCTCCATGTTGTAGATTCAGTAAACAAAAAAAGTGCAGATTCAACATTTGTTTTTCTTTTTTTGTTCAAATTCTTTGACATTTTTAACAAGCCTGGCACATTTAAAGAATTATTTTGCTTTGGAGATAAATTCATAGGTAGGTAATATATCATAAATCAAATACTTACACCCAATTCATTGCAAGCATTAGCTGCTAGAATATATTTTGTATATTTTCCCAGTTTTAAAACATAAAAACATCACTAATGCTCTTGTGACTGAATGGGTAAGTTGCCACAAAGTCTTCCCAGAAAAGAGTGACAGAGAGAGAGGGTGAGAGAGAAAGACAGAGAGAGAGATGTTCATTGATGGGGAATGGTATATTCAACAAGTCTGGTGTCCACAAACTTTCATTCATTTAGTGTACACTTTTCTTACGTTTTCCCATTACCAATTCTGTCCTATAAACTTTGGAACAGTCTTCCTTCCAGTGTTCGGGGCTCAGACACAGTCTCCCAGGTCAAACGTAGACTAAAGACATATCGCTTTAGCCAGGCATACACCTAATACATCCCATAACTTTGTGCACCAATACATCCGATTAAATGCACATCATCATCTAGTGCCTGCTAATATTATGAATAGTAGCTACGCTAATTCCTTTCCATTTGTTTCCCTTCTTCTACCCATCCCCGAGTCACACAGAGATGGACCAGCTCCAGCCGGGTTCTGCTTTTTGAGGACTGGAGTAATCAAAGCAGCACTGCCAAACCTATGTGGACATTTTACACATTACATTCTACACATGCTGTATCTGCATCACACAACTAATGCAGAAAGGACATTGTTCATATCACACTCTCCGTGTGTCACCCAGATGAGGATGGGTTCCCTTTTGAGTCTGGTTCCTCTCAAGGTTTCTTCCTAATACCATCTGAGGGAGTTTTTCCTTGCCACAGTCGCCTGAGTCACCTCAGGCTCGCTCACTAGGGAAAATTTTGTCTAACATCTAGGACTGTCTGTTTGTTTGTATGTTTATTGTTTCTTATGTTCTGTAAAGCTGCTTTGAGACAATGCTCTTTGTTAAAAGCGCTATACAAATAAAATTGAATTGAATTGAAAATTGAATTGAACTATACACACTGGAATTTTTCCCCCCTGTGCAAACACATCTGCTCCACACTGCCACATGGATCATGTTTTAAAAATTATGCACAGCTCATCACTCCTTATCACGGAAGGTGAATTTTAAGATGCTAACCCATCATGCAAAGGTCTTACGCCAAGATGGGTTTCCTTATCACATTAGGAAGCGGTATGAAGTTTTTTTAGTTTGTGCTTTTTGTCCTTAGAGGCAGTATTTCACCAACAACTCTAGTCAAAAGGAATGAGTTGGAACCAGGTGGCTGAGGCCATCTTCAGGTTGAAAGAGAGAAAAATGGCTGAGTTCCATTTGGCATTAACTTACAGGATCCTACTGACTTCATCAAGCTCATATTTATTTTCAAGCTTTATGAGGGAAAAACGAAACTGCAAACATGACAACTGCAAATAAGCAAATGAAAAACAATGGCTAGCATGCACTGAGGAATTGACCGAGCTGACCCTTACTGATTGTGATGATCGATGTGACATGATGACATGTTTATAAAGGTGACATGGATGTAACTGTGTTTTTCCTCCAGAGACTATTGGGGGAGGGTGTCAGGTTAAGCAACGCTCACATTGTTCTCTCTACAATCTGCTGCATAAGACAGCACTAATCAAGCAGACGTGATGTAGATGGTCGACTAACCATTTGGGATAGGTCATACCAACCCCTAAAGCTATGTTCCAGAGTGCTATGTGTTTACTAAGTGCTAAAGTGGTATACACTCTTAAAATCAACTACAAAGGTCTATCTGTGAAGTATATAGCTTTGCTGTTCAATGGACATAAATAACTTTTAGTCTCCTGCTTGCCAGTATTTCTTAGGGGAAGATTATGCATTTTAAGACATGCATTGCTAATTTATGATATGTATCTGAAAAGAGCTTAAGTGGAGTAGAGTTAAGTCTGAGATCTGAAATCCAGTGTGCACAATTAAATTAAATCCCTCATATGCTTGCACTGAATGTGGCCCAACATGCTCAGTAAATATCTTAAGGACTGCATTTAAGTTTTGGATACAAGTGTCATCTTTTTTAGTTTAGTTTGATGCTATCATCTGCTAACACTGATTAATTCTGATAGGTCAGTGCCCATGGGCATGCATGTTTTGATCTCTAAGCTTCATGAACCAAGCTTTAACAGGTCATGGGTGGGGTCTTGATTTCCATTCCCTTTATAGAGTAAGACCCGGGATTAGGTTTTGACATGGATTAGGCCACCCAGGAACCCTATATGCCCTGAGCTTTTACATCTCTAACATCTTTAACAGTATTATTGGATATATTCCAAATTCCAAACCCATTAATTCTACGGTTATTCTAAGCCTGGCTCTCTAGTCTCTTCCCCTGTAGGCATAGAGAGAGAGGGTCTGTTGAGTTCACAAGTATAAGTGATTGCTCATGGGAGCGTTGGTGAAACAGCAACCATTTACAAACAGTTTTTAGAAATTGTTTGCAATCTAAAGCAGAAACTCGCTGGTCCTGTGCCCAACACCTGCAGCCATCTCAGTGATAGACTGATATAAAAGTTTACAGACACAGCAGTCATGAGGAACATGACCGTTTCAAAAATGTGGCTCTGTGAAATCAGTGATTACTGAATGAATTTGCAGCCAGATCCAACTTTGTTGGTGTAACAGCCCTACGAGGGTAAATGCCGAAAACAAATAGGGTGGTATTTTATTAGAAGACATGTTAAATAAGATTCCTAACATCATATGTATCTCATCAACCTAATGGAAACCAACCATGTGCAGTATTATATCTGAACTCCCATCTCACCTTCTTTGCACTCAGGCTATTTGATTGAACGTAAAGCTTGAGTGGAAGAAAAAACACAACAATGCCAAAAGTGCAGAAGAACGGTGGAAAGGCAAATATCCCAGCTGCTATTGAAGAAGGGAAAGCACATACCAGGGAAATATCTCCTTGCAAACTGTATCTGCACCCTAACAGTTGTGTAAGCAAAGCATAGGGCAGTATAAGAGTCAACATGGAGTTAAAGCTGTCAGCCAAGATGTCTAACATCTGCAATGGCCAGGGATGCATATCTGCAAAAACTGACATCAATCTCTCAGTGATAGGGACAATAAGATACGTTGTTTGACAATATAATGTAGAGGAAGAAAAGAATAGGGTTCAGTGTTATCACTGTGTTTGGTGTTTATACTAAATCATACCCATGGTTTTTTTTTTTCATGCCAATTACTGAAACAAGTTATTGTTTTCCTGCTCTAAGCTACTCTCTTCAGGGTCAGTTTAAACCCAGTCATTTATCTAAAAACATGCAAATTTGTAATCTGTATATAAACAATTCCCCTGCCAGCATACCTTTGGCAGTTGAGTCATCTGCTCCAAACACACTGCAAATCATATAAGGATAATAAGAACAAACGGTTAAGAGAACCTATAGCAACATGTTGTAACTATATGTCATAAGCATGCAATGATGTCATTCCAGTTATTTTACAGTCCACTGCAAAAGTTCTGTATCTTACCTAAATAATCTCTAACTTGCAAAACATCACAGGAAATGTACTTTACATGCCATTATCTGAAATCTGGATTTTGATAGAAACTCGTCTGACAGAATCACTCCAGTTATTAGAATTAAGACTAGACATACCTAAATACCTAAATGCTTAGCATTAAAATTTCATACTAATGGTCCAAAAAATACAGCCATTTTCATCAGATTTCTGGAAACAAGTGGTTACAATTTTCAATCCATTAAAGGTCTTTTAGCTTTGGTGTACAAAAAAATATTTAATGGAAATGCACTAGGAGACATAACACTAAAAGATTTTATGATGCCACAACCTTTTTAAGGGTCAGGTCAAGAGAAGAGAAGATAGTATAGTATTTTTAACATTGTTTGCATTGCATAACAAAACTTTTTGTCATTCTATAGTTATAGGATCTTTATTAATGTTACATACTCCAGTTGCCATTCCTTGCAGTGAATCGTATAGCTAGACAGTGCTTAGCCTAGCTAAAATTAAAAAAAAAAAACAGTCATGTGGCAAGAAAAGCAGGCAGGTAAGAGCTATGCGGTCATGATGATAGAGAGATTATTATCGTCTTGTGGGAGTTTAAACAACAGTAACAGATTGATGCAACAGTCAGTGACAGGTAATTCATTAAGATTTCACAACAGTAACAAAATATCCTTACGCCACAGGCTTATTCCCTAATTCTCAGAAAGCTGTTATCATCTGGATGGAATCAGGTAATGATTTGTAAATGGTCTATAAAATACAGTTATGAAGACATCTATCTGGTCAGGAAAATGATGAATGGCAGAATGAGTGTTGGTAACTGAAAAGCTGCTGTTAGTTTTTCCCATGTTTCAAATAGTCTTATTTTCTGTAGTTATGGGCACCGGGACATAACTGACCATTTCTGTTGTTTTTCTCCATGGAGTCTAAGACCGACAGCGTGGAGGCAAAAATATGTCTCTCCTCAGGTTTCTTCCAGCCTTTAATAGGTCTAGGGGGAATCTGTGCTATCGATGATATGAAAGCTTAATGTATTCCCCAGTGAAAATGATGGGCTCATAAACAGAAATGAGGTGAAGCAATTGCACACAATAAGTCAAAAATTGATTTTTATCCCCAGCAATTTGGTGGTTCTGTTTGGTTTTCTTTGTAAGATTTTGTAATGCCTGACACTAATACAAAATACATGAATTAATTTAAAGCTAATTCGCATTAATATAAATCCTTAAGATTTAGAACAGAGAGCGATGGACTCAAGAGAAAAGAGAACAAAGTTGTTGTTTTTTCCTAAAATAAAAAGTTAATAAAAAGTTAAAGATTTATTTTACTTTAAATCACTTTTATATTTTTTTTAAATTGATTGTTTGTTTTAAAAGAATTAAAGGAACCCATGCAGCAAGTCTGGAGGGATTTTTTTCTTCCATTGAAAAAATAACTCCATTGTTCAATTGAGCTCAGCTGAAAATAGTTATTTCGACAGTTTATAAATCAGTTCAAGAAGGTTGGCTGTTTTCTACCCATTATGAGAGGTGAGGCCACTCTAGAAGGAAGGAAGGCAGGTTAACTTCAGTTTCCTGCCTTCTTCATCTTCTCTTTGCAATATCCAGATATCCAGTTTAAAGTTGGTGGATATTGTGAGACTCCGCTGAGACGCTGAGTCCTTTAGCCTGGGTCAGTGGCAACCAGTGACCATAATTACTCACAAGGCCCCACTCTGCAGGAGGTGTTGAGGGTCAGCCTCATTAGCCTGATGAGAAGGGAAAGGGAAAACAAGGCGGAATGACAAGAACTAAAGAAATCCCCCTCCTCTCTCTACTTTGCACTTGATAGTTTCAATAGCAAAGAATGAGGACTAATGTATGGCTGAGCTCTGCTACATCAAACCACAGAGTAAGTAGAGCATCACAGCAAGGGATCAAGGCAATCTCAAGTGGCTGAGGAAGAATGAATTGTAAATGTATTGAACTAATACATTTCAAAAAGTGAAACAAAATAAAAGTACATAAAGATGTTTTTTTTTTTAAAAATCATTCTGTCTTCATTAAAGAAATTTAATAAGCATTTAAATGAGTGAAAAGTACCAAGGGTGGAAAAGAGTATCTGGGTTTAGTAAGAAAAGATGCTTATGAGGAACAGGGTTGAAATGGAGGTCAGAAGAAAGTAAGCAGAGGAGAGTGAGAGAAATATAAAAACATATGGACAAGTTATGGTATGAGGAAATTGTGTCTAAGTGTATCTGTCATTGCTGAGGCTATGAATCCCAGCCCTTATTCTGCCATTGCTTATACTGAATCCCTGCCATGGAACCTTTTCCACGTTCTTCTATCAGAATAGTTAACGTCTTAGTACTGCAGCTTTAAGTAACAAACCGATTTAACAAACAAAAGTGGCTTCCAGCAATAATGACGTGTCGAAACTTTAAAGCCTAGCTTGTTATTCTTTCCATTTGAGTCAAGCTTGCAATGAGATTGATACTGATATTTTTTAACTGATATCAGCTGACGGTTGCATTATAAATACTTCTTACTGAGGACATATGCTTTATAAATCGGAATGCTGGAAAGACAGAGAAATTGCAAATTGTGTAAACAGTATTGCCAAAACAAACGTGTGTATATTTTCACCTAAGCGGCTTCTAGTTGACAAGAAATACTGCCATCCTGTACAGCTCCTCTGCAGTGGTGCATTTTCCTCACTTTCCTCAAGTCCCCACAAATTCCTTTACCTACCTGTGGTTTCATACTTTGTGCTTTCAAATTCTTAAAACGGATCAGTTATTTTTTACACAATGACTCTGACAGTGTATATTAATATTAGGTTTATATTTATATTAATACATGACTGTTTCTACAGTAAATATTAATTCACTTGGACCTGATAGACATTCAACTGGTGAATGGATTAAACATCATGCTACTTTTTAACAACAAAAAAATAAATATAATATTTGTGATATTGTACCACAAATATTCTATTTATATATTTATATATATTTTTTTTATTTATTATTTATATTGTTATATTTATATATATTATATTGCTATAAGGAGATTTATTAAACATTTATGGAAGGAGTGTAGAGCGTCAGCATGTTTGGACAGTCAAATGTAAACTTTATGCTTTCTGCCAAGTCAAAGTCTTTTAAGATGGAGAATAGTCTATCTATTTTTGTTTTCCTAAAAAGGCATTTTTTTTCTTGTTAAATTCATGAGACAGTGACTTAAAACATGTTTCATAAAGTTTTTAAAAGGAACAACTTTTGGAATGGGCTTTAAATAGTAAAACTGGTTCATACTGGAATCTATCACACTAACTTATTTTCCTATAACATCATACCCAGTTGTGGTTTGTTCCTTACTTAAGTGATGCTTTTCCTAATAATATTTCAAAATGAAAGAAAACGTAAATAAGGTTTTAAAGACTTACACAGAAGAAATGTCCTTAATACATGTGCTTCCAAGATAAACAATAGGCAGTTAAGACAATACTAAAGCATACTGTGGTCCAAAATGCAACCAATCATATCTGACAAGTTCTGATAAGTTCTTCGTAGTTATTTTACAGTATGAAAGCCAGATCAAAGCCTAGGCCAAGTCTAGGCCATCAATGGGTCATCATTCATTTGCTATCTGGGGAGGCCAGTAAATTGGACCCTGAGCTCACTAATTTGCAGAAACTGAGATAAATCCTCAGGATTACAGGAGAAATACAGAAGGTTATGGCCAGGACAAGTTTCAGTGCTTAATTGGCTTCAAAGCTAACATGAATACTCTCATTTGTTCCTACAAAATCAGGCTGCTCTTTTACATGATACCTCCATTTATATAAAACATCTGCCCACAAGCTCATTAATGTGTCTGTGCACTTAGATGTGTGCTGGGAGGATGTGCATGTGAGTATATGTCTGTATAATTTCTTTCAAATCTTATACTACTCACTCCCTTTCACCCAATTCCCCATATACAGCTGACTGAACACACCTGTTCCTCTCTGAAACTCTGAAATGTAACTCTGTAATGAAGAAAATGGCACCCACACTGATAAAACGGTATATGTTGCGTAATATATTACGTATATACGTATATTGGTTCCTAGACTGAATTATGTAGCGTGAGTGTGATCAATTCATGTTGTATTAATGTTGTATTAATGTCAACTGATTACACGAACACCTGCATGGTAGAATAGCACAGTGGTAATTTATCTGTTGCTCAGGTGTGAACTCGGTGACTGATTTTATTCAGGCTTATTCAGCTTTGAAAATACGTTACCATCTTGGATGTGCGAAAAATTATTCTATTTACGTTAATTAATTCAATCACATGGAACAAATGTACTCATTTGAAAAAAGTACATTTTGTTCTAATCTAATAGTGTCTACTTCTAAAAGTATCCCTGAATAATAACATTTCACATAATAATCACAATGGTACCAAGAATGAAGCTAAACTGTGACATTTGGTTTGTTTTTCGCAAAAGGTTTTAGGTGACGATCTTATCTTCTACAACGAATGGTTCTCTTGTGGCTATTAGTTAAAGTGTGACTGAATAATTGCTAGAAGTTACCGAATAATTCTTGAAGATGTATAGCTGAAAATCCAGTCATGATGGACTTTTCTACACTTGTATACATTCACATGTATTAGTTCCCCATTACAGGCTACTTTAACTCTCATCTCTCAAGGACAGGCTGATCCTCGCTTCCTCCCCTCACTTGTGTAACTTCTTCTTGAAATTGTTTTCTCAGTGGCCTCACAGGACTTTGCCCTCATGAGGTTCACTGCACTTCTTCATTAAGCAATTGGCTAATGTGACTAAAACTCCATCTTGATGAATCCATCCATGTAAGTGGTACATTACTTTCAGCTCACACCAAAACCCAGAAGAAATACTGAAGAGAGGTATTCTCATCTTTTCTCACATTACAATGAGGGTTAAAATGGCTTGCCACGGCTATCTCTCTGTCTCTGAGTCACTTAAAAATAAATACTTAGTAAATTAGTCACTGTATTAGGCTGTGTGGGATGAGTCCTGGACTCCCTGGGGTGTCAGGGGTAATGGAGCTGCACTGACGCACAGCAAAACACCTCCAGCTCTTTGTGCTGTTTACTACATTAAGTCCCTCAATGTTCTGCAACACATCAAGCCCTTTAGACACTATACTATACATTACACACACACACACACTACTTCAACATGAGAGATACTTCAGGCAAGTGAAGTACTCCAGATCCTGCTCCGTTTTTCAAGAGAAACTAGACCACATGCTGCTTGGTCTAGTGATAACCAACCACTTACAATCCAACAGAATGCCTCTAGAAAGGGCTTTGATCTATTTTAATCACCAGTGGTCATGAAGATGGCAAGAAGATTAAGGGACCAAAGCAATCTCTTTGAATGTGACTTAAGATTTATCCGGAGGACATGGCAGTATTTCTTTAGTGAAACTTAAGTAAGTGATAATTTGGATCAGGTTTAAGGATAGCCATGGTTATCTAGCAGATATCTAGCATCAGACCAAGTGTGGTTTACTTCAATTAAAAATGACCATTTAGTTAAATCCTGGTAGATAACATGCAGCTCTGGTCTTCTGGATAAAGGCAGCTTTCTTTCCTGAGCTAATCATTTATCTGCTTGTGGTGGTGTAGATGATACACTCATGCCCTCATGCCACAGTGGCCCAGTGTTTCCCTGTTTACTTCCCCTAATTAAAAGCATTCTTTAGCAAGGCTGCGTAGCCTGTTCAGTGTCCGTGACTTGACAGCTTCATTAGGTCAAAGCTTAAAGTGTAGAGCCATCTGACATGTACACAGATGTCACACAGTCAGGGGCCATCGCCATGACACCACATGGCACCAGCAGCTAACTATCTTGAATGGGTCACATTCCAAGAACAGACAAAAGTGCAACATGTAAAGATGGACTTAAATGGTGATGTTCACAGAAAATTAATACTACTGAATATTTTAGTCTGAAATGAAAATCCCCAGAAATGGCTTTCTGTAGAGCTTCACCTTGGGGGAAAATAAATCCCTCAAAATCTCAGTTTTTAGGTAACCATATAAGACAAAGAGTCAAAGAAGTGCAGCTGCCAGAATGTTAATTGTCATTCTAAAGCTCATTCCTGCTAGGCAGAAACAGAGACATGATGTCATTCGCAACCATGAAGCCCGTTTACTTTGGTTGCAATCCACTTTGCTGTCCACGTCGTCTGTCAGGGGAAAAATATCTGTGAGAATTACTCTGGTGAGAACCAGACATATAATGCCGTCAATGGGACATCTATTTTACGTCAGTCTGTCAACAGGGCTCTGTTTTTAAGGGTTAATTATGTAGCGAAAGTGGGGCATTAAATCCATTCAAGCACAGTAAAGGCATTAGCTGCAATTGGTTCATGTTAACTGTGGAGTTGATACTACCCGACAGGTTTTCCCCAGGCAAGTGCAGAAGTTATTCAGGGTAACTGTGTTATTTTGTTAAAGCTCTTGGACCCAAGGCGCCAGTCTATTTTTTTTTCTTTATGAAGATTTACCAAGAAATCTTCCAACAAATCAGCCAACAAATCTAATTGAAGGCTCTGTAAAACAGGAAACTGACAGCTAACCTTTTTGCTTAAGCATTGTGTGCAAATTTTGTTTTTCTCCCTATTATTTCCTACCTAAGTGAGGCAACTGGCCGCCTTACAGATACCTTTCCATAGTAATGACTAACGTCTGGGTTAGAGACTCTCTGCCCAGTTTTGGAGGTCCGCGGCTCTTGTGTCATAAATAACTGGCGCCTCAGAGATGATGTGTATGTGTCGACCCAGTATTAAAATACTTCCATTAGAGATAATGGAAAGCACATTGGCAGTAAAGCATATAGGACACTGTATGACCACTCCCTGTGCGGTTCTTTCCTGTCAGGAAGTCGGCAGAGTACTAGCCGGTTCCGGAAAGTTCTGGAGGTCAGTGCTGAGGGTGGACTGGGATGAGCTGATAACAGACAAGGGCTCTAGGGATGAGCGCCTTTGTGGAGAGAATGATCAGACAGACACCCTGTGGGATGCCAAGTGAAATATCACAGGGGCTAAACCTTATCTTTAAAACTGTTGTTTTTTTTGGACACTGTAAAAATGTCCACATTCATCGTAGTGATAACATTGTGAAAAGGAAAGGGTTAAGGCTTGAACTCAAAATGAAATAAATGATCTAATTGCAAACACATGAAAGGAAAAGTGGACTTAACATATGGACTTATTATTTTAGAAATCTTCTTCATCACTTATACTTAACAATATGCAAATATGTAATTTACTGGTTAACTTATGATGACAATTTAATGTCCTTAATAGAATTATTTGATTGACTTATTTCTGACTCTCTTAATAAAGCCACATACATAGTCGTAGATGTTATATAGTTTGAGGTTACATATAATGATCAGTGTCCATTTCAGAAAAAATAGCATTGATCATTACCGCTTAGTTAGCGCTGTTTCCCTGTTTTGCTCAAGCTTTCCAGTGCCTCTGACTGTGCTTTGGTGTCTGGGGCTTAGCAAATAAAATTACTAAAAGCTTGCATGTTAAAACGTCAACACTGACATGTTAGTGTGCCATAAACACTTGGTTGATAAGGATCTCATAAAGATTTCAGACGTGACTTTTCAACAAGAAGTGTCTCTATCAGTAGTATCAACTGTATTATTTAACACTGATAGTATGGAAGTTTACAGTTATGACTACAATTTATTTTTTTTATGACTGGGCATGGAAGGAAGTCAATTTCAAGTTGTAATAAATGTAATGTTGAATTCCTGTAATAAGTTTTGTATTCCCTCAGTACTAATAATTTCAAAGTATTAATATTTGTTAGATGTATTATAAGAATCTTCCAGAATTCCAGGACCATGCGTTCTGCAGTCCTTACAAATATCACAAATCCTAGTAACATAATAGAATGTGGAAACTAAACTGTCTATTTAAAACTATGAAGCCAGCTTTACTGGTTTCTAACCTGTATGTGAGAGCTGCAGTCGTGGTATGTACTGGTTCCAGGCTCTGTCAGCTCGAACAGCAGGCAGAAGTAACTGAAGCAGCATGGCCAGCAGCGGACAGGCGTGCCCCATCCTCCAGAATCCCACAAGCCTCATCTCTAGTTTCTTCTAGTAACAGTGTAGGATGTCTTCTCTTTCACATTACTGTTCTGCTGCTGTAAAAAAAAAAACAAAAAAAAAAAAACAAAGAGACAAAAAAAGTATATTTTACTGAAGATATTTAGCATCTACCGGAAAGCTATGATTAGAAGCATGTGTGTATTAGGGGTTTACAATATATGATTACTTGATGCTGTCACAGGGTAATGGAACAAATTCAAGCTAATCACGCACTAATCAGTTTGATTAATTCAGATTGTTTTAATTATAATCAAGGCATGAACTTGCTTTCAAGTATGTTTTTAAATATATGTGCCACTTGACAATATATTTGCTCCCACTGGTCCAGATTGGTACACACAGGAAAAGGTTTTGCCCAGTAAGTAATACATGTATTTTTGTTGCCAAGGACAGAATTGACAAATGTCCAGACAGGGAGAGAAACAGGCCGTTTTCCACTTCATCTTAAGGATGCCTCAATAAGGCTAAAGAAGGCTCAAGAAGACATTCCTGCAATATGACACTAGCCCTGTTGACGCCTATCTTGTTTTCCGAAAAACGTGAACCATTCCAGCTGCACATCCTCATTTGTAGTGCCACACTCTGAGGCTGACGGCATCCTGAAGCCTGCAGCACTTGCGGAAGTGCTTCGAGTGGTCACAGTGTCTAAGAGAAACAGACCCTTAAAAGACAAACATGATTACTCAGAAAGCTGCTACCTGATTCTGATGTGCATGTGTGCCAGCGTGTGACCTCAGCTGGACAAGGTTCACCCTGAGGGGAAAACTGGTGCATTGTTTAGACAAACGTTCCCATGCCTAATCAGCGCCCTGCAATCTTTATTCTATTTCCTTACAAGGGTCACACTGTGTAAACAAATTGCTTGTGTAACCTCAAAACACTTCAGTAGACACTACATGTGCACCATAAACACAATAAATACATGTTGTAATGGTGCAATTAAAACATTCTGGAGATACTAAGATCGAGGTGTAGAATATTTTTGAAACCTATTATCACTTTTCTTGCTCTGCTAATTAGCTGACCAAGAAACCAAAAAATAGCCTTGTTGAATTGTTAGTCTTCTTTGTGCTTGCTTCCATGCTAGGCCTGTTCCCATGCTGGGGTTTATTGTAGACAGAGCCATAGAGACCCACTTATACTACCGCAAATACCCCTGTGGAGAGTTTCAAACACAGGCAAAATGAGCTTAGGGCTAAACATATGCAAAATGAAGATGGAGCACATTTTTCCATCCATTCACAACCCCAAAAGCTATGCCAATTAAGCTGCTCTACTCCAACACAGAATCTTTCAGCAGGATCTTCAGCAGACAGAAACCACTGAGACAAACCTTTGAGGCACATGAAGTCTAATTCAACAATAAATTTAATTCCAGCATAAAAAGCCCAGCTTGAGTCACTCGTTACCACTCCATGTCCGCAAGTCAGGGGCATCTGCTTAAGCTTCTCAGAGGCAGATGGGGATGATTGGGAAGCATCAAAAGGTTTGGAGGAGGCGAAAGCTTTACAGCAGCAGTTAGGTAAGATGTTAAGTCTGATTTACACCCCAGACCCATACAGTGTCCATAAGATCTGGACCCAAGCCTGAGACTGAGTTTATAACAGCAACCCGAAGTGCAAGTGCTCGACTCAAGAACCGATCAAACGGCCTTATCCCAAATTGCTTCTGCCAAATTGCTGCAAAGGTATTAATCTTTCTGTTGAAGGATATTAACTCAGAATGTTGAATCGGAGACAATATACCAAATGTGAGCTCTGGAAGGTGAAAGCAACCCATCTGGTATTAATAAAATTAATCTTACAAAATTGACCTTTGGGGGATTTTATGTCTGTGTTAATAGTGACAGAATCCAGTTGGTGGAAAAGAAAGTATCTGAATTACACCTCATCATTTCTCATTAAAACTGTGATAATTCATAACCCTGATTTATAAGGAATTGCTACATTTGATTTATGAGGAATAAAGAACCTGGTTTCCATCATCATTATTGACTCTAAGGAGACTTCTTGTTGGCTGTATCACTATGTGCTTACTACTCAGTAAATGAGGCAATGCATTTCTGAAACTAATCTAAAGGTGATTCATTGTACTCAGGTGATCATGTATTCGAATAAACCCGAAACATGGCAAGCAGTTATGTTAATTGGTTCGTATATATGACTTTTGGGTGTGATTACATAGAAAATTGGTTTGTGGTCTAAATGTTAACTTTCTTTTTGCATCCAGTTTAAGACATTCGAAGTGGTTATTTGGGGGGGGGGGGACTGATCTGAAAATTTGCATTTGTAAATCGAGTCAAGTCAAGTTTCGTTTCCTATGACCCAGACAAAAGTTAGTCATTAGCTTTTTCAATTCAAGGAAAGAAAACAAACACAAAAGTGTGGGAAAAACATCACACACCAGGAAGAGGAAGTAGCTGATACTTAGGCACTTCCATGTGACAAGTCTGTTGAATGTTAAGCAATCTGGTCTTTGGCTGCTCCCCCACTATGACTTTGTTACCTTGAATATATATATTCCCAATCAGAAAAGAAAGGTCACAGCATTCTGGGATAAGAGCTAACAAATAACCTAAGCCATTAAAATAACTGACAGAGAAGCAAAATAATTCTGTGCATCATCTCATCAATCTTTCAGCCAAAAGCCATGAATGCCTGTTAGAGTGACTTTGAAGAGAGGAATTTCACCATTGAGAATGAGTTAAAAGGAGTTCAAATAGCAGGTGGTGGAAAACCGTGACATTTTTTTGTTAAAACGTAGACCATATAAGAGCAAACACATACTGAGCTCTTCCCAATAATAAACACGATGCTGAAAAGGCAGGACATACATGCAGAGTCTCAGACAGGGACATGATGGAGGCTGTTGAGATGAACGGAGTGTTGGAGCTGTCAGTGTAATGGATGAGTGCCTTTACTTCCCTTAGTGGCCTTGGTGGGCCTGTGATTGGTCAGATTGAAATGAACAGCATGGTGTTACCTTTCACTGTGTTTCAGTAATTGCTCAAGATCTAACATCCCACCCTTTTTCTGAATTAGGGCAATGAATCAGAAATGCAAAACTAATTGAAAAATATGTTTCAAAAACACCCTTAATTGGACTATATTTTAGAAATTTAGGGGGAAAATATGATGCAGTAATATGAATATGAATATTACAAAGTCAAATTGCACTCAAATACTATTAGGAAATGTGGAATGAATAGAGTGTATGCATTTATACATAAGACTTAACATTAATTTCTGCATTGGAAACCCAGTAGAATCCCATAGATATCTATGTATTACTTCACTTCACTGGGAATGAATTGGTGGATTAGTTTTTACTAAAATGCAAAACTTGTACTTTTGGCTTTCAAGATCATACTCATGCTTGCAACTCCACCACTACCAGCCTGGACAAACCACTAGCCCAGAGCTATGGGCTATTAGTGTTTTAGTTGTAATTGTCTGGCAGTCCAACCAGAGAAAGTAAATAAACCTTATTTCCTATTGGCTTTTCCAGAACAACAGTTTTCATTTGGTAGCAGTAATATCTGTGTTTCTGAATCCCTTACACATATCATGAAAAATACTCAAAAAAAGACAAGAGAAATATATTTACTAGTCTGATTAATAAGAGTGGAACATACAAAAACAGCATAATAATGTGCAGCAAAAAGCTGTTATATAACTAACACAATACAAGAAAATAAAGATGTTTTAGCAAGACTCAATTACTATTTTTGCATGTAATGATACATACTAAAGCTCATAGTGACTTTTTGTAGAGGGTGCAAAAGTGATTAAAAGATCGTTTTGAAAATTCATAATTGTTTGTTTTCCTTAGTATCCATTAAACACATTAAACTGGTTAGCACTTGTTCTATATTACATTACATTATGTTAACTTTTCATCAAACAACCCTGGAGATTCCACTTGCCCGGTGGTCTAGGTAATTAATTAATCATTTGTCCATCCTGTAACATCAACACATGCCTCAGTCATGCACTAGAATGATGATCATAAAAATAGAGGCTTTCCTTTTCCCAAAGTATAACATAACACTCTCTAAACTTTAGCGTAAGAAGTTCACCATTCTGTTCTAAAAAGCTGCAGAAGTACTACTTGCTCAATTATCTGTTAAACTTTTAGGAGAAAATGTGTGCTGTTTAGCGAGCTGTTACAAGGATTGCCACCCTGAAAACAGTGGACTCAACCAGCCGAAAAACAAGCAGCACGGTCCCCACATACAAAGACAGCAGCTTAATGCACGCCAGACGTGTATCCAGGAGAGCACTGAAGGCAAACACTTTCTAATTCAAACCAGTTCCTTTCATTCCAAAGCTCAAACATGAGCATTTGGATGGGAAACGTTTCCGACGGTGGTCTTTCACTGACCTGGCCAGCTTTATCACTATTCACTGTGAACAATTAAACAAACTATGTATCCTGATTGACCAGGACAGTTGACAGATCTGCTTCCTGTTTCAGGAATCTTGAAAAAAACACAGCAAAGACAGATTTAAATGCCTCTAGTAATGTTCATGTTCATGAACTGGCAAAGCGATTAAGATACCAATTGTGTTAGCTCCTTTCCTACTGTAGGTAGCCAATGCCAAGTTGGTAATTAAGGAAGAATGATGATGCAAATCCCTGTAATTATCCTGCATCTGTATAAATATATCCCCAAAAATACTGCCGTTCGGCATCATCATAAAATGCTAAGCAAGAACATTTTGTGGACAGGTTTTTAGAAAAAGTGGTTTCTGAGACATCTGTTAGTCATGTTCTTGTGTTTTTAGGATTGAGGAAACACAGCACTACATCCAAATGTGTCCCTAGCCACAGGCTTATCTAACAGGCAGGGTATCTGATGAGAACAAGGTGTGAACATTTGAAACACTGCCCTGTAGTTGAAAGACAGAGACCGATGTTTTCTGTCAAAGATCCTCCACCCTTTAAATGCTTGCACACAAGGATACAAATGTATGATAAAGTTATGTCTATCTTCCTTAGTTGTCAACATCCACATGAAACTGCTCCTCCTCTGTGCATACTCTGGCCTCTTAGTTTAGTGGGAGAACATTATACTAGCACATTGGGCGTACTTGAAAATCATCAGGAAAAACATGTCGGTCTTTATACATCAGAGATCAGTTTGGGCAGTTTAATGCCTTGGACAACACTCCCAAAGATCTTGCGATCTAAACTCCTACAATAACAAACAACACCTCTGCTCCAGGTTTGTTTTGGAGTGTGTGAGCGCTGGGCCAGGGAAAGCTCCACTCCTTCACATACCAGGCCACAAGGCCAATTGAAACATCAGATTCTTCATCTCTGCATACCAACATCTGGCCACGTGGAACAGCCAGAAAGGCAAATAGATTGACTGTCCACTTTAGATGTTTCAACTTAGAGAAAATCCAGGAGTTGCTCATAGGACTTTCTGTGGACATGGGACATTTCTGTCTTATGGTGGCTTGCTCTGAATGAGAAAAAAGGCCTCAGCTTGAGCCAGTGCTTCAGTTTAATTAGATTACCTACATTAAGGAGGACATCAACAAATACAGATTTATACAGATAGGGTCTAAGTTATTTCCTGGGGGTGTTTTTAAAGTGAAGAGAGCAGTTAAAAGTATCAGCACAAACACTTTACACTGCTGTCTTTACGTTGAATTTAATATGAAGAAGAGACAAATGACAAGAATTCACTGTGGTCCGCAAACCTCAGTCACCAGCCTAATAAAACTGAGGAGCATTGACCAGAACAATCCATGTCATTTTCACGAGAACTCTTCATCTAAGACGAACCTTTTCATGTTTATGGCCGAATTCCAGCAATTCTAAGTAAACCTTTGTTAATGCGAGCCATTTAGCAATAAGAAACAATAAGACAAAGACGTGCGAGAAGTTTCTCAGGAAGCATGTGTTTTTAGGGATGCGTGGGAGACAAAAGGAGGCAGATCAACACGATGAACAATTCTAAAGATGTGTGTTCACAAGTTAGTGCTCAAAGACTGCAATATTTGTATATAGAAAATAATGTACAATATGAATATATAACTACAGTGGTGTGAAAAAGTGTTGGCCCCCTTCCTGATTTCTTATTTTTTTGCATGTTTGTCACACTTCAATGTTTCAGATAATCAAACACATTTAAATATTAGTCAAAGATAACACAAGTAAACACATCATGCAGTTTTTAAATGAAGGTTTTTATTATTAAGGGAAAACAAAATCCAAAACTACATGGCCCTGTGTGGAAAAAGTGTTTGCCCCCCCTGTTAAAACATAACTTAACTGTGGTTTATCACACCTGGGTTCAATTTCTCTAGCCACACCCAGGCCTGATTACTGCCACACCTGTTCACAATCAAGAACTCACTTAAATAGGACTTGCCTGACAAAGTGAAGTAGACCAAAAGATCCTCAAAAGCTAGACATCATGCCGAGATCCAAAGAAATTCAAAAACAAATGAGAAAGAAAGTAATTGAGATCTAAAGCTTTGGAACTGCCACGAACCACAGTGAGAGCCATTATCTACAAATGGTGAAAACATGGAACAGTGGAGAACCTTCCCAGGAGTGTCCGGCAGACCAAAATTACCCCAAAAGTGCAGCGACAACTCATCCAGGAGGTCACAAAAGACCCCACAAAAACATCCAAAGAACTGCAGGCCTCACTTGCCTCAGTTAAGGTGAGTGTTCATGACTCCACCATAAGAAAGAGACTGGGCAAAAATGGTTTGCGTGGCAGAGTTCCAAGACGAAAACCGCTGCTGAGCAAAAAGAACATAAAGGCTTGTTTCAGTTTTGCCAGAAAACATCTTGATGATCCCCAAGACTTTTTGGAAAATACTCTGTGGACTGACGAGTCAAAAATTGAACTTTTTGGAAGGTCTGTGTCCCATTACGTCTGGCGTAAAAGTAACACCGCATTTCAGAAAAAGAACATCACACCAACAGTAAAATATGGTGGTGGTAGTGTGATGGTCTGGGGCTGTTTTGCTGCTTCAGGACCTGGAAGACTTGCTGTGATAAATGGAACCATGAATTCTGCTGTCTACCAAAAAATCCTGAAGGAGAATGTCCGGCCATCTGTTTGTGACCTCAAGCTGAAGTGAACTTGGGTTCTGCAGCAGGACAATGATCCAAAAACACACCAGCAAGTCCACCCCTGAATGGCTGAAGAAAAACAAAATGAAGACTTTGGAGTGGCCTAGTCAAAGTCCTGACCTCAATCTGATAGAGATGCTGTGGCATGACCTTAAAAAGGTGGTTCATGCTCGAAAACCCTCCAATGTGGCTGAATTACAACAATTCTACAAAGATGAGTGGGCCAAAATTCCTCCACAGCGCTGTAACAGACTCATTGCAAGTTATGGAAAACGCTTGATTGCAGTTGTTGCTGCTAAGCGTGGCCCAACCAGTTATTACGCTTAGGGGGCAAACACTTTTTCACACAGGGCCATGTAGTTTTGGATTTTGTTTTCCCTTAATAATAAAAACCTTCATTTAAAAACTGCATGATGTGTTTACTTGTGTTATCTTTGACTAATATTTAAATGTGTTTGATTATCTGAAACATTAAAGTGTGACAAACATGCAAAAAAAATAAGAAATCGGGAAGGGGGCCAACACTTTTTCACACCACTGTATATAGTTAAAATAATGAAAATTAGTTTGTCATTTGCTATGTCTTCTGAAACCCACTGTTGGGAAACGATTCAGGGATGGTTCATTTATATTCCAGACCATATTCATGATCTGGGTAAAACTTTTCCTGGAGGCCTATTGTTCATTTGTCCTTCACAATAATCTATCAAATGAGTTGCATGAATGATCATGAATCGTTGATTCTGAAGCTGTTGATTAATTTTCTATAACAACACAGCTTATACAATAGTTCTGTCTGCATGGTTTATATTAGTGTGCTCCTTTTAATACATTATCGTTTCTATAGTGACAACATACCGGGAATTTGTGTGTCAGATGCTCTACATAAACAGATTCAAATCCTACGTCTGTGACCTATTTTTCAAAGCACTTTTGTAGAGCTCAGTGGTATGTTAGCTTTCCATAACAAGTACATTGCAAAAATTTATGCAATCCATCTGCATGAGTGTCTGGCTGTAATATATGAGTAAGGACAACAAAGTCCAGATGTTTTCTGGTTAGATTAACCATGAACATTTATATTTAGGAATATGGGTAATGAAAATATCTAACGCAGACACCACCACCACCTACAAACTGTGTTGCAATTGCTAAAATACTATCTGGGCCAATGCACCCCAAAACCCCACACCCCCATTTCTGACTGATACACTCCTGCGTCATAAGTCATTGAGCATAGATCTATGCACAGTGTCAGTGTAGATTTGCAAATTGGCTGCCTGACAGCTCTTACATGTCTGCTCAGTATCACTCTAAATCCCCAATGCAACCCAAGAATCGTAGTTGCTTTATACAAGCCACTAATTGTGTACAAAGTGAAACAATTTCAGCACTTTCCTAAATTTGAGAGAGTGATTCATTTGGTATTCCAAAGCATTCTCACACGACCCCCCAAATGACGATTACGTCTCATGTCACCACAAAACCCTAAGAAGAAAAGAAAGGCTTTGTCGTCATTGTTACTCTATCACCCGTATCCCTGCTGCTGTCCATACGAAAGCACTCTTGGTGCAATCTGGGAATCTTTAAACATCAGCGGCTGGGAAAAAAAGTCACAAGTCAGATGACTAATCTGTCAAATTTACACATGCATTTTTTGGGAGGTCGAATATGCATCCAAGGCAGAAGATGGAGTTTTTAGGCTGTTTTCTACTGACTGCATTAAAATGAAAAAAGACACTGTACTGAGAACTGGTGAATGTTGTGAGAATCGGAAAAATTGAGACAGTCAAATTCAACTAATAAAATGAATAGCAAGGATTAGCATAATGCATACTTCAAGGTATGCAATGAACTGTCTGAACATGACACAGACTGAGCAAGGAAGTCTTGGAGTTCTATCTATGTACCCAAAAGTACTGTAACTGATTGTAACGATAACAGGAAGGCCCTGAAATACAAATTTCCTCCAGATAACTTCTCATTTATGGAGTTATCCAATCATCCTATCCTGAGAGATTACACAGAATGTTAACATGTGGTGTTGTATTAGCCTGAGAGGGACACTACTATGTGTGTTATGATTTGTGTTCAAAACACAAAATGGCCACACAAGTACAGACAAATTCCCAAATAGTTGCTTGGAGAAGATCCAAACGGGAAATCTCCTTTCATAGCTTTACAGAAATATGTCCTAAGACTTTACACTGCTTAAACAGCTGGCAAGCAGATGAATCAAACTCGCTGGTGTTAAAAAAAAAAGGTTCATCTAGGATCTGTTTTGTCTCGGGATGCAGGAAAGGACGTTAATTCTATAACAGAGCTCAGGCTTTAAGGCGCTTGATAAATATTGGCTCCGCTCTTGCCATTCGCTGTGGGGTGTCTTACAAGAGAAAAGCAGCATTTCAGGACACAATGTGTTTCTTTGGTTGTTTAGTCTGTTTTGAATGAAGAAGACATAATACCTACTGCACATCAAACCAATTAGCTTCAGTCTGGAGACAAATAATAAAAATGTGTCCTTGCCAAAATCCATATCAAAAGAACATTGTCTTATCAAAGGGAATTAGTTTAGTTTTTACAAAAAACTGTTCGAAAAATACACAAAAAAGCAATCAAATCAATGACCTAAATATAGTGTTTAAAAAGGGAAGATTTAGAGTTCTGAAATCGATGCAATTGTATAGAAGGTCTAAGGAGAGAGGGAGGGAGAGAGAGGGGGAGAGGGAGAGAGAGGGGGAGAGAGGAGAGAGAGAGAGAGAGAGAGAGAGAGAGAGAGAGAGAAGAGAGAGAGAGAAAAGGAGAGAGAGAGAAAGACAGAGAGAGAGAGAAAGACAGAGAGAGAGAGAGAGAGAAAGACAGAGAGAGAGAGAGAGAGAGAGAGAGAAAAGAAGAGAGAGAGAGAGAGAGAGACAGAGAGAGAGAGAGAGAAAGACAGAGAGAGAGAAAAAGACAGAGAGAGAGACAGAGAGAAAGAGAGAGAGAGAGAGAGAAAGACAGAGAGGAGAGGAGAGAGAGAGAGAGAGAGAAAAGAGAGAGAGAGAGAGAAAGACAAAAGAGAGAGAGAAAAAGGGAGAGAAAAAGAGAAAAAAGAGGAGAGAGAGAGAGAAAGAAGAGAGAGAGAGAAAGACAGAGAGAGAGAGAGAGAAAGACAGAGAGTGAGAGAGAGAGAGAAGAGAGAAAAGGAAGAGAGAGAAAGACAGAGAGAAAAAGACAGAGAGAGAAGAGAGAAAGACAGAGAGGAGAGAGAGAAAGAAGAGAGGAGAGAGAGAGAGAGAGAGAGAGAGGAGAGAGAGAGAGAAGAGAGAGAGAAAAGGAAAGAAGAGAGAGAGAGAGAGAGAGAGAGAGAAAGACAGAGAGAGAGAGAGAGAAAGACAGAGAGGAGACAGAGAGAGAGAGAGAGAAAGACAGAGAGAGAGAGACAGAGAAAGATAGAGAGAGAGAGAGAGAGAGAGAGAGAGAAGAGAGAGAGAGAGAGAAAAAGACAGAGAGAGAGAAGAGAGAGAGAGAGAGAGACAGGGAGAAAGACAGAGAGAGAGAGAGACAGACAGAGAGAGAGAGAGAGCGTTTATAGAATTGGGTGATACTAAAAGCACATAAGCTGATCTAAGCACTTGTAAATTCACAGAGGATTTATATTCATTAACAAATGTTTGTGAGTACATAAAAAATCAATGCTCCCGAAACCTTCGTAAATCTGATGGGTTCAGTCTGGCCTATGAAAACATTTACACACAACTTTACTAAAACATTGATAAATAAGCCCCATTGTACCTATCAAACATAGTTTATGTATATAAAAATAGTTTATGTCTCCTCATAATAATTCTGCAACAATAACAATCTTTCTGACCAGAAATTGGACAGTCTTGACCATTAGATGATTTACTTTTGTGTTTTTGTTATATTTTAATCACGTTTTTCTGAATTGTTGATTTAGGCTTATCAAGTCTCTGAGTACTGACAACATAAACTTATTGGTGCTTAACAGATGACATAGGGTGAATTACCGATGATTTTATCACTGGTGGTCTAAGTGACCTCATTTCTGTTTGGATGTCACACCCACCCTTAAAACACACTTTCATAATTCCCTATAGCGGAAGTGCAAGCTGTCTGCCTGACGCTCGAACAATAGATCAGCCCACACTAATTCAGACTGACAGTGGAGCCAGTTTGTTTAAAGCAGTGTCACTATCCACTTTCCTGTCTGTCAGAGCTCTATTTGGACACTTCTTCACATGGTGCAAGACAACATTAAGGTCCAACTTCTCTTTAAAGAGTTCTCTGTACACGCATGACTAATTGTAATATAAAGCGCCTGTATTAGCATGCCCCGGGTTTTAAATGGAAATGCCTGTTGGGCTAGGGAGGCATGATTATAAGACAAGGTCCTTTGCCCACAATTAAGCAAACTACTTCCAGAGAACTTCATTCATCTCTAACCAAGGCTGGTGGGCTTTTTACATATAACCAAACCAACCACAATTGTAGGGGGCTGATATGGTCTCATCAGTATATGCTGCTTGTTAGGAGAGTCTGAAAAATATTTAAGCTCAGTTTACATAGGAGGACATAAGATGACATATAGAAAAGCAAGGAAGCAATTAGAGTTACCTGTGGCTTTCTTTGGCTGAGGGTTCAGAAAGCAATTTGCTGGTCTCTGCATTATTTCAAAGTTCTGTCAAAAGATGTAGAAGCTAACCGATGCTACATTGTGGCTAACTCCCTGATGTTACCCGAGGTCATCCACATGATGACATAAGCTGGAATGATGCAAATGATTTACACAAAGACATGTCATAAAAAACGAGGACTATAAGAAATGGAAAATTACAGACAGGCATAATCCTTTTATAATATCTGTTTGCCTTGGTTGCCTCTGCACCACATTACAAACTGAGACAAGTCCTACAGGATGATACAAGAAGGGAAGTAAATTAGAAGCGAAAAGCAAGCACCCGACAATAGGCTTTTATCTCTGCTCGTGAGTCTGTCCGATGCATACTTCCCCATAATCTCCAGCTGATTTATCTTGGCCCTTTTGGCCTGAGAAATTCCAGTGCTGGTTGTTATATAGAGAGAGAAAACACAGTGAGAGCTCCCTACTGGGAGGCAAGGTTCCTTAGAGAGTTACAGGGTCATCATGGCACTCCCATCCAGTCCAAAGGGGAGCTATCTCTGTCTTTGCACCAGGTGTAGCACCAACAACCTCCCATGCCCTTCGACTCTCTGAAAAGGAATCAATGATTTCATCTAAGCAATAGCACTTTAATGAGGGCCAAAGAGAAGGTCATGACAACACTCGATCCTCAGGATAGCACATGTTCCATATAATAAATGGTGCACACATGTTTAAGGACATTTTAATTTATTTATCCTTTATTTATCCTTGCAGGGAAGCTTTGGGACAAGTCTGGCATTTCACACTACAATGATCTTCAAAAAAGCTCCCCCCAGCACAGATGCTAGAATTATCACCTCTCACATAGATTATCGAAAGCCTTGATACTCATATGGGTATAAATGGGATTTTTTTCTCTTTTTTTTTCGAGCAGAAGCCTGAAAACTCTAATCACAGACTCAGGAACCTTGAACCTTCTCTCAACATCATCTTCCTATTTTAAAGAAATCCCAGAGAAGGTTATGGGACTAACAAGTAACAAGTGTTACTCCATTACGACCTGGAATTAATGTACTCCAAGAATGAACAGTTGCGCAATCAATTCCTAACAGCCGAAGTCGAAACCGAGAACAATGGGAAACAAAAATAACCTGGTTTTTACGTCAAGCGTATTTCCGCATGACATCACCAATATGTTTTTTTTTGCAAAGGAAATAAAGTCTTGGAGCTGTCTGAATCACAATGTGGTATCATTTTCGGAGGTGACTACTACAGGATCTCACCGTCAGGTCTGTTGCTATCCTTCAGATCTACAACTGGTTGCGTGTGTATAGAGGAACTCACTTCCGGCCAGCCATCCTGAGGCTGGCGCCAGCCAGTACATTTACTCAGATGCACACTGGAAAGGAAGTGCACTGGGTAAAGCTCTGTTATTACTGACTTGATGAATATAAAGGGCAATTAATAAAGATAGAGGAGCAATACAATAGTCTATTGAGGTGCTTGCCAGGAAAGACGTTTCTGCCTTGCCCCAAATTCATGGACGAAGACACGCAAACTGACAGAATGATTGCAGTTTTTTTTGTTTTGTTTTTTTGTTTTTTTTACAAATAGCTAATATGTTTAACTGGTGTTACAACTTGCGGCATAAAGAGGCCACCTGTTCAGATCTGCAGTTGTAAAAAGAAATGACACGGTCAAATAAAGAGTTATTAATTTCTGTAACTAAAATCACTAGGGACCTTTGCATTCAGATTTATATTAAAACCCAAGTCATAGTTTCTATACAAATCAATTAAAAAAAAAAACTAAGAATTAAATTCTCTGGACCTATAGTGCGTGTGAGAATTTCACTGTATCTACTAAGGATCATGAAGCAAACATCTGATGTTTCCAGCTTTTCTTTTGTTCGTGTGTTCTTGCATGTACAAGCACATAAATACATCTTTAACAATAGCTTCCCGTACATGTCTTGTGAAACAGTACTATGTTAAACACATGGCAACTGGTACATTTGATAATCATTTCAGTGCAAGAACTTGCCTACAGCACCAGAATTGATGCCAAATGTAGAAATGAAACAGGGCATCTATTTATGATTGGTTCAAATGGCAACAAGAGCTTTTTACATTTCTCACAAATAAGAAATTGCCTCATCTACTATCCAGAGCAAATGTAAGAATGCGCTCTTTCTGTCATCACTCACTGTAAGTAAAACAGAGAACTAATCAAAGTCAGGCATTCATTCCCATACAACACGGCAACAAAGAATAACTTTCAACGCTAACTTGCACTTTCTCACCTTATACGTGTTTTAACACAACTATCTTAATCCCGGGTGTGAGGAGAGGAGTTATCAGTTTGTTAACACATTCTTTTCACACTATCCTCAACCTATATCTATTTTTATTCTGAATATACAGTCGGTTTTGGATCTTCTTTTCTGTACTTTTACCACACAAATGTCAAACTTACCCTAAATAAATCACATTCAAGGCACAAAGACTAGGGGAAAAAAAGAAAACAAAGAGTGTCTTCCTTTTCCAATACCGAAACGTATTGGCTTATGTTTCGTGTCTTTTTGTGGTTGGAATTTTGAGCTGTAATTAGGGTAGACATTTTACTGACATGATTTTATTTCATTATACGCTTCTAAAGTCTAAATGGATCAGATAAAGGTTGTGTCTTTATAAAGTTTATATCATTACAGTTTCAGAACGTTGAAGGGTTTAAACGATTGAAAGGGGAAAAGACGCACGCAGAAATTTGAAAGACATCTCTGAAAGACTACGAGAGCACATACGCCTGGTCTTGTTGATGCAAAGCTTAGGCAGGTAAAATCATGTCACATGTGCAGCACTGGAATTGCCTGCAACAGCTAACAAATTGAGTGTAATTCAGCTGTCAGGGAAAAGTGATGGATGAGGTTTACTTCAAGAAACTTCATTACTACTATTAATTAGCATAGATGGCACTATGCCATCTAGATAGCACTAGATGTCCATCAGCCCAATGATAAATGTGATGTACTTTAACCAAGTTAAAAGCAAAATGGAAAAAAGATTCTCATATTTTCTGTGGGAAAAAGAATTTTAAATGACCCATTTAGAATTTTCCACATTCACATTTTTCAAGCAGCGTAGGATAGGATGGCGTGTAAGAGATCAGGACACTGGTGACATTCTTTTTGGGTGGTCTGTGCCCTCTTCTCTTGCTCTCTATTTCTCTTTTTCTATCCTTCATCCACTCCTCCACACACAGGAAACAGCAGGCGAGGAAGGAACAAAAAATACTTTGGAGACGACTAACCCACAATAACTACAATAGCCCCTTTACAATGGTTCTGCACATAGTGTCCACTCGCTGATGTTATTTCACCTTCCAATGCTGGCTTTGTTTCCCACAGACTGTAGTTAATAGCTTCTGCAGTCCTGGGCCGGCAAACGAAATGATTGTAGGCCAACACCGTGACTATGAGCACCCTGAAGTGGGAAAAATCTATGGTGGGTGTTTGATAAAGTGAAATAATTGACTCGCTATGATTATTATCAGTGTTGCATGCAGCTTGTGTGAACAGGAAAATGAAATGATATATCGAAATAGAAGAATATGAAGAAATATCGCTGTGAGGGTATACGAAAAATCATGATTAGGATATATGACATAGTTATACACTGACATAGTCATCAAGATAAAAAGAAATATCTTTTCAGGGGGGCACGGTGGCTTAGTGGTTAGCACGTTTGCCTCACACCTCCAGGGTTCAATTCCTGCCTCTGCCGCACGCGCGCGCACGTGTGTGTGTGTGTGTGTGTGTGTGTGTGTGTGTGGTTTGCATGTTCTCCCCGTGCCTCGGGGGTTTCCTCCAGGTACTCCGGTTTCCTCCGCCGGTCCAAAGACATGCATTGTAGGTTGATTGGCATCTCTAAATTGTCCGTAGTGTGTGATTGCGTGAGTGAATGAGAGTGTGTGTGTGCCCTGCGATGGGTTGGCACTCCGTCCAGGGTGTATCCTGCCTTGATGCCCAATGACACCTGAGATAGGCACAGGCTCCCCGTGACCCGAGAATAGATCGGATAAGCGGTAGACAATGAATGAATGTGAAAGTTAGGACTAATCTAAGTATTCTAGGGTAGCTGATATTATATATAAATTTAAAAAACACCACTTTAACAAAAAGTAGGTACTTAATTAGTATAAATATACAGTACATACATGCTGATACTCTGGTACACTGACTCTGAGTTGTAAGACATAACACACTACAATGTTTTGTTTTTCATGCTGTTCCATATCTAATCAGAAACAGATTTCTGTCTCATAATTCACTGGATAAAAAGGAGAGAGGATTCTAGGAAATAACTGTTGAACTCATATTGGCCTGCAAAGTATCTCATTGCTTAAACAAGATTAAATAGAAACTTAGTGATTACAAAAGTTACATTCAAGCGTGTGGAAACTAGACTGAATATGTTTTTCTGATATTTTTCATCTTTTTAGATGAAAGATCTTTTGAAAAAAGGGCTAATGAATGAACTTTGTTACTAAAACAATGAAGTTAATGGCCATGTATACATCTATTGCTGAGTTAAAATGTATTTTCAGTGAGTTTTTACTTAACGCATGTAGATTGGTCTTATAATTAAATTGTTTCTCCATAACAGTACTTTCCATTTAGAACTTTTCATTTAGAAGAACCAGTTTCTTTCCTCATGAAGCTGGTTAAGAAGATGGTAAGAATGTGCAAAAAGATTTTCATCAGGAATACTGTTACAACCTCGATTTAAAGGGTCATTATGCCCGTGGTAGATATTTTTGGCCGAATCGCTTGATTATTAGAACCTACACAGTAATTAGGAAGGCAGTATATAATAATGCCACACCATGAAACAAATCAGTAATTCTCCTTCATCTTATACCTAAGAAGATGGTACCAACCCTTCTTGTGTTCTTGCCCATACTTCTACGACCCCAAGTCCAACATCACTGGTCCTCATTCAAAGGAAAAATAAATTCAAATACAACTGCCCAGGAGGTAAGTAGTTAAGTACCATGTCATTCTAGTCACCTGGCAGGAAATGAAGATGAATTGAGCGTCTGTGAATGAAGAAATTCACACCTCTCCACTCATTAACAAATGGAATCCAGGCGTGCTTATGACCCTGTGTCTCACATTCTTGCCTGTTCAATAAAAGCAGTCATGACAATGTGACGTTACATGCCCCCCTGCTCTGTTTGTCCTGGAACAATCTGCAGAACCAAACAGCAATAAAAATTCCTTGTGAAAATTCTTTATAGCCTATGCATTTCCAGACCCATAAGCCACACCATGGTGCAAGAGGCTAAAGTGATATCTCATTATGAATCATGTAGCATTGCGTGGAAACCCAACCCTTTAGTATAAACAACATGAGAGAAAACCAATCTCTGTGGGCCACATCCTGAAACTTGACCTCGAGTCACAGTGGGCCCTCATTGTCAAATCGGACAATGACCCTCTTCCTCATCTACAATGGAAACAGCTTTGCCAATCTCAGGCTTGGCTGACGTAAAACAGAGCGGTATCCGAGGTGCGAGGGCTAAAGTGACACAGCCATGGGGGGATTTTTTCTGAGGAGAGAATCTGCCACAACCATACCTGGCTTAAAGAAGTCAGCTAATCAGCTTGATATGTATTCCCTCAAGCAAATTATGATTATTAGAAATAATACACTGCAGCTGCTAGCACACCACTGGGTCTCATGCACTGGGGATTTTAAACATGTAAATGAATCATAACAAAACCACCAAGGGCTGATATTTTTACACGTTTTTCTCCCAATTTACTGTTACCCAGTTCCCACATTCAGGTTAGGGCTTCCCTTCTGCACTGCTTTTTACCAGTTTGGAAGAGCGAAGGCTAACACTCTGACACACAACTGTAACTGCAACAACTGGCAAGTGTCACTCTTATCGACATGGAAGAGAAGAAGATCATTCGTCCCACCCAGAAAGTTAGGCCAGATATGTTCTCTTGCTATAGATGAACTCCTTGCCACAGATGGCTATAGTTTATTCCAAGTTCAATGAACTCTTGGACAGTAGGATCATTCAGGAGCACCACTGAAGCAAGTCTTTGGACTGTGGGAGGAAATCCCCCAAGCACAGGGAGAACATGCAAACTACACACACATAGTGAGCAAGACTCGAACCCAGGCTGCTGGAGGTGTGAGGCGAACGGGCTAGCCACTAAGCCACTGTGCCACCTTATCTTCATAAGAGAGAGAAAATAATGTACGGGATAACAGGACCTAACTTTTTTCGTTGGCAATTAATTCCTGCAAAGTTAAATGTAACTTTAAAGTGAATTCAAAGTATGATACTTCTTAACACCATATCTTTTAATAAACACAGATTTCCATTTTATACGCTAAATATTTAAATCGCTATTACTTTCCAAACTGTTATAGCTTATTTGTTGAAAGTACAGCTGATCAGGACTGCTTTAAAAAAAAAAAAAGGTTATAAGTACATGTAAAAAAAAATCTTTACCATTGAGAGTAAAAAAAAACCCTAACAATCGATTTAACCTGTGTAAAAGAGCACCATGACCTTGGACATCACAGATAAGCGCATAAAACAGACAGAAAACCACCAGATGCTCAGATAAGCAGAACCAGATCTGAGCCTATATAAATCAGAGGGCCTCCAGCGCCAGAAAGGAGCGTGTAGCGAGTACAAAGCGAAGTCGCGACATCAGATGGCGAGGGAGTCAAAGTCGAAATTTACTCATGAAACTTTAATTGAAGTCCCTTTCATGTTCTCCATAAAACATAATGGGATGTCCTGCACTCAGATAAATACCTTTGAGTAAGAGAACAGCCCACAGCTCTTGTCCATTTGGGACATTCAGCCTTGTAATCGGTACCTCTGACTTTAAAACCACAGAGTACAAAACACACACACACATACACAGCAGAACCACGCTGGAAATTGGATCCATCTGCCCAATATGGCATGTTTTGTTCTTTTTAAACCAGGCAAATGGCTCTCAATTCAAGAAGGACTGAAATTCCAAAGAACTTAGTCACTTTACTTATTCAATAGGAATGACTGACCTGATCTAGTAACACTTAAGATGTGCAGCTACACAACATTCCTAATTATTTTAATCTCCTGTTTACCTGTTAAACAATCCGAGGACAATTATCAGTTTACATAATATATAACGTACACTACGCACAAGCGTTTCAATATGGATATTGTTAATTGACATTTTGATTAAGGCTTTCTAATTAAACTGCTTAAAAAATAGTTTTACTTTAAATTAAAGTTAAAAATCCCAAACAAGAAGTCAACGCAAGCTTGGTCTAAGATGGAAAAGTTTTGCCTCCTTCATGAAGCTACTTTAAAGAATGTGCAAATCTTCATCTGGAGATGTTAAATATCTGTTAAAATGTTAAATATAAAACATTTCTGATTTTTTTTAACAGCTCTCTTTAGCACTGCCTAATTCCATAGGGGTTATTTCATAGTGTTAATATTTTCATGACTTCTAAAATAATAGAAAATAGTACAAATTAGATATGTCCAACCTTTTGATTGGTAGTGAGTGTAATTATAACAATGTTGCACTGTATATTGTGTTATATAATGTTATTTCAATGCTTCCTTCATTTTGTTGTTGGTTTTTTCTATATTCACTCCTGTAAACTTTTCATTCTGGCAGCTGCTGCCCCTGACTTTCTTGTATCATGTGGCGATGGAGCAATGCATAAAATCATGCAGATACAGGTCAAGAGCATCAGTTAATTTGAAACATCAGAATGTGATCCCAGTGACTCTGACCGTAGCATGGCTGTTGGTACCAGACCTGCTATTTTGAGTATTTCAGAAACTGCTGACCTCCTGGGATTTTCACATACAACCGATAGAGTTTATATAGAATGGAGTGGCAAACACCCATCAAGCAGCAGTTCTGTGGTTGAACATACCTTGTTTATTTGAGAGGTCGAAGGAAAATAGGAAAATAGGAAGAATATAGTAACTCAAATAACCACTCTTTACAACCATGGTGCACATAACTCATCAAACTCTGAGACAGATTGGCTCCGGTCAGCCAAAAACTGGAATTTGAGATTATCATGGGCACAGGCTCACCCGGTCTAGAGAGATGAAGACTGGAAAAAGACCATTTGAAGTTTTGGTAATATCAAACGTAATACCACTTTAGTCTAATAATACACCGATCAGGAATAACATTATGACCACCTGCCTAATATTGTGTTGGTCCCCCTTTTGTTGCCAGAACAGCCCTGACCCATCATGCACTTCAGCAATTTGAGCAACAGTAGCTCGTCTGTTGGGTCAGACCACTCGGACCAGCCTTCGCTCCCCACATGCCCCACCCATGACCCTGTTGCCGGTTCACCACTGTTCCTTCCTTGGACCACTTTTTGACCACTGCAGACCAGGAACACCCCACAAGAGCTGCAGTTTTGGAGATGCTCTGATCCAGTTGTCTAGCCATCACAATCTGGCCCTTGTCAAACTCGCTCAAATCCTCACGCTTGCCCATTTTTCCTGCTTCTAACACATCAACTTTGAGGACAAAATGTTCGCTTGCTGCCTAATATATCCCACCCACTAACAGGTGCCATGATGAGGAGATAATCCGTGTTATTCACTTCACCTCTCACTGCTCATAATGTTATGCCTGATTAGTGTATACTGACTGAATCATTCTAATTCCCAAAATGCATCATGGTCATGCACTCACGCACCTTATCAGATGATAAGGATCTGAGCAAAAACACTGATACTTCGCCTACTCGACCTATGCTTACAGACAAAGCAAATAAATACATAAATAATAGAAAAGCTTGTTGAAGAGTTAAGAGAAATGTAACGAGATTTTATTCAATCATCTTCATTCACTTTATCCTGGTCAGAGCATGCATCTGGAGTTCATCTCAGGAATACTGTGCATGAGAAAATGTTAAATCACCTTACAGAAAAAGTGACCAGGTTCGAACCAGCGACAATGGCGCTGCTATCACAGAAATATATTCATTATGAAATATTGTTCAATATTAATCATTTATAATTAACTGCATTAATAAGAATTATATATTAACCTTACCTTTTTTTTCCCTAGGAAGATGCTAGAGTCTTGTTTGTGAGACTGAGTACCGGTCTTACGATAATACGACAAAGAAAAGCGTAATCCTTACAGTTTACACTCTCAGACTTTCAAAGACACAACAGTGGCCCTTAAGGTCACTAAAAATTAGGCACACTACAGGCTCTAAAGATAGAAAATATACACCCTTGACAATCATGCGTACCTTAAAAGGTCGACTTGAGTCACATTTACTGAGTCTATGCTCACTGTTCCTGCTGAGGAAGAATTTTTTTGATTTTTTCAACAGAAAAAACAAGTCATGAGCACACACAGCAAGTTTCATGGATGGAAGGAAAACTACATAACAGGAAAAGAACACAATTAGAGGACATTACTCACCACAAACAAACACCTTTTTTACTGTGACATGTTGTGTGCAACCTTTAACATTCACATATAGGCTGAAAAATGTAAAAATAAATAAATAAATAAAAGAAATAAATAAAAAAAATAAATAAATAAATAAATAAATAAAACAATTTTTAGGTATCAAAAATGTAGCTAAATGTAGGGCTTTTTTAATAAGGAATATTAATACTTTTATTATTATCATAAGAAAAATGTTATGAGTATCATCACTGTATTAAACCAGTTTACATTTCTTAGAACGGAATAGTCCAAATAAATAAATAAATAATAACTTGAAACAAATCTATGCCATGTTTATTTTGTTGCATCTTACCAAATGATGGGTTTCTTTCTTCTTCTTCTTTTTTCGCTGAATTAATGAATGAATTATTCCGCTTTCCGAGACGCCGGTCAGGACCGATGATGACGCGCAGGTCTCTTTTCCAAGTCTTGCTCCAAGCCAGAAGCTATAAACAACGGACACGTGCGGGCTGAGCCGAGCCTACCCAATATGGAAAGAGATAGGGGTCAAAAACTAGGAGAATGTCATATGCTGTGTCTTCTATGTAGCCTATTTAGGTATAAATCGATTGTTACTGAATGTGTAGAAATATCACGGATGATTTTATTTTACTTCGAAAAAAATTTATTGTTGAGTTACATTAATAGTCTGTTTCCATTAAGTCCATCTACTACTGATAAATACACCGATCAGGCATAACATTATGAGCAGCGAGAGGTGAAGTGAATAACACTGATGAGCTCCTCATCATGGCACCTGTTAGTGTGTGGGATATATTAGGCAGCAAGTGAACATTTTGTCCTCAAAGTTGATGTGTTAGAAGCAGGAAAAGTGTAAGGATTTATGTGAGTTTGAAAAGGGTCGAATTGTGATGTGGTAGGTTAGTGGTTAAGGCATTGGACTACTGATCGGAAGGTTGTGTGTTCGAATCCCAGGTCCACCAAGCTGCAACTACTGGGCCCCTGAGCAAGACCCTTAACCCCAAAAATGCTCAGTTGTATAAAAAAATGAGATGAAAATGTAAGTCGCTCTGGATAAGGGTGTCTGCTAAATGCCAGAAATGTAAATGTGATGGCTAGACCACTGGATCAGAGCATCTACAAAACTCCAGCTCCTGTGGGGTGTTCCCGGTCTGCAGTGGTCAGTAACAGTGGCGAACGGGAGACAGTGTCATGGGCGGCCGAGGCTAATTGATTCGCGTGAGGAGTAAAGGCTGGCCCGTGTGATCCGATCCAACAGATGAGCTACTGTTGCTCAAATTGCTGAAGAAGTTAATGCTGGTTCTGATAGAAAGGTGTCAGAATACACAGTGCAGGACAGGTCAGAGCTGTTTTGGCAGCAAAAGGGGGACCAACACAATATTAGGCAGGTGGTCATAATGCTATGGCTGGTTTGGGTGTACATCATGCAGACCCCAAGGGATAGCTGGTATAAATTGGTTAGCAGTGCTAAACCCATTCTTTTACCCTCTGTAAGAAGAAAATACACAAAATAACAATAAAATATAATCTTATTTGTTTGTGACAAATAAGTTGTTTCAAGTTTAAAGGGTTTTTTTTTTCATTTGTGGAATAATAGCATCAGCAATGTTCATAAATAAAATACAGAGAATGCTATAGAGGCCAGGGCTGATTTTATTTAGCCCAGACTACAGATTCACAACACAAATTTACACTTAATGAAACTTCTTCTTCTTCTTTCGGCTTTTCCATTCAGGGGTCGCCACAGCAAATCATCTCTCTCCACCTATCCCTATCTTCTGCATCCTCAACACTTGTTACACTTAATGAAACATTGCCTAAAAATTGTGTCCATTTATCCATACCACACCATTAGCATGCTCATCAAGAAACACACAATTTATTGAAAGCAACTTTTTTTAACCTATATATCTTCAAACATGAGTAGGAAAAAGATTTAATTATTTATAATTTTTATATATTTTAAATATTTATAATATTTATAAAGATTTGAGGGAGAATATGGAAGATGACAAAAAATTACCGTCATCTTTCATAAGTGATTTATTTGTCATATTTTAGGTCCTTTTCCCATATCAGTTCGAGGTAATGTTATCAGTAGAGCATTACCTAGTGCAAAAATTTAACATTTTTCATATTACATTTTTAAATATTTCATATTTTTGCAATAAATATTATGCCATATCAGCCTAATAAAATGCATCTCTTGTGTAAGTAGTGTCAGTATAATTAGTAAGCTACTGCTAACTACTGCTTCATCAGACCAGGCCACCTTCTTCCATTGCTCCATGGTCCAGTTCTGATGCTCACATGCCCATTGTTGGTGCTTTCGGCAGTGCACGGGGTCAGCATGGGCACCCTGACTGGTCTGCGGCTGTAAACTGCAATACACTGTGTATTCTGACACCTTTCTATCAGAACCAGCATTAACTTCTTCAACAATTTGAGCAATATTAGCTCGTCTTTTGGATCGGACCACACGGGCCAGCCTTTGCTCCCCTTGTCCATCAATGAGCCTTGAGCCTTGGCCTTGAGCCAGAAAAAAGTTCACCACTGTTCCTTTCTTGAACCACTTTTGATAGACACTGATCACTGTCACTAGTGAACACCCCACAAGAACTGCAGTTTTGGAGATGCCCTGATCCAGTCGTCTAGCCATCACAATTGGGCCCTTTGTCAAACTGGCTCAAATCCCTACACTTGCCCATTGTTCCTGCTTCTAATAAGTTGTATAAGTTAACTTGAAAATATTAATGAATAGTCTAGATCACTGTATCTTAATTAGGTGCCAATCAAGTGAGTTATTGAAATGCATCTCACATGATTTTGAACATTGTGTAGAGATTGCATCATAGAAGTTGCTTTCGGCTGCTCCCTGTTCGGGGTCGCCACAGCGGACCAACTGGTCCGCACAACAACTTGGCAAATGTTTTACGCCGGATGCCCTTCCTGACGCAACCCTCCCATTTTTCCGGGCTTGGGACCGGCACTGCATCCAGTGGCTGGAGTTTGCATCATAACTATACATAAATAAACACCAGATATTAGTGGTTTCAAAAATCACTATCACAAAAACGAGGCATTGGTGGCTCAGTGGTAGGTTGCTCGCCTATCATGCGGAAGGCCCGGGTTCAATTCCAGCCAATGCCTCAACCCCAGCCACTGGATGCAGTGCCGGTCCCAAGCCCGGAAAAATGGGAGGGTTGCGTCAGGAAGGGCATCCGGCGTAAAACATTTGCCAAGTTGTTGTGCGGACCAGTTGGTCCGCTGTGGCGACCCCGAACAGGGAGCAGCCGAAAGCAACTTCTTCTTCACTATCACAAAAACATTATATACGAAACATTAATACTGCAACCGTTTTGTTATTTTTGAGCCATATGGCCTTCCATATCTTCCTCTTCCCACATCCCCAGCTGTTACATCCTTCCACTTAGTTCATGACGCAGATTTGATGCCGTTCTCTGGTTATGCAGGTGTAATTTTAAGCAGGAAATATGTTCCCGGTTTTGTTTGTGATGTTCGACGATATGCAGGATTAAACATGAGGGTTTTTTCCCCACTTGCTTGGTTTAACCTCCACTTATTTCTTCTACTAAAGCCTTTTATCCTGAATTCATTCAAACTTGATTTGGGACTCAGCAGGTAGATAAAACCAGAGTCTACCTGTGAAAACATGTCATTATCAGTAATGTGCTTAAATGAGTAGTTCCCCGTTTTACACACACACACACACACACAAACACACACATGCCTTTCCAGTTAGCAGTCTTACATTGCATAGTTTAGTGTTTAACATGACTATATGCACCAACCAGGAATAACATTATGATCACCTGCCTAATATAGTGTTGGTCCCCCTTTTGCTGCCAAAACAGCCCTGACCTGTCATGCACTGTGTATTCTCACACCTTTCTATCAGAACCAGCATTAACTTCTTCAGCAATCTGAGCAACAGTAGTTCGTCTGTTGGATCAGATCACCCGGGCCAGCCTTCACTCCCCATGTGCATCAGTGAGCCTTGGCCACCCATGACCCTGTCTCCGGTTCACCACTGTTCCTTCCTTGGATCACTTTTGATAGATACTGACCACTGCAGACCGGGAACATCCTACAAGAGCTGCAGTTTTGGAGATGCTCTGATCCAGTGGTCTAGCCATCACAATCTGGCCCTTGTCAAACTGGCTCAAATCCTTGCGCTTGCCCATTTTTCCTGCTTCTAACACATCAACTTTGAGGACAAAATGTTCACTTGCTGCCTAATATATCCCACCCACTAACAAGTGCCATGAAGAGGAGATAATCAGTCTTATTCACTTCACCTCTCAGTGCTCATAATGTTATGCCTGATCGGTGTACTACATATACAATCTTCATACTACAAAGACTATGGTAAGAGATTCTGAAATGACCAGAAGACACATCCAGTAAGGTTCATATTTCATACAATGTGGCATTTATTCGAATTCAGAGCACTGTTACAAGTGGGCATATAAATACTTAGCACATTTTTTTTAATAAAAAAAAAAATCAAAACCTTTTAATTATAAAAATTATACTGTGTATATAAAGTAAGCCAAATTAGCACTAGCCTGAATGACTTCATTGGTTTACGATATGAATAAAGATTTTCAACACTAATATTGTGTAATATACAGTAAGCCTACATTATACAATCAGAAATGTTTAAACATTCATATATATGTTAATTACAATCCTTGTAACTGGCAAAATGTTTCCTTGGCACATATTGTCATCATTCTGCATAGGATAATATGGTTATGTTTTAGCATCACAAGCATATATTATAATCTCTGTAAGGCACTGCTCAGCAGCCAGGATATAACAATTTTTTTTTTTTAAAAGACCATTTTTTCACATTGAATTAATAAAGTCATAAGATGAGATGCTACAGGACAGTGCAGCAAGTCGGATATTTTGTGGTGTGAACCTTCTTTTCAGTCCCGTAAACGAAATAGTCATAGATTTTCCCATTGTAGGAGTAGAAGGCTTGAGTAAGAGGCACCAACTCCACTGACTGTCGCTGTGGATAGACAGACAAAGAGAGAGAAATAGCAGGAGAGCTTATAACCTTATAATTTTGTGTTTTTTTAGCCCAGTTTTAAGTAGTACTTTGGTGACATATATTCAGTGGCATGTAAATAACACATGTATAACATGAACTCATTGTGCAAATAAAAGCTGATAAGTCACTAAAAAAACACTAAGCAAAATTGCATAAATCTGTTATAAATAGTATCTGAAATCTCTAAAGTCTAAAACACACAGGCTAAATCCAGTCACGCTACCTCACTAAAGAGTATGTAAAATTTATAGACCATAAAAACAGTACTCCTGCTGGGCATACTACTATACTTAATAGTGCTGAACTTTTTATAAACCCTAGAAACACCATGCCCTGAGGTGCATACTATCATATGTAACATTGCACAAAGTCCTGAAGCACAAAATATTAGTTTTTAAAGGCACTCTATATATTTTTAAACCCTAATAAATAAACATCTTAAACCACATGTACTATAGTATATACATTTCTATTAACTTTTTATGAAAGTTTTTAATGTCCTGAAACACACAGTACTGTACTAAATACCTCTTTAAACTATAAAATACAACAGCTATGTCTCAACTTGCAAAAGTTCTAAAAGACAATGATAGTACTTCAAATCTCAAATGATCCAAAATAGTATGTATGTATATGAATCATTAAACTCTAAACACACCGATGTAATAACTTGCACACTGCTGTATGAAAGTCGCATGAAAATTCTCAGAATCCTAACTATGTTAAGGCTATTTTATTATTTAATTTGTTTCTTAATGTATCTAACCTCTATAAAAAATCGTATATCTCACTAAGGCTAGTGGCACTAAGGAGGCAGACCATTTTGACACAGTTTTATGTTACGATCTTGATGGAATTTGGAAATGATTGCAGTTGCTGCCCCCTTGTGAATAGATCAAAATATGCAACTGCTCTGGTCACAAGAATCAGTGTCTTTTGGAGTATTCCTCACTCACCTGTTGCAAAATGCGACTGACAACAGAGTATTTATTCAGGTGCTCGTGGATGGCTTCTTCGGAGGCGTTGCAAATATCCTGGTCAGGAAAGCCTACGATTGGATAGACCTGCAAAAAAGCTCAATATTAAATAGTCTCTTTTTTTGAACATACACTATATTGCCAAAAGTCCATTTGTGAAACCTCCTCACTACTAAGTATTCCATGGTCAACTGTTCGTGGTATTATAACAAAGTTGAAGCAATTGGGAACAGCAGCAACTCAGCCACAAAGTGTTAGGACATACCAAGACATTTTGGACAATTTCATGCTCCCAACTTTGTGGGAACAGTTTGGGGATGACCCCTTCCTGTTCCAACATGACTGCACACCAGTGCACAAAGCAAGGTCCATAAAGACATGGATGAGTGAGTTTGGTGTGGAGGAGCGTCACAGAGTCCTGACCTCAACCTGATAGAGCACCTTTGGGATAAATTAGAGCAGAGACATCCAACATCAGTGCCTGACCTCACAAATGCGCTTCTAGAGTAATGGTCAAAAATTCCCATAAACACACTCTTTAAAGTTTGTGGAAAGTCTTCCCAAAAGTGTTGGCACTGTTATAGCTGCAAAGGGCGGGCCAACTCCATATTAAACCCTACAGATTAAGAATGTCATCAAAGTTCATGTGCATGTAAAGGCAGACGTCCCAAAACTTTTGGCAATATAGTGTATCAGAGAATATGATGTTACAGTCTTATATAAAACAGTCGATATATAAAAACAAAAACGGCAACAGATATTTTATTTGGTACATATTATCTCCCTAGCCCATTTGTTATGCTGCTGTTAATTCCGGCTGAATTAACCATTTTATGACATTACAGGTGAAGAAAAACAGGAAAAAAGAATACCAGGAGACTTTCATCTATAAAGAACGCTTCCCCAGACACTTTCTCAAACTTCTTTATGGGGAACTCAGGCAGCCGGTCTGGTATGAACTCATACACTTGGTTCTTCCTATGAAACATCGTATACAAAACTCTCATTTTACAATTTTGAAAATTCTAAAACAAAAAAATAAGGAAATGTGCACCATCAATATTCAAGATGTTGAACAATTTCTAGGTCATTATTTAAATGTAAGCAATTTAACTCAGGTGAGATTCACTGTGAGTCATCTCTTCTGTTAAAGAATGTGTTCAGATGACACACTGATGGATTTGTGCTAACACGGATCAACTCAAATGAACCCTGCCTTTAAAGCTGAGATGTGGTAGTTTAGTAGTTAAGGCATTAGCCTACTGTTTGAAAGATTGTGAGTTCAAATCACATGTACACCAAGCTGCCACTGCAAAAAAGGAAACAAAGCAACTATTCTGAATTCGTAAATATTACCAAGATTCTACTTTTCATTCAAGATATTGCTGATATTATTATATATAAGGTTCTGTAAAGCAAAAAGGAAACATGCCAACTAATAAGAAATTCTGAAATTCAGGTAAATATTACCAAGATTCTATTTTTCATTCATACTTTTAATATTGCTGATATTCATTCATTCATTGATTGTCTACCGCTTATCCAAACTATTCTCGGCTCACGGGGAGCCTGTGCCTATCTCAGGTGTCATTGGGCATCAAGGCAGGATACACACTGGACGGAGTGCCAACCCATAGCAGGGCACACACACTCATTCACCCATGCAATCACACACTACGGACAATTTAGAGATGCCAATCAACCTACCATGCAGGTCTTTGGATTGGAGGAGGAAACTGGAGTACCCGGAGGAAACCCCCGAGGCACAGGGAGAACATGCAAACTCCACACACACGGCGGAGGCGGGAATCGAACCCCCAACCCTGGAGGTGTGAGGCAAACATGCTAACCACTAAGCCACCGTGCCCCCCATTTTGCTAATATTATTATATATAATGAAATCCATTGTGACAGGTGATGTGAATAACACTGATTATGTCCTCATCATGGCACATGTTAGTGGGTAGGATATAATAGGCAGCAAGTGAATATTTTGTCCTCAAAGTTGATGTGTTAGAAGCAGGAAAAATGGCCAAGCATAAGGATTTCAGCGAGTTTAAAGAGGGCCAAATTGTGATGGCTAGACCACTGGATAAGTGCATCTCCAAAACTGCAGCTCTCGTGGGGTGTTACCGGTCTGCAATGGTCAGTATCTATCAAAATATCCTTTAAGTCCTGTAAGTTCTTTAAGTACTGTAAGTACATCTATAGGGATCTAGTCCATGTCTCGATGGGTCAGGGCTGTTTTGGCAGCAAAAGGGGGACCAACACAATATTAGGCAGGTGGTCATATTGTTATGCCTGATTGGTGTATATACTGTATATAAAGTTAACATATGAAATAATGTATATGTACATATGTATTTATGCATTAGGTAAATGCCTAATTATGTTCAACAACACAAAATACATAATTGTAAAGAAAACATTATGGCAGATGCCTGACCTGGTATTTGAACTCACAATTTTTGTATCTGATCTTAAATACTTTCTATGTTATCTACATATATTAATTCGCCTCAGCTATTAATTCAAGTTAAAGTCAAAACATCACTAAGGAAATAAACTTACCACGTGACAGTGAGCTGAAGGAAATGCAAAAGCTTTTTACGCCCATTACACTTGCGGCATGTTTTATGGCCACTACCGTGGCACCATGTACATCTAAATAAGAAAACTTTTATTAATTACTGATGTACTTGAATGATATCTACTGCATAATATAGAGAAATAGAACATGCTTTAATAACTCATCACAGGTTTATATTAATGTGCTCATTCTAATGCATGATACATGATTTAATATATAATGATATTCCATATTCTCTAAGTCTTATAATAAATAGATTTAAAATAAATAAAATAAATAAATAAAATTGCAACAAAAAATGTCTAATATGTTGAAGCTTTCCGTAAGGCGACATTTATTTAACATTTATGGAGTCACAGGTGTCAGGGTTTTCCACTAAAGCAGAATGTACAGAACTGAATGGACACTGATGAGGGAACAACAGTTTATATCTGCTATAATGTAATCAATAACAGGAACAAATCTGCCACGCAGGACATGAAGCGTATACCCTGATGTGTGCAGTAAACAGTCACTTACACTTTTCTTCCCCTTCCATGGCAGCCAACACATTTTCTTTTCCTGCCGTGTACAGTGCCATGACAGGACACACAGCTGATCTAAAGGTAAAGGAACAGATAAAAGGTAAATTAATTATCATTTAATGTTTTTTAGTACTCATGGATTTGTGTTTGTACTTTGTAGTAAACTTAATTATAAAAATGGCAATTAAGAGCCGATATAAAGTATTGTCTTCCTTTTACAAACACCACCCTCACTGTTTAAACTGTATGCCATTTAGGTTGCCTTTCATAGCAAAGGGGCGGGGCTAAATTGCAGAAAATTGTGAACGAAAGAATGAAACTTAAGCATACCCAGCACTAGAATTTTAAGAATTACAGATTTGCTGAATTATGCATCGGTCTATGAGCTTATTAAAGGTTTAGAAAAATAAAAAGGTATATAAAAAATAATAATACGAATAGACTTTACTATTTTTGAGGATCCTCCTAATAGCAGGTGTGTTTGTGTACAGATGGGAGTTTTTGTAAGACATCCTGACCACAAGGAAGTATAAGCCAATGATTTACCATTTATTTAAAAGATATAGCATACTGCTGTGCTATAAATGTTAATTAACACTAAAAGCTTGTGTAAGCACCGATCAGCCATAATATTATGAGCAGTGACAGGTGAAGTGAATAACACTGATGATCTCCTCATCATGGCACCTGTTAGTGGGTGGGATATATTAGGCAGCAAGTGAACATTTTGTCCTCAAAGTTGATGTGTTAGAAGCAGGAAAAGCGTAAGGATTTGAGCGAGTTTGACAAGGGCCAAATTGTGATGGCTAGACGACCGGATCAGGGCATCTCCAAAACTTTTGTGGGGTGTTCCCGGTCTGCAGTGGTGGGGCATTGGTGGCTCAGTGGTAGATTGCTCGCCTATCATGTGGAAGACCCGGGTTCGATTCCAGAATGCCTCAACCCCAGCCACTGGATGCAGTGCCGGTCCCAAGCCCGGAAAAATGGGAGGGTTGCGTCAGGAAGGGCATCCGGCGTAAAACATTTGCCAAGTTGTTGTGCGGACCAGTTGGTCTGCTGTGGCGACCCCGAACAGGGAGCAGCCGAAAGCAACTTCTTCCCGGTCTGCAGTGGTCAGTATCTATCAAAAGTGGTCCAAGGAATGAACAGTGGTGAACCGGCGACAGTGTCATGGACGGCCAAGGCTCAATGATGCACATGGAGTGCGAAAGCTGGCTCAGGAATGGTTTGATGAGCAAAGTAAAAAGTTTGAGGTGTTGACTTTGCCTCCAAATTCCCCAGATCTCAATCCAGTCGAGCATCTGTGGGATGTGCTGGACAAACAAGTCTGATCCATGGAGGCCCCATCTCACAACTTACAAGACTTAAAGGATCTGCTGCTAACATCTTGGTGCCAGATACCACAGCACACCTTCGGGGATCTAGTGGAGTCCATGCCTCGATGGGTCAGGGCTGTTTTGGCAGCAAAAGAGAATCAATAATTTGAATAATATTAGGCAGGTCGTCATAATGTTATGGCTGATCTGTGTATTACAATTTGATTATAGATAGAGTATATTGTAACAAGGTCACAATAACTATAAAACAGACTATCTGTGTGAAGGGAAACTTCTAGAATATGTCTGTAAATCAGTAAGATTTATAACCATAAAGTACAGATTTCCTCATTTCAATCTGCTCAGGTCCACGTCCCGAAATAAAAACACTACTCACCCATCCTCTGCTATGGCAGTGTGTACAGCGCACATGTCCTTTTCCCTGGCACTGATGACAAGGCTGAGAAACAAGAAGAATTACAGAAAATGAACAAATACTAGACATGTCAGAGGCATGAGGAGTAAGTGGTAAGGATCTGCATCTGGGCATGATTAGTCTAAGGTGTGTTTTGTGTTGCAGTGAGCTGGAGAAAAGATAACATGGGGTGAGAGAGAGAGAGAGAGAGAGAGAGAGAGAGAGAGAGAGAGAGAGAGAGAGAGAGAGAGAGAGAGAGAGAAAGAGCAGAGCAGTGTAGCACAAAGTATGTGCATGTGCATAAATACAAATAATGTGGTTGAAAAGCAGACATGAAATGAAGATTTCCTTGACTTGTGCAATGCCTGCCTCCAGTCTCCTCATTTAAGACCAAACACAGGAAAGTGCTACAAATGGTTGAAAAAAATAATACTAGATCAAGATTCTTAAAGGTAATACCTTTACAGATGAGGTGTGAGGCACGCGCACTTTCTGGACCGTGTCCGTAAATTTGGGTGGATATTGCACTTCTACCTGCCATGGAGGAGGGATTCTGCCATTCTGTGACCCGTCCACATACTGACCTGATCGTGCAATAATAAGATTCATATTCAAATAACTACATATTCACAGTGTTAACTTAAGTTTTTAATCGCCCTTTCAGTTTCCATTACTTTATTGTAGTATGAATATACAGGAACTAATAAGCTGATATTCAAGAGTACAGAATATTTAATATATTTGCTGTAGGTGTGCTATATGAGTTCAGAGATAAGTATTGGAATTGTCATGAATTGTATCACAACTGTATTACAATAGAGAAACAATAGTATAATACCAGATATACAAACATTATTATATTATACTATTATACAAATATGTTAACTAATATGTTGATAGCATGATTTCAGATTCAGTTTGACAATATGACACTTCGACTTCAGCACCAATAACTATGTTGTCCAAACTGCATGTCTAATTCATCACACACATCTGGATATTAAAACCATATGGAACCATTTCAAATGGATATTCTGACAAAGTAATACATGCTGTTATCTATAAACATGGCCAAAAGGGTGTCCCATTGTTAAAACAATAGTAGCAGCCAGAATCAGCTTCTTCCTAAGCGTAGACATGCAAGACTCAAGTGGGAAGTGATCCAAAGTTTGCAGGAGCAACTGTAAAACTGCAAAAAAAAAAAAGAAATAAAATAAAATACTTACCGTAAGTACACTAACATTGCTGATAATGAACATAATGATCAGCATCACAAAAGAATCGTCAGGATTTTTCACAAGCAAACGTTTATTCTATTCAATCTTGACTAGTCTAGTCAGTAATGTAGGGAGTCTTACATAGCTATAGTTCTGCAATTAATCAGAAGGCCTTGCTTATCTCTGGGAGCTTCCTGAGTATGACAATAGAGACATTGTTTATGGAACAGGAATAGAGCTGGAACCTTGGTAAGAGTTGCTCAATCAGAGTGAGTTACATTTTCTGAACTTTTACATGGACTCACGTAGGTTAAAACTCATGGACTTGACTTCTCTGAAAAGGACACTTGAAAACTTATGAAGCTTTCCAAATAGGATAGACTTTACCCTTATAGCATAAACACAGTCCAAAATGGCTAATCAGATAATATATTTTATATAACCTGTTATTAGGACAAACCTAATGTGTTGTATGTGACATACAATACCAGTATATATCTCATGCTCCCAGGCACTTGATCTGGACTCTGTAAATGTTTCCAAGCGATACTAAAGAAATAAAAAGATTATTCTCAGATTAACTGAATGTGCTTGATCCGAAAACAAACTGTCTAATTGTTATGGAAGACATACAAATAATGTAAGTACACCATCAACATGATATAGAAAGACTTGATTTACACGATACACTGTAAAAGGCCTCAAATCCTTGAAGACCAGGTTCTGGGCAGGTTTGCTGCTGTACGTCCATTTTTTCCCCACAAACTTGAGCAAAGCCTCCCTGGCCACATCTTCAGACACCTGAGGCAGCCTGTACATCCAACACCATTACATTTCTCATGTATTTAATAAGCAAAACAATAAAAACCAAAATTAAATTCTATATAAATATAGCTAAATGAATGAAATGGCCACAAACAATTTATTTTCTGTTATCGCTCATAATATAAGAGCTATAAACGGTCGTTCCCTTCCCAGCTTATTTTCTTCTTCTAATTGTTATAATTTTAGCCCTATCAAAAAAAGTTTTAGATGTGTTTTATCTCTGCACTAATGTTATTGAGGAGATGTGTGAATCGTTTGGCCGGCAAGCAGCTCACACACCACCTGAGCAGCAGCTACACACAGGTTCATGATACTTTATATACAGAAACCAAACAGTGTCCATCTTGACTAATCTTATCCCAGACTGGCAGACTTGATAAAATTATTCATTTGTTTATAGATTGAAAATATCTGATAAAGTCAACTTCCTGTGTACTGAGAGAAAAGAGAAAGGGTATCTATTACAAAGTGTGTGGTAATATATAAATCTTTTGGCCAATCAGAATCAAAATTTCAACAGTGTTGTGAAAAAAAAAAAACATTTCCTGTAATAAACTGTATATTATACATCATACTGTATATAAAACGTTGCATACATCACATTGGGGATGGAGGCACTCCTGTCATTCTCAGGCTCAGGAATGAAGTCAGGCGGAGGAGGGTAGATCTGATCTGTGCAATCAGATTACAAAAACAAAGAGTCAAATCAGACGAGTTTCAACATCTAATGCAACAGACTGTGAACTGCATGTCATTAAGTTTATCAGCATTTTTACAACAAGATCTGTTTGTGAAATGTCTGTACTGTAGAAAGTGGAGTTATCCTGCATTTCCCTAGAAATTGTCTAGAAATGTCCAAATGTTTATCATAAACTCTAATAGACTATCTATGTCACTGCTATTAACCGCACATTAAAAATAGGTTACTATTATCTTATTTATAATATTATTATTATAATATTATAATATTATTTTAGTAAGAATAGCCCCCTCTAGGAGTCTTCGGATAAAATGGAGGCAGTGGTAGCTCAAGTGGTTAAGGCTCTAGGTTATTGTTTGGAAGGTTGGGGTTGAAGCTGCCAAGCTGCCACTGTTGGGCCCTTGAGCAAGCTCCTTAACCCCCTCTGCTCCAGGGGTGCTGCATCATGGCTGACCCTGCACTTTGACCCCAACTTCCAAAGCTGGGATATGCGAAGAAAGAATTTATAATAAAGAAACTGTTCTGTAATGTATATGTGACAGAAAAATAAAGCTTCTTTTTCTAAAATGGACAAAAAAAAATGCTTTGACATTTTAAATTTTTTGCATAGTTCCTCTGCGTAGGAGTCGGGCCAGACCTTGTCAATTCCACAATCGCTATGACGTAAAGTGTTTACCTCCTCCTTTATGGTCTTCATAGCCCGTCACACTGTCTAACCAGCCTTCAGGTGGCTCTGAAGGACCCTCCTCAGGAATACTTGGATCAAAAGCTCCTATAAAAAGAGAGACACTACTCTGTCCCAAAAAATGATTACATCTGGAACGCTTAAAGGTTTTATGAAAATCCCTTTAACAGAGTGATTCCCATTTAGAAAGATTTCTAAAGAAGCTACAAACCTATACTAAGAAGGGTGGAATTAGTAATCATTTACAAGACCATCAAATATTTTAAGAAACCTACAAACTACTAAAATGTATAGATTTTCATTTTAACTTCTGGATTATTTTTGAAGTTAATTTGCTACTTCCTGGTCTTTGCATTAATTGCATATGAGCTATTCAGCTTTTCTCATGCCACTTTCACATGCTGACCATATGGTCCCAGTTGAGAATACAGTTACAAATGCACACACAATTCTTTGCATTCAGTTGGTAATAATAGCCAGTTAAATATTTGTTTTAAAATGTATACACAGATGCAAGCAAGACTGCCTAACCTGTGACTACTAGTATTTAGAGAAGTAAGTTGCTTTCAGCTGCTCCCTGTTCGGGGTCGCCACAGCAGACCAACTGGTCCGCACAACAACTTGGCAAATGTTTTACACCAGATGCCCTTCCTGACGCAACCCTCCCATTTTTCCAGGCTTGGGACCGGCACTGCATCCAGTGGCTGGGGTTGAGGCATTGGCTGGGAATCGAACCCGGGCCATCCGCATGATAGGCGAGAAACCTACCACTGAGCCACCAATGCCCCATCACTACTATTTAGAGAAGTAAATATCAATAAATCAGGAATTGTTTACACCATTATGGATGAAAATGACAAAACTCTCACTTGTAATTATGACTGAGAATTTAGATCTGGGCTCCTATTAACATTATTTTTAATAAAGAAAGTTCATCTGACTTGATCTACAACGCCCCACCTGATAATTAGGTATGACGTTCTTCATAAAGCAAAAATCTGGAACTGAAGAGATAATTTGCAGTAAAACTGCAATCTGCAATTAAATGAAGTATATGAGTTTCTGTTACTTCTTCAGTTATACTCTTTTAGGCAATTAAGGCTTGCTAATGCTGGTTATTTGTAATAATAAAGTGGTTTACAAGCTGCTTAAATATGAAATACTGGAAAGTTTAGACACATGTTAATGGATTTTTTTCCTTTTGACTATTTTAACAGTAGGAAATACCAAGAAAAAGTGGCCAAGTAAAGTGTTATGCATGTATATTTTCAGTATTCATGATAAAGGTCTCATGATAGAGCTTAAACCCATGAAGTTCACAAATAGGCTACGTTTCTCACTGCTAGGTTCTCCTGCTGATGTTGTTATGTTAATGATAAAGAGTGTAGCTAATACAACACAACTTGGCCCATAAACTGTAAACAGGATGTGCACTGATCTTACACAATCCCTGAAACTCCAACTCTTTTCTAGAACTGTACCGACAAGAAAGGTTTAAAAAGTAAGTATTTATAGTAGCAAACTCTCAGCACACCCAGACTTCTGGATAAACAACTGTTAAAAAAACAGAAATATTGCTGTTTTGGCTGTAAAGTGAACCATTTAATTCGTCCATTCTTCCAGGGGCTATTCATGGGGTTGTTGCCTGTCTGGGAGCTCCAGCATACAGAGTTATATAAATACAGCTTTTCTCACATTTAGTTACGTGAACAATACAATTATGATGGTGGTATAAATATCAGCGTGAATGCGTTTCCTCCAGCTGAGATCATACTTAAGATTGGTTTTTGAATACAACACAAGAAAGGTGAAGGAATGGTGGCTGAAGAAACAATGCACTGAAAATACATTACTATATGAAATCAGCGTGACAGCTCGCATGGGGGGGGGGTTACTATATTGTATGGAATATAATACATGTTTGGCCTTGAGGAGGTTCTTTGGCAAAGTAGCTTAAAAATAAAATGAATCAAATGTATTTGATTAGCCAAGATGTGTTTGAGGTAAGAAGGTTGCTGCTATAGATTTGCAGTAGAGCTATATGGCTAATATCTCAAACATTTAGATGCTATTTGGAACTAAATACTTAAACGACAAAAAGTTTGAGGGTTCTTTAATAGCTTATATAGCAAAATGTGGTTGAATTTGCATATCTGATTGGCCGAAAGCTATTGATTCATTTTCTACAACAGCATTTCTGAAAATAGTTCCAGTATGAAGGTATGCTTATTTACTTAATGTATATTAATGCAAATGTTCTAATAGAGTAGCATTGGAAATTCTCATAAACAGATATAAAGACTTCTGTTTATAAGTTGATGTTTGTTTAGCAGTTTTTAAAGGAGTTTCCAGTGTCAGTGCTTTTTACCAAGCAGCAGTAAAGATGTAACTTTTTTTTTTTGACACAGAAGTCTTCAGAATGGAGAGTTTGTCTATAACATGATGAGCTGCAGTTTATTATATTCAAACAAAGAGAAGCCGGTGATGAAATTTATATCTGTTTTTAGCTCCTGTAACATAAGTGATAACATGATCTAAAATGTTTGTAGGATGTTCCACAATATTAAATGTAACTATAAATGGTTAAAAAACATGCTCTGTCACTCTGTAATAGATTTTAAAAAAATGTTCGCATTGGCTAATAATTGCTTTGATATATGGAGAATAAAATTGGAATATAATTAACTCACATCAACACATAACCTGCACAAGCCCAGTGATGTTTTATTCCATACATAACAGACAGAGTCTGATGGATATCATGAGTCAGGATCTTTGGTGTATAATAGCAAGAGAAAGCCCACCCCAAATAACTTAACACAAAGCATTTAAGTAGCTCGTTGTTGGACTTGATTACTGACATATAGTTATCGTAAACTGCTCTGACGGGAAAATCAGCCAGGGAACTGCTCACCCAAGGAGCAGTTCATTGTGGGTAGGTGTATTTATGCAGACTGCAAGGCACTGTAGCTTAACAATGGATAAAATTAATACATATAAATATAATCCATTCAGAGCAAGTGTAATAATGAAGTGCTAAGAAACAACCATAATAAAAAACATTTTGGCACCTAAAGATAATCTTAGGTCTGTTTTTAAAATAGAATATATTATTATTGATATATTAATATATATTAATATATTATTATTATTATTATTTAGTATGTAAATAAGTATGATATACTGTATCCAGTATATCATAGACACCCAGTCACGGTGCATGGAATGAATACCCATGAAATCAAATGCTAGAAAAGCTGTTAATAGAATTTATTCCAAAGTTGTCCAGTGCAAAGAAGCAAAACAAACAGGAAACACTTATATCACCAAAAACCTTGTTTCTGTAGATTTCATTTAGAGGCAGATTTTTGTGCTTCAGATCATCGTCTTCCTGCACAACCCAACTGCATCTGAGCTACCGATTACAGACCGATGCCCAAAATCTGATTGTAGAATGCTGTTTGCTTAACACCAGATATAACAGGACCCATGTCTTGCAAAAAGTTTCATTTTACAACTCTTCATTCTACAGAACCTCATCCCAAATAGCTTAGGGATCAGCAAGTTTTTTGGTAAATGTTAGAGGAGCCATTATGTTCCTCTTGTTCAGCATTGGTGTTTGAATTCACCCAAAATATATTTGCCCAAAATATCTTTCTAGTCGTGAACATAAACACTGGCTTTGTCTGAGATGAGCAAGGTCTGCAGTTCCTTAGATGTTTGCCTGTGGTTCTTTTATGACATTTATGGGATCAGTCATTGATGCATTCTTGGCAGAATTTTGGTAGGCCGAGCCATTTCCTGGAAGATTTACTGTTCTACGTTTTTTTTTTTGTTGTTGTTGATAATAACTCTTACTGTAGTTCACTTGAGACACGGAGCCTTAGATATGGCTTTATAACCATTTTCAGATATATTTTAATAATTAGTTCAATTGATCACAGCACCAAATGCTGCATTTTGAGACCTTTTAGATTACTGAAGGCAGTAATCAAGCCTGGGAGTATGGTGTCTAGTCTAAATGAACCCAATAAAATTTGATTCTTTGGTTGAACCAGTAACCAACTGGTGTGTTTTGCTTCAGCAAATGAAATGACCATTAAACTTGTTTGTTTGTTTGTTTGTAAGGTTTTAGGGGGTGCAAATATGCAAAACAGCACTGTATTGAATAGAGGTTAATAGAATTCAGCAAGCCACTCTTACATTTGAGCAAAACCTTAAATCAGAGCAGCTGATATTCCCATGCAGACATTCCTCTTCTTGTAGTAATGCAAGGTTTTTATTAGTTGTAAATAAGTATACAAGAAAACCATGCATTATTGCAGAAAACCATTTGATTACAACTACAAGTCATCAATAATCAGTAAACATTAACCTGATTAGGGGATTTTAATTTATACGTACTCTAACTTTTCTTCTTCCAGTTTTTTACAGCCTGATGTGCAACTTTCAGTCTGTTTAATCTGATATGTATTATAGTCGAATAGTCAAATGTACAGTAACTTACCGACATCGTGCTCTTCCTCATCCATAATCCTGAAGGAATAGGAATCGAATGCAAATAAACACACTCTGATAGCGCAATTATTGTGGATCTGGAGATCCACTTCTGTACGTGCCCGATGACGTTAAAACATAACCACGCCCACCTAGCGATCTTGTATCTAGTGTGGCGTTCGCTTCGTGGTAGCGTTGCCGTTATAGGGACTTTCCGGCTTTAACAAAATGTCTTTCCGACTCGGAATCTGGGAAACTCGGCAGCACTGATAACTGACAATAAGTAAAGAACTTTAAAGTCGCAACATTTTTTATTGTAATTAAAATAAAAACAGGGTTGCTGGGGGATGTTGGGAAAAAATGCAAAATGTGAAAGTATTTAAAAAGATAATGAAATACCCACTGCTACCATTGGCTCACCAGTAGGTGGCAATATGGGCTTACTGGTAGGAAAGTTATAACGTCGTCACCGTTATTATTATTATTATTATTATTATTATTATTATTACTATTATTATTGTTATTATTATTCATAACCATTATTAACAGTTTATCATTACTTATTAATAATTATTAATTATTATTTATAATAATGTCATAAATAATAAATATAATAAATAAACATTAATAATAATAATAATAATAATAATAATAATAATAATAGAAGTGTAATCATGTTAAAGTTATCATTTTTCGTTTTATTTTATTTAGATATCATCAGCATTCTGTTAAATCATTTCCAGCTTATTGTGACATGATTAATTTGTGATTAAAGTTTTTTTCAAATAATTAAAAACATAATTAAATGGCATTAATAATAATAATAATAATAATAATAATAATAATAATAATAATAATAATAATAATAGTTTTCTTTTTCAAAGCAGTGCAGAGGAAATGAAATATGTTAGTACGTTTGCCATACACCTCTAGGTTTGGGGTTCGATTCCTGCCCCTGACAAGTGTGCACAGATTTTGCAGGTTCTCCTGGTGCTTCCAGGGTTTCCTCTTGGTACTCCAGTTTCTTCCCCCAGTAAAAAAGATGCATGGTAGGTAGACTGGCATGGATGGTGTATATGTTTGGTGGTTTTTGAATTTCTACAATTTCTAGGTTTTTGTGCAATTAATAAAATAAAATACCCCAATATTTTTAAATTCTCATTGTTTTCTCTTTGTGTGTGTCCAGTAGGGGGTGTGTTTAGTTTTTTCCTGATCAGTCAGGTAGATTTACTGAAACACTAACCTCTGCAAAAAACAGTTCATGCATATATGACTCAGTTGGCTGTTAATGTACATGCTTCGTTATCTTGTCATCTGCTAAGAGCATATATTATGTTACATACAGAAGGGCACCGAGACACAGGTACAGTTAAGATGGGGTTTATTGAACAACCAGAGACGGCAGGCAGAGTGTAGAGGAGTGAAGGCAGGTTAAGCTCGTGATTGAAAGTGAAACTGGATCTGATACTTGTCTTTAACTTCCCAGGAGTCGTGGATGCAGACAGATGAGGAACGGACGAGACATAATGACATTCACAGGAGACAAGGATTTAAAAAATAGCTGGATGAAGCAGGGGGTGAAGCTATTCCTCCTTCCAAGACAATTTGCTGCATGTCTTCAAGCATAATTAATCACAGGTTCCTACACCCAAACAGGCTATGATTTATTTTTTTCACTGACAAAAAGAAAGACAGTGATAGAGAAAGACATACAGGAAATTAATTTGATAATGTTTGGACATTTTGCGGCACCATTCAAACTAATGAGCTGCTGACATATATTTTCTCATTTAATTAATAAATTCGAGCTTAACCCTAATTTTATTATAGGAAGAACCAGAGACAAACTGTGATAAGGCAAAAAAAATGCAAGAGTTCTGTATACCATTTTGTGCACTGCAATGTAAAAATGACCCCACAAATTACTGCACTGGCCTCAGCCGAATCAATATAAGTAAGTGCTAGCTAATTTTATTACTTCCAGAGCTAGAAGCTCTTCTTAAAGGAAAAGGACACAGATTTTTCTTATAAGAAGCTATGGTTTTTCTGACAGCAGGTCAGTACTAGCGTAAAGGCAGACGTCCCAAAACCTTTGGCAATATAGTGTATCTTTAGGCTAGGTTAGTCTCATTCAACATTCTATAAATATGGGTTTCTGTTGTCATTATCAAGGCAATTAAGTAATTCTTGTCTTATCAAAAATATTTGTTAAAGAACTAGATACGATCTGCTTCCATGGTATGTGCTTTGTGAAAGCATATGTGTTTTTAGAAGAAGGGTGGGGTGACAAGTGGATTTCTATCAAGTATCTAAGTATATAAGTATCTATCTTAATATGCAGTGATGTTCACATGTTTTTAAAGGTTTTAAAAATGTTTATTCATGACAGCACAAAGGTAAAGTAAATGAATTAGTGCTGTGATATAGGTGAGCTGATTTTTACAGCACTGTATGTAATGTACAAAATGTTTTTCTTCTGCATTTTTTTCTTTCAACATTCCTTCCTCCCTCACCCCTGCCTGCTTGCTTTCTTCTAAGTGTATGCAGCTGCTTTATGTTACCGGAAAAAGAGAGGTTGAGGTGGTTTCATATGTCCTAGGGGAAGAATTCCAGCATTTCATATGTCCTGTGTTGTGAGAGGGAGAAATGTGGGTGGGGTTTTGGCACTGAGACATAGGAGTAAAGAAAAATGCTAAGCCTATTTTTTTGTGAATAATGACTAGAAAAATGTAGAAAATTATAATAATTAAATCTAGAAAAATATTTTCTTTAAAAACTTGGTTTGGGAAACTATTTTTAACTGTGTTTTGTTCTATATCTGCTCAATAGGCCAAGTGAGGCATCTACACAGTGCAGTTGGAGTGAATCCAACAGAGTGGTCTGGTAAGGGGAACTGTGCATACAAGCGTACCCTTCTCACACAAACACACACACACACAAACACCAGAACATGCAGTATAAAAGGAGAACTGGTTAAGAAAAGTAAGAGCCAGCAGCTGCTTTTAAAGAGACAGGACAGTATTACTGCACAAATTCTGTTTCTGGAAATGTAAATGAGTCCAAACACAGACTATTTGTTTAACAATTTAAAAAAAAAAAAATCAGCAAAATGTGTAATTCTATGGAAATAGTCATACTGGTGACTGAATGATGGGGCACGATGGATTGGTGGCTAGCACATTTGCCTCACACCTCCAGGGTTGGCGGTTCGATTTCTGCCTCCGCCGTGTGTGAGTGTGTAGTTTGCATGTTCTCCCCGTGCCTCGGGGGTTTCCTCCGGGTACTCCGGTTTCCTCCCCCGGTCCAAAGACATGCATTGTAGGTTGATTGGCATCTCTAAATTGTCCGTAGTGTGTGATTGCATGAGTGAATGAGAGTGTGTGTGTGTGCCCTGCAATGGGTTGGCACTCCGTCCAGGGTGACACCTGCGACAATGAATGAATATTAACTAGTGTCAATCTTTACTAATGGACCCCAAGTTAAGTAATAAGTGAGAGTAAAGATTTAATTATGCATGTAGTTCCTAGTAGTAGATTTCCCAAGCTGCTGTTCATGAGAATTTTTAAATAGAATGTCTAATTGCACATATCATTATATTATATAGAGTTTATACTTTATATAATTTTTGAACCAGAGACAACATTTCTTGTTTGACAGGTCATTTATTGGAATTTTTTCATTTTCTTATGGTGTAAGATCTTACTTAATTATACTTTTACAGTTTCATATGTAAATCATGTATAAAGAGACACTTATTTGATACATATAACACATGCAACACATACATACACTGATCAGGCATAATTTTAGGACCACCTGCCTAATATTGTGTTGGTCCTCCTTTTTCTGCCAAAACAGCCCTGTCATGCACTGTGTATTCTGACATCTTTCTATCAGAGCTAGCATTAACGTTTTCAGCAATATGAGCAATAGTAGCTCGTATGTTGGATCGGATCACCCGGGCCAGCCTGCACTCCCCACATGCATCAATGAGCCTTGGCTGCCCATGACCCTGTCTCCGGTTCACCACTGTTCCTTCCTTGGACAACTTTTGATAGTTACTGACCACTGCAGACCGGGAACACCCCACAAGAGCTGCAGTTTTGGAAATGCTCTGATCCAGTTGTCCAGCCATCACAATTTGGCCCTTGTCAAACTCTCTCAAATCCTTACACTTGCCCATTTTTCCTGCTTCTAACACATCAACTTTGAGGACAAAATGTTCACTTGCTGCCTAATATGTCCCACCCACTAACAGGTGCCATGATGAGGAGATAATCAGTGTTACTCACTTCGCCTGTCAGTGCTCATAATGTTATGCCTGATCGGTGTATATTTAGATTTAACATTAAAAACAGATACACCCGAAGCAACCCATCTTCCCAAGTAAAATGTAAAAATTCATTGTTAGACTGCTTACAGATTATATCTTAAAAAAACACCAACAGCATAGAAGTACATAATAGATACAATTTTGGAAAACCTTCCACTGATTTCAGTAAATGCTTTTCAAACTGGCATAATGAAATGCTTAATAACGTAGTAATAATATTAAATCATTTAATGTCTACTACCTTCATTTTTTTAGAAGAAAAATCAACTGCAGTCTAAGCCATGAACTAATAGTTGTAATAATCATGAAGGAATAATCTGAATATATAGTAGAAGTGTATTAGTTCACTACATAGTTCATGGTTACAAATACTGTAAAGTTAAGGCCATTGCACACATGCTGCGTATTTATGAAGGATAACACATTCATTAGACAAAAAGCAGGCACTTGTATCGAAAGCAACTAAAAAACGGACAGAATAAACTCCAGACAATAAACTATTCAGTTGAACGTTAATTTGTGACTCAAAGACAATATTTGAACTCAATTGTCTACATTTAACCACTGAACCAATAATGTTCCATTTTTGTCAATCATTTGGCCCCTAGCATTCAATATTATGAAATTTCACATTATCGTTTTAGATTATGAAGCAATGTTATGATAAAGCATGGAATATACACAGATTTCTTCTACCTAAAGGCAAGACATGTTTGGCATTTCACAGTTCTGGTTTGTGCTAGAGCTAGAGGGATAATATAAAATAGAAATCTGTTCCATCCATAATATTCTTAAATACATGCCAAATTCATCAGATAATTGATTTAACAAAGATGTACCCTTGTAGCTCCAGTACAAAACCTAAGAAGTAAACTTAAGACACAAAACATGTCAAAACACCTGGCTAAATTAAATGTTTCACCCAATCCTTTGTTTAAATGAGAATAATAATAATGACAGAACGCCACTCATTCGGGGAGCTCATGTTTTTCTGCATTTTTTTAAATTATTGTGCAGCAGCATGTAGCTGGATAGTCAACAGCTTTGACCTTTGACTCAATACCGTAAACAAAGTAAACATAGTCTTTTTCCTGCCACCGGTACGTCACCTTAGCGATGGGAATCAGCTCAACACTTTGTTGCTGGAACACAAAAAGGTCAGAAAATTCTAAATTAGTCTCCACGTAAACAACATTTCATTCATATTGAACAAATGATGGTAGGTTCGTTCAATGACATGAAAAAATAGAAAACAAAAAAAGAAAGCCTATTGCTGTCTAGAAGGAAATGTGACTTCTGTTAATAAAACACGGGATAAAAAATTAAGTATTTGAAATTAGGATATGACTGTATATAGTCTGGCAAAAATGAATATTAACCTGCTGCATGATGCGTGATTTCTGGGAAAATTTGCTGTGATGCTCCCTGACCATTCTTTCAGATGCTTCAGCCAAATTATGTTCTGGGAATCCATTCAAAGGATACACCTGTATTAAACATAACAGCAAGATACTGTAAATTACAACATTTACACTGTCAGGCATGAATCTAAACTATTGCTCAAAAGTAGTAGTAGTAATAATAGAAGTTGCTTTCAGCTGCTCCCTGTTCGGGGTCGCCACAGAGGACCAACTGGTCCGCACAACAACTTGGCAAATGTTTTACGCCGGATGCCCTTCCTGACGCAACCCTCCCATTTTTCCGGGCTTGGGACCGGCCCCTGCATCCAGTGGCTGGGATCGAACCCGGGCCTTCCGCATGATAGGCGAGAAACCTACCACTGAGCCACCAATGCCTCATAATAATAATAATAATAATAATAATAATAATAATAATAATAATAATAATAATAATAATAATAATAATAATAAATAATAATAATAATAATAATAATAATAATAATAATAATAATAATAATAATAATAATAATAATAATAATAATAATAATAATAATAATAATAATAATAATAATACTTTTCTCACCATGAATTTAGTGTCTTTGAAGAGCTTCTTCCCAGTAACTGCATCCAAATGTTTTTTCTCCAGACCACTTGACTGCTCCACTATGTAATCATCAACATTGTTTTTCCTGATGCCAAAAAATGTATGCATGACAAATCTTTTTATTCATTGACTTGATTTTGTGTCAAAATCAGAATTGACTACATTTTATGTGTCAAAAGGTGAATGGCCTACCATTCCACAATAAGCTTGATATACATTAACAGCTTCTGTTTCCCTTTGCAGGTATTACATACAATGGTTCCCTGACCTGAACAATCAGGGCACCTATTAAAAAAATGAGATAAAAGACAACACCCGGTCCATATCTGGTTATTCCTGTGGCTTGACAAAAGATTCACATTATAGTGCTAATGGATCTAGAATGACTTGCAGTGTAAGAAATCTTCCAAGTATAATTCTAGTTTTAGCTTTCGGCTGCTCCCTGTTCGGGGTCGCCACAGCAGACCAACTGGTCCGCACAACAACTTGGCAAATGTTTTACGCCGGATGCCCTTCCTGACGCAACCCTCCCATTTTTTTTCCGGGCTTGGGACTGGCACTGCATCCAGTGGCTGGGGTTGAGGCATTGGCTGGGAATCAAACCCGGGCCTGCTGCATGATAGGTGAGAAACCTACCACTGAGCCACCAATGCCCCAAGTGTAGTTCTAGTAATTTTCTAAAACAGGCTTTCTATATGGAGGCACAGAAAAGCATGACCTCTAGATCATGATATTTTTATGCATGCAATCACTGAGAAAAGCACTCTGTGAATGCATGGATGACAAATTTGATCTGTACAATGCATGTCTATTAGATATGTTAGCCTCATACTTACTTCACTTTGCCTGCGCCATTGCAATTGACGCAGACTTTTTCTTCAGCACCTTTCCCAGCACCTGTGCACATACTACACTGTATCTGCAATGGGACATTTGGCAGAACAAACACTGATTTGGAGAAAAGTTTTTAAATGGCAAAATATTGTTTTTTATTGCTTTAATGGTAAAAAAAAACAAAAAAGCAAACACCTGGTGGCTTTGTCATAAAATGACCACCATTTTGCTGCCATGGCTTGGCTCTACATGTTCTACAGGTACTTCAGATGAATACAAAATTAATTTTAACTCATCACCATTACCCTATGATGAAACATTTCGTTCATAAAGGTCTCTGGACAAACTATCAGAATCTACTATAAAGTTAGGACACATGCACAATGATTCTACCATTCAGAAGGGTATTATAATGAGATTGAGAACAATCATTTAAAAAAACAAAAAACATGCACAATGAATATAAAAGCTACAATTAAATAATTATTTTAGAAGAGGCCCACAGAGATATGTAGCTCTGTGTACAGTACACAGTCTACGGGAGCTACTGTATAGTGAGCAATAGCTCGATACATCTAAGCATATTTCCTTTGTTTGTACAGAAATACGGCAGAAATATGAATTTAATTTTGATTTCAGTAACACAATGTTTAGCTTGGGTTAAAACTTGTAAAACAGTGTATCTACCATTAGTATAATGTTAATGAATTTGGTATCTGTTCCATGCATAATATCCACAATTAATATCCGCTTTGCAGATACGTAATGCAAATTAAAAATGTGCACTAATGTTAACTTGATTCCCCTGACAAGACTGAGGGAAATAAACAAATATGTCCAGCCTTTCCCATACCTGAATAGTTACGCATCTTGTTATCTGGGTTTTGAGTTATATTTGTGGTGGGAATTTTGCAGCCCTTGGCAACCCTGTCTTAAAATTGTCAGACAGAAGACTAGAGGACTAAAGGCAGTTTGTCCAGATGTTCCTCAGAGATGTTCTGCCTTGATTAGCTTATATTCAGGTGACGGAGCAGGCTGTTATAGAGAATTCTGCCTCCTTTATCGCAGTATATTTCTTGAACAACATGGAGTTAGTCTTTTCGAAATCAAACATTAGTCCAACATTAGAATAAACACTCTTGGATGATCACTTGTTCAATCAAATTTCAAAATGTATTATTAATACTCTCATACTGTGAAACATTTCAGAGAGTATGCTTTAAAAATAATTGAATCCCCTTACAGCTCACTCAGATCTACCCCTTTTAATAGAAAGTATAATTCATAACAGTTGAAATCACTCACAGACTTGGATCCATGGCACTTGGTACACTGACAATGTCCTGAGGCAGAGCACGTGTCACATGGCTGGAGAGGAAAATTTCAAAATGTGTAAAATGAATAAAAATGGAACTACTGGTTATTAAACCACCCAGTAATTGCAGATTGAAACCATTTTGTGCAGTTGTATCGAATTTTCAATGTAAACTCTCAATTCATAGACTACCCTTCTTCCAAAAAATAAAATAAAAAAATGATATGTTGGAGTAAAAAAGATTTTAGGATTGAACGCTATTAAAATCTTAAAGAGAAATGCACCGCACAAAGATACCAACAAAAACAACAGGTTTGCAAATTTATCTAGACGTTTGTTGATATATACCTTCACTGATGCTGTGTTGGGCACTTCGATATCCTTAGTAGTGTCTGTAAACATGGCTGGGACTTGAACCTGGATCTCCCATGGATTAGGAACAATCTGTGTGAAGGCGTTCAATGGCTGCCCTATTGTTACACATTTACAGCATTAAGAAAAATATAATAATAGGAGCACATAAATGACTGTACAGATGTATCTGATTCTATTATTACCCTCATAAGGCTTGGTGGTCCACTCCATTTTTCTGGATTCCGTGTAAGTCTCCAGACGATACTGTGAAGGTGAACAAATGCAAGCTAAAATGGGACTGAAACACATCCTCTGATTCAGTGCTATTTTCATCACACCTTTGTCAACTTCTCTTCTCAAAACTAAAAAGTGCTTATTGTGAATCAAGTGTAAGTGTAAAGTAAAAAAAAAGTGCAACGGCTTCTGCTTTTGAAGTACACATTTATTACACTTCTTGCATCTCCAATGATCACGTAACATGATCATGAAACCTTTTAAATATTAATGAGGAGAAATGGTGAAGGATAGCCAATGTGTGTGTGATGGGTTTAAAATAGTATTGCTATGCAGTGAATATATTCTTCAACTATTCCAAGGAACTATGTAACATTATATCCACCCACAGCGATTCGTCCAACAGGCAATTATATCACCAATGGGATTTGAACCCATTGCACTCAGTTGCTGCACAAATATAACAACCAGTGCACTAGGAAGAGAGTGCAAACGCTCTTGTCCTGTTCTGTCCTAGAAAACTCCTGTTGTGCTTTACAGATCATTTATACAGTATAACTCATTCTTGTTTTTTTGTATATTATGTCATGTAAGAGAGTGTGTGTGATTGCAGTTACTCGGTAGGTGTTGAAATGTTCCATATTGGTGATCACACCATCTGTAGCTGGACCAGATGAATAACAGCATTCGCTTTTTGCAAAGCTGCAAAAAGCCTTTTGGGCCTCTTCCTTGGTAAGAGCAGGAATACTGGAACAAGAGAAAAGTTAAATTCTCTTAAACTTGAGCGTGTTTACTTGAGTAATTTACATTTATTACTTGGGCAACGGCCTATGACTACTTTAATCATGGCATGCTTGGTCTTTTTTTGTTCTGACTCCTTTAATCTCAGAAAAATCTCATGTCTCTTTTTTGTCCGATTCCATTTCTTCTAAAGAAATATCCCATTCAGGACTCCTATGAGATTGTGGTGGGTGAAAGGTAGTAATAAGCCTATGTTAATGTTAAAGCGATGCCATCCATGGTCCTGTGGGTCACTAAAATGGCATTTGCATACAGTATTATAATATATGGGAAACTACCATCGTTGTGCAGTCCCAGAGGTAAAGTCAGGAACCTAGGAATCTGGCAATGCACCAGACCTAACTGACGGTGTAAATACCATATGCAAAATAAATTCTAGCATAGGGTTATAGAATGTGTGTGTGCTACAATGCTTTTCTGATCTGAGAAGTGTGTCCTGATGTTGCAGTGGGAACTGTGGTCTTGCTGGCCATCTCAGGGTCGCAATCAGGAATCAGTGACAGTGGGTATGGTGGTGAAGCTAGTTTTCTACTTCACTTGTTATACTTGTCCCAGTGGACTATCTGGCTCTGCCAGGGACTTCTTAACCAGATGGACCACCCTCACTTCCAGATGTTCTGTCCTTATACTCAGAGGCTGCATTGCCACAGAGAACCAATACTTGACCTATTATTTCAAATGTAGACTAATAACCCTCTTCTGGAATGCCCACAGCTCCAGAATGCCTAGGGGGATCACCAATGTGTCTGCGGTCATTTGACCCATTATCCTCAAGTGGTGCTGATACCACATGTGCTGTTGAACATGGCAGAGACTAGAGTTGAAAATGGTGGCTCTGCTGATCAGGTCATTATTACCCTGGAAAAGCCTTCCAAAAAGATCTTTAGACTCAGCTTCCTCATGTTCAACTGACACAGGGCATGAAGTATGGCTAGCCACTGACCTATATGAAGGGTTTATTTAAGAGGTACTTTTGTCCAGATTACACAGTATCTGCAGCTGGATCACTGATTTTTTTGCCACTATTTAATCGATTCATCTTGAGAGTAACTATGACTGTTATCTAGGAATACTGTTGGAAACGGTCCAATAAGGACATTTTTAAAACATACATGAGTTTATATGATAATCTGAAAATATGTTGCTCATAAATGAAGGAATCTTACCTCCAGTTGTGTGCTGGCTGTGAATCAGGAGTTGGCGTCGGTTGAATAGGTGGAGGAGGAAGAAATCCACCTTTCAAAATAACACAACATGTGCACAAGATTTAGGCCATTAACAGCAGATCTCTGTAGAAGAAACACTACTTAGCCCATTTACATGCTATATAAGAACTATTAGCGGATTTACATGCTATATGTCATTATCTACAAATACATTAAGGCAAACTATAATCTAGCCATGGGGGTCACAGTCCAGTGACTTCTGTGCCGGTCCCAAGCCCGGATAAATAGAGAGGGTTGCGTCAGGAAGGGCATCCGGCGTAAAACATTGCCAAATTTAACCATGCGAATCGTCAGTACGAATTTCATACCGGATCGGTCGAGGCCCGGGTTAACAACGACCGCCATCGGCGCCGTTGACCTACAGGGCGCCGGTGGAAATTGGGCTACTGTTGGTCGAAGAAGTAGAGGAGGGAGGAGAGTGCGCAGACAGAGAGAGAAGAGGAAAGGTAAGAGTGTAGGACTGAGAATAGGAACTCTGAATGTTGGTACTATGACAGGGAAAGGTAGAGAGCTGGCTGATGTGATGGAGAGAAGGAAGGTGGATATACTGTGTGTACAGGAGACCAGGTGGAAGGGTAGCAAGGCTCGTAGTATAGGAGCAGGATTCAAGCTGTTTTATTATGGTGTGGATAGTAAGAGAAATGGGGTAGGTGTGGTCCTGAAGGAGGAGTTTGTGAGGAATGTCCTGGAGGTGAAGAGAGTGTCAGACAGGGTGATGAGTCTGAAGTTAGAGATTGAAGGGGTGATGTTGAATGTTGTTAGTGGTTATGCCCCACAGGTAGGTTGTGAGTTGGAGGAGAAAGAGAGATTCTGGAGTGAATTAGATGAGGTGATGGAGAGTATTCCCACGGGTGAGAGAGTGGTGATAGGAGCGGATTTTAATGGACATGTTGGTGAGGGGAACACAGGTGATGAGGAGGTGATGGGCAAGTTTGGAGTTAAGGAAAGGAACCTTGAAGGACAGATGGTAGTGGACTTTGCTAAGAGGATGGACATGGGTGTGGTTAACACTTATTTTCAGAAGAGGGAGGAGCATAGAGTGACTTACAAGAGTGGAGGTAGGAGCACACAGGTAGACTACATTCTATGTAGAAGAGGCAATCTGAAAGAGATTAGTGACTGTAAAGTGGTAGTGGGAGAGAGTGTAGCCAGACAGCATAGGATGGTGGTGTGTAGGATGACTTTGATGGTCTGTAAGAAGAAGAGGTCAGAGATAGAGAAGAAAACCAAGTGGTGGAAGCTGAAAAAGGAGGAATGTTGTGAGGAATTTAGACAGAAGTTGAGGCAGGCTCTGGGTGGTCAGGTAGTGCTGCCAGATGACTGGGAAACTACAGCAGAAGTGATCAGGGAGACAGGGAGAAAGGTGCTGGGTGTGTCATCTGGAAGGAGGAAAGAAGATAAGGAGACTTGGTGGTGGAATGAGGAAGTTCAGGATAGTATCCAGAGAAAGAGGTTAGCCAAGAAGAAGTGGGACATGGACAGGACTGAAGAGAATAGACAGGAATACAAGGAGTTACAGCGCAGAGTGAAGAGGGAGGTGTCTAAGGCCAAGCAGAAGGCATATGACGAGTTGTACACTAGGTTAGACACTAGAGAAGGAGAGAAGGACTTGTACAGGTTAGCTAGGCAGAGGGATCGAGATGGGAAGGATGTGCAGCAAGTTAGAGTTATTAAGGATAGAGATGGAAGGGTGCTCACAAGTGAGGAGAGTGTACAGAGGAGATGGAAGGAATACTTTGAGGAGCTGATGAATGAGGAAAATGAGAGGGAAAAAAGAGTAGAAGGGGTGAACTCTGTGGAACAGAAAGTAGATAAGATTAGAAAGGATGAAGTCAGGAAGGCTTTGAAGAGGATGAAAAGTGGAAAGGCAGTTGGTCCTGATGACATTCCGGTGGAGGTCTGGAAGTGTCTAGGAGAGGCAGCAGTGGAATTTTTAGCTAGTTTGTTCAACAGGGTTTTAGAGAGTGAGAGGATGCCTGAGGAATGGAGAAGAAGTGTGTTAGTGCCGATCTTTAAGAATAAGGGTGACGTGCAGAGTTGCAGTAACTATAGGGGGATAAAGTTGATGAGCCATACAATGAAGGTATGGGAAAGAGTAGTGGAAGCTAGGTTAAGGAAGGTAGTGGAAATTTGTGAGCAGCAGTATGGCTTCATGCCCAGAAAGAGCACAACAGATGCAATTTTTGCTCTGAGGATTTTGATGGAGAAGTATAGGGATGGTCAGAAGGAGTTGCACTGTGTGTTTGTAAACTTGGAGAAAGCGTATGACAGGGTGCCAAGAGAAGAGCTGTGGTACTGTATGAGGAAGTCAGGAGTAGCGGAGAAGTATGTCAGAGTGGTGCAGGACATGTATGAGAGGAGCAGGACAGTGGTGAGGTGTGCTGTAGGTCAGACAGAGGAGTTCAATGTGGAGGTGGGACTGCATCAGGGATCGGCTCTGAGCCCCTTCCTGTTTGCTATAGTGATGGACCAGTTGTCAGAGGAGGTCAGACAGGAGTCTCCTTGGACAATGATGTTTGCAGATGACATTGTGATCTGTAGTGAGAGCAGGGAGCAGGTGGAGGAAAACCTGGAGAGGTGGAGGTTTGCACTGGAGAGAAGAGGAATGAAGGTCAGTCGTAGTAAGACTGAGTACATGTGTGTGAATGAAAGGGAGGGAAGTGGAACAGTAAGGTTACAGGGTGAAGAGGTGAAGAAGGTACAGGAGTTTAAGTACTTGGGGTCAACAGTCCAGAGTAATGGAGAGTGTGGGAAAGAGGTAAAGAAGCGAGTGCAGGCAGGTTGGAATGGGTGGAGAAAGGTGTCGGGAGTTCTGTGTGATCAGAAAATATCAGCGAGAATCAAGGGGAAGGTGTACAGGACAGTGGTGAGACCGGCCATGCTGTATGGTTTAGAGACAGTGTCACTGAGGAAGAGACAGGAGTCAGAGCTAGAGGTAGCAGAGCTGAAGATGTTGAGGTTCTCTTTGGGAGTGACAAGATTGGACAGAATTAGGAATGAGTACATCAGAGGGACAGCTCATGTTGGACGTTTGGGGGACAAAGTTAGGGAGGCCAGATTAAGATGGTTTGGACATGTTCAGAGGAGGGACAGTGAGTATATTGGTAGGAGAATGTTGGACATGGGGCTGCCAGGCAGGAGGCAAAGAGGAAGGCCAAAGAGGAGGTATATGGATGGAATTAATGAGGATATGAAGCTAGTGGGTGCAAGTGTTGAGGATGCAGAAGATAGGGATAGGTGGAGAGAGATGATTCGCTGTGGCGACCCCTGAAGGGAAAAGCCGAAAGAAGAAGAAGAAGACATTAAGGCAAACTATAATCAGGCCAATTCACTTCTTGATGGCTTGTGACACAAGGACCTGTCCCCAAAAGTCAGGTACAAGGTGCTACATTAGAGCCTCACTAAATAATTGAACATTACAGAAGACTGGATAAGTAAATGAGAGCAATGTACCTATATATCAGCCAAAAAATCTTTTATTTTATTATAGATTTCATTCAAATATTTCATTATTTATGTTCCTACCGCCAATTCCCTCGTATCCAGGCACCGCGTTCGGTGGAGCCTGCATTCCATGTAATAAGGGCTGATGTACTCCATACATTGCAGGGGGCTGCTGCATTTCATACATTGCGGGTGGCTGCCGAACTCCACATATTGGAGGGGGTTGCATTCCATGCACTGGGGCATACATAACTATAGAACGCACAGTGAAAAATTTTAAATTAGCATGATAAACATTTGGTGGGGCACGGTGGCTTAGTGGTTAGCACGTTTGCTTCACACGTCCAGGGTTGGGGGTTCGATTCCCGCCTCCGCCGTGTGTGTGTGGAGTTTGCATGTTCTCCCCGTGCCTCGGGGGTTTCCGCCGGGTACTCCGGTTTCCTCCCCCAATCCAAAGACATGCCTTGTAGATTGATTGGCATCTCTAAATTGTCCGTAGTGTATGATTGCATGAGAGTGTGTGTGTGTGTGCCCTGCGATGGGTTGGCACTCCGTCCAGGGTGCATCCTGCCTTGATACCCAATGACGCCTGAGATAGGCACAGACCCGAGAATAGTTCGGATAAGCAGTAGACAATGAATGATAAACATTCTGTCAAATCTTCCACATTGGAGATTAAACCAAATATATTTCGGACTACTGGGAATGATTGTATTCATAAGGTCACATTTTGATTAAATACTTTAAAATATAAGACAGGGGCATTGGTGGCTCAGTGGTAGGTTTCTCGCCTATCATGCGGAAGGCCCAGGTTCGATTCCAAGCCAATGCCTCAACCCCAGCCACTGGATGCAGTGCCGGTCCCAAGCCCGGAAAAATGGGAGGGTTGCGTCAGGAAGGGCATCCGGCATAAAACATTTGCCAAGTTGTTGTGCGGACCAGTTGGTCTGCTGTGGCGACCCCGCACAGGGAGCAGCCGAAAACAACTACTACTTTAAAATATAAGACATTAATTAACAGTTTGTAATTAAAGTTTTGAGTTTAGTTATGAATCTGTGCATTACGAATGGGTTCATGCTCAGCTGTACATGCTAGTGTTTTCAATCTTAAGGCTGATTTGTTGTTAATTCTGAAAAGGCTTCCATCACCATCAGAAAACCTATTTGAACATAGAATTGCCCAATAGCAATATGAGAAGTGGGGCAGAAATGGGGCAGGTATGAGCCAATCTCTCCTGCTCAGTTGTTTTTTTAATTTCACAGCAGTAAACATTGACTAGTAGTGAATTTATCAATAACTCCATATGACCACTTATTTTAGTGATGTCCAACCCAGCTTCTATATAGGCAATGTTTTTGAATTTCTTTATTATGATTAGTATTTTGGTGTATTAATGTGTTACTTGAGTACTATAGAAAATTAATGAATACATGATCTCTTATAAGGGGGACACGGTGGCTTAGTGGTTCGCACGTTTGCCTCACACCTCCAGGGTTGGGGGTTCGATTCCCACCTCCGCCGTGTGTGTGGAGTTTGCATGTTCTCCTCGTGCCTCGGGGGTTTCCTCCCCCGGTCCAAAGACATGCATTGTAGGTTGATTGGCATCTCTAAATTGTCTGTATTGTGTGAGTGAATGAGAGAGTGTGTGTACCCTGTGATGGGTTGGCACTCCGTCCAGGGTGTATCCTGCCTTGATGCCCAATGATGCCTGAGATAGGCGCAGGCTCCCCGTGACCCGAGTATAGATTGGATAAGCGGTAGACAATGAATGAATGTTCTCTTATATAATTATATTTCCAAAAAAAACCAAAACATTTTGCTACTTAGATATTTACTTAGACCTTAAAAGTATCTATTAAAAAGTCTCTTCTTTTTTCTTTCATCCCAAAACAATAATTTATACAGGCAACAATCTCCTAAAACTTTAGGTAAATACAACAGGTGCATCTCAATAAATTAGAATGTCGTGGAAAAGTTCATTTATTTCAGTAATTCAACTCAAATTGTGAAACTCGTGTATTAAATAAATTCAATGCACACAGACTGAAGTAGTTTAAGTCTTTGGTTCTTTTAATTGTGGTGATTTTGGCTCATATTTAACAAAAACCCACCAATTCACTCTCTCAACAAATTAGAATATGGTGACATGCCAATCAGCTAATCAACTCAAAAGACCCGCAAAGGTTTCCTGAGCCTTCAAAATGGTCTCTCAGTTTGGATAACTAGGCTACACAATCATGGGGAAGACTGCTGATCTGACAGTTGTCCAGAAGACAATCATTGACACCCATCACAAGGAGGGTAAGCCACAAACATTCATTGCCAAAAAAGCTGGCTGTTCACAGAGTGCTGTATCCAAGCATGTTAACAGAAAGTTGAGTGGAAGGAAAAATTCCTTGAAAATTGTGCAATTCTGTGTGCCATGTGATTTCTTGTACTTTTAATTTCCCTTTTACTCTTTCACATAAAGAACTGAAACCTATTTCCTATTTAGATTAGTGTCCAATAAGCATATTGGAAATGGGACTGAGGACATATTTGAATAAATAAAGGAGACAACTCATAAGTTGCATATTCAGAGGCAAAAAACCCTGCACATCTAGAAATTATATGTACAGTATGTGCTGTTTTGCTAGCAAAAGGAGGATCAACACAAAATTAGGCAGGAGTGCATTAGACTCCTTAGACTTTAGGCATTCGGCATTAGTGGTCATAATGTTATGCCTGGTCGGTATATTCCTGAAATATTATGCTGGTCTTCATTAATATCCTACTACTCTGATTACTCTTTACTATTAATAATCTACCAAGAGTTACCAAAATATCACATTTGTAGCAGGTATTCTCAGATCTGATTCCTGAATAATACATGACTTCTTGTAAACCAAGCCAATATAAAAACCTCAAATATTACCAAGTAGTTGGATCTCTGCCATATTTTATTCACCATATTGTATATGCTGAGATTTAAATGTATTTTTTTACTTGTATCTAATAGTTACATGATAGATTTTAATTAGTTATAATTTTTTCAAATAAATTTATCAGAAATGATGAAATAGTTTGTTAAGTGTTAGATATTTATGTATAACGTTTTATATATTTTAATAACATGCTTGGATACAGCACTCTGTGAACAGCCAGCTTCTTGGCAATGAATGTTTGTGGCTTACCCGTCTTGTGATGGGTGTCAATGATTGTCTTCTGGACAACTGTCAGATCAGCAGTCTTCCCCATGATTGTGTAGCCTAGTGAACTAAACTGAGAGACCATTTTGAAGGCTCAGGAAACCTTTGCAGGTCTTTTGAGTTGATTAGCTGATTAGCATGTCACCATATTCTAATTTGTTGAGATCGTGAATTGGTGGGTGTTTGTTAAATGTGAGCCAAAATCATCACAATTAAAAGAACCAAAGACTTAAACTACTTCAGTCTGTGTGCACTGAATTTATTTAATACACGAGTTTCACAATTTGAGTTGAATTACTGAAATAAATGAACTTTTCCACGACATTCTAATTTATTGAGATGCACCTGTAATAAAAGTTACTTTTCACATAAACACATGATAATACCTTAATCTAATCCATTCAAACATTTACTTTTTATCACTTGAGTATGATTAAATGTAGCAAAGTTTTTACATTTACTTGACTTCATGTTTGAGTTGGATACTTCCATTTTAAGAATTAGCATTAAGAATTAGCATTAAGAATTAGCATTAAGAATTAGTAGTAAGAATTAGGAGTAAGAATTTGGCACATTATACTTTCACTTAAGTATAATTTCTCAGTATAATTTCTGGCCGTGTCTAGTCAAAATGATTTTCAATATGCAACCAAACCTATATTAGTAAATGAATAACCCAGACAGTGATGACTGGTTGTGAGATGCAAGGGGTTAAAATCCAGTATCTATCAATAGCTTCACAATCAATACATTACATCACAATATCTCATCAATAGCATGACGTGTGACAAACTATTACACACACAAACACATTTCCAGGTGTGTCAACAACATGGAAAAATATATTACAAGAATGTTACCATAATGCGAGGGTCTTCCTCTCAGTCTAATCACTTGCACAACTACTGCATCACTTTTGCCTTTCTGGCGCTTTCTGTCAGGTACACTACAACAAAGTAACGTCCTTCTACGTTGTTTAAGGGTTTGGAAACTTTCCGATTTATTGATCATAAGCTTGAGTGTTAATATACTCATACAGAGGGTAAAATAGGTATTGAACACATCACCTTTTTTCTCAGTAAATATATTTCTAAAGATGCTATTGACACAATATTTTCACCTGATATTGGTAACACCCCATGCAATCCACACATGCAAAGACATCAAACCACATATGTCCATAAATTACGTTATGTGTAATAATGTGAAATGACACAGGGAAAGTATTGAACATGCATACTGAAATGTATTAAATACTTCGTACAAAAGCCAGCTTCAAGACACCTCCTGTACAGAGAAACTTGTTTCATGTGCATGAGTTGCATGTGTTGCATGCATTGCTCAGGTGTGATTTTGACCCATTCTTCCACACAAACAGTCTTCAAATCTTGAAGATTACGTGGGCCTCTTCTATGACCTCTGATCTTTAGTTCTTTCCATAAATTTTCAATTGGATTCAAGCCAGGTGATTGGCTGGGCCATTCTAGCAGCTTTATTTTCTTTCTCTGAAACCAATTGAAAGTTTCCTTGGCTTTGTGTTTGGTATCATTGTCTTGCTGAAATATCCACCCTCATTTCATCTTCATCATCCTGGTAGATGGCAGCACTGTTTGCACCTAGTTGCACACGTTACACTTTACGTAGCTAGGACAAACTTTCTGTCCCTAGCTCTGAGTTGTTGTTTTTGTTCTGTAGCCATGTGTTATATGTTGTCTATGTAGCACTATATGTGGTTGAAATGACAAGAAAGCTTCTTGACATGACTTGACAGATTTCTATCAAGAATGTCTTGGTACATTTTTCCATTCATCCTTCCTTCAATTGTATGAAATTTGCCAGTACCGTATGCTGAAAAACAGCCCCACACCATGATGATCCCACCTTCAAAATTCACTGTTGGTGTTTGGTGTTTTGGGGGTGATGGGACAGTGCCATTTGTCCTCCAATCATGGTGTGTTTTAAGGCATCCATTGAGTTCAATTTGGGTCTTATCTGACCAGACTATATTCTCCGAGTATTTCACAGGCTTGTCCAAATGTTGTGAGGCAAACTTTAAACAAGCTTCAACATGCTTTTTCTTAAGCAATGGAGTCTTGCATGGTGGGCGTGCATATAGGCCATGACGGTTGAATGCATTCATTATCTTTGCAACAATTGTACCTGCTAATTCCAGGTGTTTCTGAAGCTCTCCACAAGTGGTCTTTGGCTCTTGGACAACTCTTATGATAATTCCAACATATGGTGAAAATGTCATGTCAATAGCACCTTTTAGAAATATATTCATTCATTGTCTGCCGCTTATCCGAACTACACTCGGGTCACGGGGAGCCTGTGCCTATCTCAGGCGTCATAGGGCATCAAGGCAGGATACACCCTGGACGGAGTGCCAACCCATCGCAGGGCACACACACACTCTCATTCACTCACGCAATCACACACTACGGACAATTTAGAGATGCCAATCAACCTACCATGCATGTCTTTGGACTGGGGGAGGAAACTGGAGCACCCTGTGCCTCCGGGAAACCCCCGAGGCACAGGGAGAACATGCAAACTCCACACACACATGGCGGAGGTGGGAATCGAACCCCCAACCCTGGAAGTGTGAGGCAAACGTGCTAACCACTAAGCCACCGTGCCCCCCCCTCTTAGAAATATATTTACTGACAAAAATGGTGACATGTTCAATACTTATTTTACCCCCTGTATTTCCATTTACTACACTTTACTACCTCTGGGTGTGTCAACAACGTGGAAAAATATATTGCCATAATGTTACCATAATGTGGTACTTGTTAAAACAGATTAGGTACTCTATACAAATATTTATCATATTCCTTGAAATTCCTTGAAAATTGTGCAATTCTGTGTGCCATGTGATTTCTTGTACTTTTAATTTCCCTTTTACTCTTTCACATAAAGAACTGAAACCTATTTCCTATTTAGATTAGTGTCCAATAAGCATATTGGAAATGGGACTGAGGACATATTTGAATAAATAAAGGAGACAACTCATAAGTTGCATATTCAGAGGCAAAAAACCCTGCACATCTAGAAATTATATGTACAGTATGTGCTGTTTTGCTAGCAAAAGGAGGATCAACACAAAATTAGGCAGGAGTGCATTAGACTCCTTAGACTTTAGGCATTCGGCATTAGTGGTCATAATGTTATGCCTGGTCGGTATATTCCTGAAATATTATGCTGGTCTTCATTAATATCCTACTACTCTGATTACTCTTTACTATTAATAATCTACCAAGAGTTACCAAAATATCACATTTGTAGCATGTATTCTCAGATCTGATTCCTGAATAATACATGACTTCTTGTAAATGCAATGACGCAAACCAAGCCAATATAAAAACCTCAAATATTACTTAAGTAGTTGGATCTCTGCCATATTTTATTCACCATATTGTATATGCTGAGATATTTAAATGTATTGTTTTTTTACTTGTATCTAATAGTTACATGATAGATTTTAATATTAGAGTTATAATTTTTTCAAATAAATTTATGATCAGAAATGATGAAATCATTTGTTAAAAAGTGTTAGATATTTATGTATAACGTTTTATATATTTTAATATATTTATTTATCAAGCTAACACAGTCTTTATTTTTTTTAAAGCATAGTTTTACTTGAGGGTTAAATCAAATAAGAAATACAGCGAATAAGAAATAGGCTGACATTAATTAATAAAAAATTAAAAAAAATAAATAAATAAAAAGATTTTAAAGCGTTTAATCCTACCTTGGCTGGATGAGATGCTGCAACCGTGAGAGAAACTGTTCATATGACTTGAGTAGATATTTTCCCCTCCTGAAGAATATAAAAGCTCCACCCCTCGCCCCCACCCCTCTTCACATATGGCCCCGCCCACCACACACAGAAAAACACGTCGTACTCCCCTATAAACTACGCACACATCATTCACGCGACTTGTAATAGCTGCTTATAACTCATATAGCGAAGAAAAATCGAAACATAACATCTTGGTGTTTTATTGAGCATGATCTATGGCTTATATAATACTACAGAGATTTTTCTCCTTTGCTAGTAACCAAAATTAGTAACAAGCCCAAGTATATATATATATATATATATATATATATATATATATATATATATATATATATATATATATATATATATATATATATTTCGGCTATTTTTGTTATAATGGACTATGTTTTAATTATAATGGTTATTTGGATAAGATTTATGTCTTTAACTCGTGTATAAAATTTCTTTGAATTGTTGTAAGCCCGAACTAAGCTGATATACAGTTAAAGGTTTTTTTTTAAGTTTATTTTAGTAACGTAAACTTTATAGCCTATACAATATATTCTTGTTTTAGATAGTTTTAAGATAGTGACATAAAAAAAAATTCTGGTGATGAATGAATTAATAAATAACTGCAATACATTCTAAGCAATACACATTGAACATCTCAGGCACAGAACTTTTATAATAGAATGAACCTAATCCCAAATTGCTTCTTGTTACACATAGATAAGGGTGCTTGAGTCCTTATATCATACCCTATGTAGTGCCTCAATGTAGGAAATTAGAAGGCGTTTGAAAGCCGTCCAACTTCATCTACTTCCGGTGTTTCGGAGTTGATTTCCCAGCGTTCCGTGCGCTACTTCCTCCTCTTCTACGTTCTGTCTTTCCGTGAAGACAGAGTAATCGGTGAGTGGAAGGAGAAAATCTATCTCCATCGTGTTTTCCTGACGTTGTTTTGAAATAATAAGTTTGCAGATTCATCCCAAGATGTCATTTGATTATGAATGTTAAGATATTTTGAGTCAAAAATGTTAAGTAGCTTTGGATATTTTACATAAGATATAGGGCTAACAGACATGGTGGCAGGTGTTGAGCTTGCGCTGGTTTAAGTTGAACGGTTATTTAGCGCGACTATGTTACTAGTTAAATGTGACTTCAGATAATTGTTGAGACGTTAACTCTAAAACTAATTATGTACATTTCCCTAACAAATAGTACAAGCTGGAAAGTAGCACCAGGACATGCTAATATTTCCATGCTAGGTGCTAGTTCATGCTAAGCGGCTAATACCTACGTGTAGAGTTTGAGTCCTGTGTGGCTTTCCAGTTATAGATAGGGGTGTAATAAATAAAGCTCGAAGTAATGCATTATGCAACAGAGCTATTGTTTAATCAAAATATTATTGGGGAAAGATGGTAGAGAAGTTTCTTCAAAGACACATAAGCGTGGGTTTTACTATCCTCTGTTTATTTGCAGATGCTAGGTTTGACCCTTAAAATAGGAGGCACAGTGATATTAAAATAGAGTAATTGTTTTATAGTACTTAAGGAAGCTTAGAAAATAGAATATCTATAAAAGCTTGTGTATATGTCTGGGTTTTAATGAAATATTTTTTTGTTGCAGCTATCATGGCCGCCCTCAGACCCATCAAAAAACCTAAGATAGTCAAGAAAAGGACTAAGAAGTTTATCAGGCATCAGTCAGATCGCTATGTAAAGATCAAGGTAAGATCCGCCATATTTCCTGCAGCTTCAAACTGTTCAAGTGAATAGATAGGGGTTACATCTGGACAATCTGGCTATCAGCATGAATTGATTTGAGTACATTTCAATCAAGGTTTGGGCTTCATCAAGACTAAAGCTACGCCCACACACATGTAGCCATTTGCTGTACTTTAAAGTCACCAGTAGGTGTTACTACTAATGGCTTCCATAGTAATAACGTTTACCAGTGAGTGTCACTGGGTAAATTGAACAAGCATTTCACTTGAAGACAAATCAGATTTCTTCTCTCTCATGGAGGGTTTGTATATAAACTTCACCAGTGAAAATATGCACTATATTGCCAAAAGTTTTAGGACACCCCTCTACATCGATGAATTCAGATTTTATTTTGGGGTGGTTGTGCTTGGCCCCTTAGTTCCAGTGAAAGGAACTTTTAATGCATCAGCAAACCAAGACATTTTGGACAATTTCATGCTCCTGACTTTGTGCTGACAGTTTGGGGATGACCCCTTCCTGTTCAAACATGACTGCACACCAGTGCCCAAAGCAAGGTCCTTAAAGACATGGATGAGTGAGTGGTGTAGAGGAACTTGACTGGCCTGCACAGAGTCCTGACCTCAACCCCATAGAATACATTTGGGATGAATTAGAGCGGAGACTGCGAGCCAGGCCAAAACTGAGAAGTCTGCCTTTACATGCACACGAATGTAATATGGAGTTGGCCTGCCCTTTGCAGCTATAACAGCTTCAACTTTTCTGGGAAGGCTTTCCACAAGGTTTAGGGGTGTGTTTATGAGGATTATTGACCATTCCTCCGGAAGTGCATTTGTGAGGTCAGACACTGATGTTGGACGAGAAGGCCTGGCTCACAGTCTCCACTCTAATTCATCCCAAAGGTGTTCTATCAGGTTGAGGTCAGGACTCTCTAGACCAGTCAATTCCTCCACACCAAACTCCCTCATCCACATCTTTATGGACCTTGATTTGTTCACTGGTGTGCAGTCATGTTGGAACAGGAAGGGACCATCCCCAAACTGTTCCCACAAAGTTGGGAGCATGAAATTTTGCATCACATTTGTGATGTTGCTTGACAGACCTGCATGTAGCTTCTTGCAGTTGCTCTCCTTTGTCATTTGCTTTCATTGAAAATGAATAGTGTCTGGTCACTTTGTTGAGGCGAGTCACTGTATGTGAACATGGCATAAGACGTCACAGGGAAATCTACAGTATATTGGAAATGGGATTGAGTATATATTTGAATATATAAAGGTGGTTTCACAAACTCATGTTGAGTATTCAGAGGCAAAATGCACATCTAGAAATTGAATATATTCCAACGTGTTATAAATTAATTGGAAGACACCTATGTTTCATTAAATTCCAGCAGGCACTTGTCTAAGTTTTGCAATATACAAGAATGAATTTTTTTCTGTGGCTCTCAGCTAGTGAAAGATTTTTTTATTTTTTATTTATAGTTTAATGAGTCTGCAATGTTCATATTTGGTAAGTTTATGAACCTAAATATTTCAAGTGACAGTTATGTCCATCTGTGATAGTAGTACTACTCCTTATCTTGGTTTTTTTTTTTTGTGTGTGTTTCTCTGTATCAGACCCATTTTGCCCAAAAGGCTAGAGATTGTTGTGCTGGTTTCTAGCATGAAAACATTTTGCACATAATGACAAGTGTTTAGAAGCAAGATGTACTCTCATGATTGTTAGGTTGAATGAATCCTGTCTTCCATAGTATTTTTGTTTGAAGACATTTGTTCTGTCTGTGCAAATATGCTATTTAGGCTTGTTAATATTCAAACACATTCTGAGGAATAAATGTTGACTAGTTTTAGGGGTCTTGTGCAGGTTTGGAAGTGTTGTATTTAAAGGCCCTTTTTTGCAAAGAACTGACAAGTTTTATTAAGATCAGCTCTGTTTATTAAATGTGTAAGTGCCCATAAATGTTTCTGAATGTATTTCCATGACTTAAAGGTTGCAGAGGATATTTAACTTGCAAAAACATGGTCATTTTAAAGGCTGAACATTGACCCACACTTTTTGTGATGTGCAGAGCAACTGGAGGAAGCCACGAGGTATTGATAACCGGGTCCGCAGGCGCTTCAAAGGCCAGATGCTGATGCCCAACATTGGTTATGGTAGCAACAAGAAGACCAAACACATGCTGCCATCTGGCTTCAAGAAGTTTCTGGTGAACAATGTCAAAGAGCTTGAAGTCCTCCTGATGAGCAACAAGTAAGAGATTTTATTGCTGCCAGTCTTAGACGCGTGGCGTGATTGAACAACTTTCAGTATCGTCATACCATAGTCAGAAGCTTACAAAAATAGTGATCTAAAAACTTAAAGGAAATGCATTTCACAGCATTTATTTCACAAGTACTCAGCCTGTATCTTTGTATACTACATCTGAAGCATACAGCCACAAACAAGGATTAACGTTTTCCTGTACTGAAAGCTTTTATTGAGAAGTCTAAGTGGTCAAGTTTGGATTGCAAAACTATAATTTTAATTTGACTTTTGTTGCAAGATTTGTAGTTTTCCTTTGTGAAAGGGAAACTTGCCTGGTCTTGTCTTTGTTAAATACTCTGAAGGCTACAGATGATGTAATTGTAGATGTTGAAATTTCCATGGAACTTGAACAACAGCTCTGGGAAACTATGGGAGTGAATTTGGAAGATGATCCAAACACCTGCTTTTGTGTGAAAAGGATCAAATGTGTTCAAAATGAATATGTGCAGAGAGAAATGAACGTGCTTACTCTATAAATAAAATGAGTGAGGTAAGGGAGTTGAGGCTGTCTTGCTCAAAACGTACAAGTGAAGTACATACAGATGTATTAATGGAGCAAACAGTGGAATTTATAGTTGTGGAAAATTGTAGTGCGTGAATAAATAATGTACCGAAAAATGCATTAGGAGTTTCAAATTCTCAATTTCCTTACACAAATCCTGTGCTACAAATCACATCTGCTCACATGTTTTGCTATTATTGCTGCAGTGATTATGGTGCAAAAGAGAAATTCCCTTTCAATCAGATTTGCAGTTCATGTTCTAAAGCATTTTTTTCTTTGCCATCAAATTTACTGACATGTGTGACTATTTTCTCCAACTGACATTTCCACTGTTAAGGTGCTCATGTTTTTGCTCTAATAATACCTTCATAAAGAACTGAAACTGATAGTTTCTCCTGTATACACTGCTCTTGGCACCCTAGTATGCTTAGTTTGAGATTAGGTAGCAGTTGTCATTGCTCAGGATGAAAACCATTGCAATATAACAGTGCTTTAGTCCACTAGTGAAAATATAGCTACAGTGTTCTGGAAATGTAACTTGAGTCCTACATATACTGCTTCTTAGAAAATCTGTATAATTTATTATATAATATATATATAAAACTCTTTATGGTAATTTAAAGCTTTTTTAAAAAAATCTTGATCAGCACAGCTTTCCTTTCCAGCTATACCTGCTGAATTCACCCATATTCTTGTCAGGTATTGAATGTGGAGAGAGAGAGTGCGCTGCAGAGGAGATACCCATTCCACCTCGGGCTTTGCCCATAGCCTGCAGGTGGAAGATGATCTGCAACAAATCCGTAGCATTCGTCTGAATGTGCTTAGTAATTTGTTGTACCACACTGCATGCAGTAGAAATGCTCTTAATAAGAACTGGTGATAAAAGGAGAAACAGGCCAAGCAGAATAAGATGGTCTATTCAAGATCCTGACATTATAGAGCTTCACAGTTGCATGCTTGCCTTAATTTTTTTTTCTTTTTTTAATTTTGTAGGAGCTACTGCGCAGAGATTGCCCACAACGTCTCCTCAAAGAACAGGAAGCTGATTGTTGAGCGAGCCGCACAGTTGGCCATCAAAGTCACAAACCCGAACGCAAGGCTCCGCAGCGAGGAGAATGAATAATCTGGCAATGTGGTCTTTTCAATAAAGTTAAAAATCATAAACAGCCATTGTTTCTTTTTCTTTTCTCTTAAATGTGTTATGTGAATGTCTGTCTTTACCACTTACTGTTAGCAGTTAATTTCATACTAAACAGACATGCACAACTTGAAATGCATTGAAATTTTTTGGCAAGTTGGAGATGTCTCTAGGTTCTCCCTTTGAGGGTGTTGTCAGTTTTTGCTTGTGCACTGCAGGCAACATTTTTCTGTGTGACTTGTCCATTTTACTACTTTGTATAAAGTTTTCTTATTGCTTTATTGATTCATGACCAATTTATATAAACACAAGAATTTTGATAGATTTTGCAGTCAGTTTAGTCTTATGCTCCCATTGTATATGAAGACTTAGTTTGTTTTTTTTTTTGCTAATATGTATAAATTTTTCATTAATGTCATCAGCAAAATTGCAATACTAAACAATTGGCATGCAGAAGACCATTGCAATTTCTACTGTCAAAAATAATCACAAGCATAACTCTGCACACACAGCTGAAAGTTCTAACTTGTGTCCATTGAATCAACACCTGATAAGGGGTCTCCCTGAACACTTTCAAAAATAGTGGCCATCTCTGCATTGGTTCTGATCTGTGTCACAAAGTCTGCCATCACTGGGCTTTTCTCCACATCTCTGATGGAGAGGAGAGCAGCAACTGCACGCATTGCTGAGCGCCTCAGCTCCTCCTGTTTCTCAAATTCCTGCTTTACAGAGCCAGCCTTTACCTGAACAATGAGGGAAAAACTTTTATAATTTGTCCGTCTTATTCAACATTGCTGATGTGTCCTGACAGTTAGGACTTACTTTTGTAGTACATGTAGCTCTGAGGGGCTCCACTAGACGGTCCAACCTTTGGACAACAGCAGATTGACAGAGAGTGGCAAGTCTGGCCAGCATGATGAAGGTTAACATCTGGGGAACATTAAAGGTATCAATTATTTTATAATGTACTGTAAAAAGCAATTATTTATTCTTCAGACCAGCTCTAATGAGTTAGCATATCATTGTATACCATAGAAGGTATTAAAATTGAAATCAGTATGTTTTTAGGGGGAAAAAATTCTTCCAGTCAAAATGAGGGGGAATTGAAATGTGACAAGGTAAAAATGACAAAAAGCTAAGGTAGATGGATAAAATTGGTCAATGTGGCATGAGATACAGCTTGTATGACTAGAAATGATTACTTAAATTATCACTGTAACAGATAGAATGAAAACCTGTCTTCCATCTTAGGCTGTGTGTATAAATGAATTGAATTTAAGAATGAAGTTTAAAAAAATAATAGAAATAAAGTTCTGTGCAATATGTTTATATGTTACATAGTAGAACGGGATCGATGGATAGGATTTAGACAGAATTTGTTGAAGGTGTATGAGTGAAAGAGGGTTGTGGTTGGAAACAATGCTAACATGGCTTGTGTATAGTGGATGTTGGTTTGCCAAAGCCTATGGCAGCTAACAAAAAAAACGAAAATATTTCCTTTTCAATTCGGGTTTTTAATGCACACATGCCTAAGAAGACTACCTATTAAATAACCGCCTAACATTTATAATGTGCTTCTGCTGTACATCACATCCATAAGAAAGAATAATCAGAAAAAGAAAGCGACAGATGAAGTATAAATAAGTATAAACATCTACTGTATATTATGTAAGAAATAAAACATGAAGCAGAAAGGAAAATTATTAAGAGTCCAGTGTGATGAGTACAGCTGGCACTACTTTCAGAGCTGCTGTTATTTGATACATTCATTCATTCATTCATTGTCTGCCGCTTATCCGAACTACACTCGGGTCACGGGGAGCCTGTGCCTATCTCAGGCGTCATAGGGCATCAAGGCAGGATACACCCTGGACGGAGTGCCAACCCATCGCAGGGCACACACACACACTCTCATTCACTCACGCAATCACACACTACGGACAATTTAGAGATGCCAATCAACCTACAATGCATGTCTTTGGACTGGGGGAGGAAATCGGAGCACCCGGAGGAAACCCCCGAGGCGAGAACATGGGGAGAACATGCAAATTCCACACACACATGGCGGAGGCGGGAATCGAACCCCCAACCCTGGAGGTGTGAGGCAAACGTGCTAACCACTAAGCCACCGTGCCCCCCGTAATTTGATACACTATGTATTAAAACATTTTATATATATATATATATATATAAAACCTGCATAAGGCACAGTCGATTAAGGGATTGTGTCAATTTATTCTAAACCTAAATGAAAATCTGACTGTGTTACAATCGTGTTATGGCATCATCAGTATACTCACTCTAATGTCATAGTGGTCTTTTAGGCCTTCCTCCACATGGTTGAGGAACTCAAAGATGTCCAAATACTCCAAGCAATTGTCCAGTAGAGTATACATGCATTCAAAGGCTGCTTTACGCACGTCTAACCCATCATCCACTGTGTGTTTAAAGGGACCCATCTCTACCTGTAATATTAAACAAATATCAGCTATTTATTTATGCTCATTATTATATAAGTATCCTACATTCAGCTCATCAAAACCTCCTGGTATACAGGACATTATTAACCCTGCATTTATTTAGCTAATTTTGTTAATTTCTTTACGTAATTTTAACAGACATTTGCACTAACAGCTCCACTTTAAATGTGCTAGTTTTGCCATTGTACTGTGGGTAATACTGAGTTTGTGTACTACCTCTCGAATGAGCTCCTTCCTAATCTGGGTTTCCTTGTAAAGGTTTGGGAGAACTGTGGTTAGAAGACCACATATCAAGCCAGGCTTATTGTGAGCAGCTGAGTTGAACATCACCAATGCAACACGGCGTACATTAAGATCTGTATCTTGGATGGTTTTTAGGAAATCACCTAGTAGGAGAAATGTGACAAAGTTTTGCAATGCACTGAGCAACTATATTCTTTAACATTCTAGTAATATTTCTGTTAAAATATGTTTTACCTATGCAATCTTTAAGAAGTGAGTCTATGGGCACAGGTTGATCTACAATAGTGAATTTCACAGCTGTCACAACTGTACTACGGGCAAGAGAGGAACCTAAAAAGAAATGGCCATGTGTTAATATTTTCATCTGAACGCATTGTCCTCAGTTTTTCTCAGTGGACCCCAAATTAAGTGCCCCAAGCAAAGACTCTCTTTTTGGCTACAATAGCTTAAGGCGGTAGGGATTCATACCTGTGGATAACTGCTTCTTAAGCCTGGGCAAAAGGTCTGATGGGTTGACCAGTGTGAGTTTGCCTAGACATTCTGCCACAACATTACGAGTACCTTCTTCTGGACACTCACAATTCTTAAAGAGCAGAGACCAAATGCTCTCCACATGAGGCTTGAGACTCTCAGCTGATAAAGCACTGATCACTTCTTTTAGTGAATGAAGAAGCAAGTACTGTCTCTTGGGCTGACTACCAATTTCCTTTAGTAGAAATGGTAGGTACTCATCTAGATTTCCCACACAGATGCTGCCTAATGCACATGATGCGGCAGACTTCACCTCTTCATTGGGGGAACTGAAAGCATCCATGATGATGGTCTTCAACTCTTTTTGAGTACCAAGCTTCATAGAACGCCCAATTTCCCCAAGACAAAGAAATGACAGGATTCTCACAGACTCCGAAGTCTTCTGGTTCTTCACTTCCTGGGTGAGATTGGTAATAGTTCCAGAGGCTTCTCTGGGACATACAGAAGATAGTGCTGCCACACACTTTGCAACTGAGTAATAGGACTGTCTGTGGACTGGCATGGAGTCAGCTGATTTTGCCTTATAGAAAGGACTAGTTAAAGCTTTTATAAGATCACTGTACCCTGTATTACTGGCTTTGGTCAAGATCAAGATTTGGAAGAACTCAACAATGGAACCAAGAGCACCTCCTTGAAGCAGTGGAGAATGGACCAAATGAAATACTTCTGGCAAGATAGTGCCTCCTATCTTGGCTAAAGAATTTGGACAAACTTTGGCCATACATGTGACAAGCATGAGAGCCACTTGGGAAACATGCATATCACTCTCCTGAATCAAACTAGGTAATTCATTCAGCACAGACTCTATCAAAGCTGGCTTGAAACAGTCACTGTAGTTTGTCACAATAATATTTAGGACTGTTAGAGTATTTAGCTTAAGGGCACGCTGGTTCTTACGTAAGAACGATCCAAGAATTGAAATCCCTTCTGTCAAAATTGATCTTATGTCAATCTTAAGTGGAGATGTTGCAACCATGGATAAAGCCTTTACTGCTGTGAGCCTGGTGATTTCATTCTTTAATCTTTCTAAAAAGATTTGTAGGGTGGGCTGCAGGTCTCCTCCCAACTGGTCTCCCAAGTGGCTAACAATGTGAGCCATGCAGGAAATGGCCCTCTCCTTCACCTCCTGATCAATGTCTGCTGCTTTTAGCCTCTTTAAGGTACTATTGAAGACATCTTTAATGTAAGGCTTTGCATCAAAAGATGATGGTTTATCCAGGGGATGCATCATCTTAACCATTTGCTGAGTGACTTGAAGGGCTTCAGATGTGATTTTGTAGAAAGGGTCTTCAACACAGAGGATTACTGGTGGCAGAATTACTTTGATGTGTGGGTGAAAGACCTCTGGGGTGTGGCTAGAGAGAAGAACATGGAGAAAGGAAAGTGCATCGATCTTCATGTTGGAGGAGGCACACTTGTCTGTGAGAGAGTACACTATGCCTACAGAAAGAAAAATATTGTTCTGGTTTATATTTCAGATAAACATTTATTACTTGAATCATATGAAACATATATTATAGACTCAATTGAACAAAGCCCCTACCTGGAATAAGGGCCGGAATGTGCTCTCCTAATGACCCAGGAAGCACAAGAGCTATCTCTGTCAGTATACTAAAACAGCCTTGTCTGGATTTAATGCTTTTCTCCTTCAGTTGTTTGTGTAAGGCCTTAATTATTGTGGGGACCTGTAAATGCAATGGACATTTGATTTTAAAAGTGTATTATTGTATAACGACAGTATATCACCTTATACTTCAATATCTGAACTTTTTAGTACAACATTACCAGCAAAGTTCTTACAAATTTAGACTAGTCCTACAGTGCAATCCATATGTAATTAGACAGGGACACCATTTTCTCCCCATTTTTTAAATTTGACGTTCCCTGTACACTTGGTGTGAAATGAAAAAAAAAAAATCAAGTAATATATACAATCATTGTCTGTACCTGTTTCTTCAAAAGTGTAACTGCAGGTTCTTCCTTAGTTCCAAGATCTAAAGCAGAGCTGTGAATGGGTTTAGTCTGCCGCAATAAAGCCACAAAGGCCAAGAAAACGTCTGACTTGACATTCTCCTCACGTTCCTTGAAACGTGACACCAAAACTGGGCACACATTCCCATAAATTTCCACCAGCAGGTCTCTTCGGTTGCTGATAATCGCCTCCAGACACTTCACAGATGAGCGTCTTACCTTCCAGCTCATGTCATCATCATCACTGTATTCATCATCAGATTCTGGTGAAAAAAAGTTACACAATCCTTTTCAACTGCTGAATGCATCATCATATTATGTAAAAAAAAAAAAAAAATGCTATACAGGTGTAGGTGAGGTGATTACTGCGTTTCCTATACTCATTGTAACAAGAGCTTGGCAAAGGTTAAGGTTTCTGGAGTTATGCAAAAATGCAAGATAGAGCATGTTTTAAGCACACACAAACACACAATGCCGAACATATCTGGTATATCATATATATATATATATATATACACAGTGGTGTGAAAAAGTGTTGGCCCCCTTCCTGATTTCTTATTTTTTTGCATGTTTGTCACACTTTAATGTTTCAGATAATCAAACACATTTAAATATTAGTCAAAGATAACACAAGTAAACACATCATGCAGTTTTTAAATGAAGGTTTTTATTATTAAGGGAAAACAAAATCCAAAACTACATGGCCCTGTGTGAAAAAGTGTTTGCCCCCTAAGCCTAATAACTGGTTGGTCCACCCTTAGCAGCAACAACTGCAATCAAGCGTTAACTTGCAATGAGTCTGTTACAGCGCTGTGGAGGAATTTTGGCCCACTCATCTTTGCAGAATTGTTGTAATTCAGCCACATTGGAGGGTTTTTGAGCATGAACCACCTTTTTACAGTCATGCCACAGCATCTCAATCGGAATGAGGAAAGGACTTTGATTAGGCCACTCCAAAGTCTTCATTTTGTTTTTCTTCAGCCATTCAGAGGTGGACTTGCTGGTGTGTTTTGGATCATTGTCCTGCTGCAGAACCCAATTTCGCGTCAGCTTGAGGTCACAAACCTACCGATCTATCAGTCTGGAAAAGGTTATAAAGACATTTCTAAAGCTTTGGGACTGCCGCGAACCACAGTGAGAGCCATTATCTATAAATGGCGAAAACATGGAACAGTGGAGAACCTTCCCAGGAGTGTCCGGCAGACCAAAATTACCACAAGAGCGCAGCAACAACTCATCCAGGAGGTCACAAAAGACCCCACAACAACATCCAAAGAACTGCAGGCCTCACTTGCCTCAGTTAAGGTGAGTGTTCATGACTCCACCATAAGAAAGAGACTGGGCAAAAATGGTTTGCATGGCAGAGTTCCAAGACGAAAACTGCTGCTGAGCAAAAAGAACTCATCTCAGTTTTGCCAGAAAACATCTTGATGATCCCCAAGACTTTTGGGATATAATCTGCGGACTGACGAGACAAAAATTGAACTTTTTGGAAGGTCTGTGTCCCATGCTGGTTAACTTCTACACTGCCATCATTGAATCTGTCCTCACATCCTCCATCACAGTCTGGTTTGCTGCAGCTACAGCCAGGGACAAGGCCAAACTGCAGCGTGTCATTCACTCAGCTGAGAAGGTGATTGGCTGCAGTCTCCCATCTCTCCAAGAGCTGTACGTCTCCAGGTCCCGGAGACGTGCAGCCAAGATCGCAGCCGACCCCTCTCATCCCGGAAATGAACTCTTTCAGTCCCTCCCCTCTGGAAAGAGGCTTCGGTCCATCAGGACCAGGACCTCGCGCCACAAAAACAGTTTCTTTCCCACTGCAGTCAGCCTGCTGAACAGTGCCCCACTTACCCCCAGATGACCCCCGAACCCCCCCCCCCAAGAACTTACAGACAACCATGACACTTTCACATCCTAAATTGCACTACATCTTTTGCAAACTAAAACCTCTGTACACAATATTTATTTATTTAATTCTCAATTGTACATACTGGATATACTTATTTGGACAGTCACTCTCACTCAACTTCAAACTTCTGTGTACATATTTATTATCATTCTCATTTGTGTACATATGTTATCTGTATATATGTTTGGACAGTCTCCTTCAATTTCACTTACACTTACATTGTAAATCGCAACTTTATTTAATTTATTATAGTTTATTTTTTTATTTTAAAATTTTATCTGTTTATATGTTTGCACCTGACACCAAGACAAATTCCTAGTACTGTAAAGTGCCCTTCGCGAACCCTTTGCTGTACCTGGCAATAAAAACTTTTCTGATTCTGATTCTGATTACGTCTGGTGTAAAAGTAACACCGCATTTCAGAAAAAGAACATCATACCAACAGTAAAATATGGTGGTGGTAGTGTGATGGTCTGGGGCTGTTTTGATGCTTCAGGACCTGGAAGACTTGCTGTGATAAATGGAACCATGAATTCTGCTGTCTACCAAAAAATCCTGAAGGAGAATGTCCGGCCATCTGTTTGTGACCTCAAGCTGAAGCGAACTTGGGTTCTGCAGCAGGACAATGATCCAAAACACACCAGCAAGTCCACCTCTGAATGGCTGAAGAAAAACAAAATGAAGACTTTGGAGTGGCCTAGTCAAAGTCCTGACCTCAATCCCATTGAGATGCTGTGGCATGACCTTAAAAAGGTGGTTCATGCTCGAAAACCCTCCAATGTGGCTGAATTACAACAATTCTGCAAAGGTGAGTGGGCCAAAATTCCTCCACAGCGCTGTAACGGACTCATTGCAAGTTATGGAAAACGCTTGATTGCAGTTGTTGCTGCTAAGGGTGGACCAACCAGTTATTAGGCTTAGGGGGCAAACACTTTTTCACACAGGGCCATGTAGTTTTGGATTTTGTTTTCCCTTAATAATAAAAACCTTCATTTAAAAACTGCATGATGTGTTTACTTGTGTTATCTTTGACTAATGTTTAAAGGTGTTTGATTATCTGAAGCATTAAAGTGTGACAAACATGCAAAAAAATAAGAAATCAGGAAGGGGGCCAACACTTTTTCACACCACTGTATATATATATATATATATATATATATATATATATATACATATATATATATGAATGATTGAATAAAAAGGTCTTTCACCCTGGTCTTCATCTCCTCCATCCTCAATATCCATGGAGTCCTCCTGGTCATCTTCAGCATCATAGTTATAGTTTGGGTCATACGTGACATACTTCAGGCACAAGTCAATTACCATGGCAATGTGAGGAGACATTTCCTTGGGGCATCTTCCATGGAAATGAGAAAGGTTCTACATTTAATGGATTAATGTGAAATCATTCAGAATTGATAACTTCTTGTGTTATAGGTCAAAAGAATTACTTGCGAACAAAGGCTTCAAATGCTTGAAAGCAGTTCTCCCTCAGTTCGTCATCTTCCACCTTGCAGAATTTCACCACCATGGGAATAATCTTCTCCAGATGCTCCCCTGAGGAAGAGGAGGATTTGATTCAAGTGATACATAAGCATATATTGTTAAGGGTCATTTAATGAAACTGTAAATTGTAATTGAAAATCATGCAAACCTGAAAGCAATATGAGGTATTTGCTACACACACTTTAGATTAGGCAATAACTTTTATGTCACTGATGTTACATAAGAAAAAACAAAAATTCATTTCCACATCCTCTTCCAGTTCATAATAATGCATACACATTACTCATAGATGATGCTGATAGGAAAGCCTTATCTCACCGATTCTGTGCCCTCCATGCTGGCTGATGGCAGTCAGGCACTGGATGTATGTTCGTGTGTTTGATGCAGGTGTTCCTCGTGCCAATTCACCCATGAGATGCTCAGTGAGCTGCATGAAGATTGCAGGGCTACTACTAGGCACCAGTTGCCCAAGTGCCATAATAGCACGTTTCCTCACTGCCATGCGAGGGCTAGTCAGTTGTGGAAGAAGACTGGTCAGGATTGACTGGTGGAAACCCACTAAGGTGCTGCTGAGCCTACACAGGTGAAAACATTATGTTCCATAATGTCATTAGAAATAAAGCTATTATAAATACTATTATCTTCAATTCAAGTCTGAATAAACTATTTGAACATTTTAGATCAGCTTTAATGAAACAGACTGCAAACAATCCAAATCAACAAGCAAGATCAGGGTCAAAAACACAGACACAGGTCAGGGGATCAGCAAGCAGAACACACTGGGCAAAGCAATAACACAGGTTATGTGAGAGGTATGAAAATTTGGTCAGGAGAGCATGACCTATTAACAAAGGGCTTGATATCATCAGAAACAGAGCATAAATCGGGTGTATACTACACAACAGCTGTGTGTGTGTGTGTGTGTGTGTGTGTGTGTGTGTGTGTGTGTGTGTGTGTGTGTGTGTGTGTGTGTGTGTGTGTGTGTGTGTGTGTGTGTGTGTTTGAGAAAGTCTCTATAAAAATGGTAGACTGGATGCATGTGCAACTGGAAACAGGTTAGTGTGATCAGAAGTCCGGTGACTGTGAATGAGGAAGTGAATGTGCACAGTGGGAAGTGGAGTCTGGTGCAGCCATGTTTGTAGGCCACGGTGCATGTTGGGAAATGGAGTTTGTGGAATAGTTGCATAGACCTGATATGAATTAGAATGTGATTTTATTTCTGCTCCTTTTGAAGTGACTCTCTACAGCGGTCAAATTAAAGTATTTAAATGTCTTGAGAATTAATTTTGAAAATAAAATATTAAAGATCTAACAACTGCTGAATTTATAATTATTCACAATATATAACATTAGGTATGGGCATTGGTGGCTCAGTGGTAGGTTTCTCGCCTATCAGCGGCAGGCCCGGGTTCGATTCCCAGCCAATGCCCAAACCCCAGCCACTGGATGCAGTGCCGGTCCCAAGCCCGGAAAAATGGGAGGGTTGCTTCAGGAAGGGCATCCGGCGTAAAACATTTGCCAAGTTGTTGTGTGGACCAGTCGGTCCGCTGTGGCGACCCCGAACAGGGAGCAGCCGAAAGCATATAACATTAGGTATATTAATCTATTTCCATGTGGTTATGGTTTATGAAATACCAGAAAATGGGGAGCTGCTGAATACACCTCAGATGGAGATACAGTGCATATATGAACCTAGATGACATGGTTGAGAATTTAATCTGAGATTAATGATAGGCACTGACCTTCCGAGCATATCAGAAAGGATGTCCAGGGCTTCTAGTTGCACAGACACATCATCATGTTTTCCCATGGCACCAATCAACTGAGCTGTGATCTTTTTACAGACATTAGCTGTCAGACACAAACCTGAAAGAGGTGGAGATCAGTTACAATAAATAGATAACAAACATGATGCAAAGCATCTTTCCTGGACATTGCCCATTTTTAGCCCCATTAACCAATCAGGGAAATAAAAATTATTGTACCATCTATTAAATTTGCTGTGAATTTGTGTATGTATTTATACTGGAAAATGTGAAATGATTGATAAATTTTGTACTTGCAACAACGCATATATAGCAGAACATGGTTAGTTTGTTGGTACAGGGATTTTAACCTACAACTTTCTTTCCATTAGGCCTAAGAATACGAAGAATGTTTCACCTGCAGTTGGTGGGGGCAGCTCGGCGATAACTGTCTTTAGTCCCATGCTGGAGATGTCACGTAGCTGCTCTTTGTCAGACACCATATTGGAGCACAATGTGTCCACCATCATCTCCACTTGATATTCTTTCACTTTTCCCACAAGAGGACCAAGACTGCATAGATCAAAAATACATCACATTCAACAGCAATTGAACAGTTCTGACGATTCTTCATGGAAAACAATGATTTATTAACGCTCTATACACTATATGTTAGTGAAACAAGCAAATAATTTGGCTACCATCTGACAGCCAGGTTCTGAACTTCTCCATTTTTGTCCTCTAGGAGCTTCAGGAGCATTGTCACCACTTTCCTTTCGCTGTCTTCATCCAGTTTTATGGAATCTTTTTGCAGCTCCATCATTAGATCATTGGTGGCCATAAACCTAACCAAAGAGGTCTAGTCAATAAATTGACTGGTTTACATAGCTCTTAAATAGCTCTTATATAGCTGCTTGACAAAACATCAAACTCACATAACTTTCGCTTACTACAAATGACGTCAATCAGGCTATACTTGCTTTACAAATTGTTAAGCTACACTATATTGGCAAACGTTTTGGGACACCCCTCCAAATCAATGAATCCAGATGTTGTTTTTCACAGGTTGGGCTCAGATCCTTAGTTCCAATGAAAGGAACTCTTAATGCTTCAGCATACCAAGACATTTTGGACAATTTCATGCTCCAAACTTTGTGGGAACAGTTTGGGGATGGTCCCTTCCTGTTCCAACATGACTGCACACCAGTGCACAAAGCAAGGTCCATAAAAACATGGATGAGTGAGTTTGGTGTGGAGGAACTTCACAGAGTCCTGACCTCAACCCGATAGAACACCTTTGGGATGAATTAAGGCAGAGACTGCAAGCCAGATCTTCTCGTCCAACATCAGTGCCTGACCTCACAAATGCGCTTCTAGAGGAATGGTCAAAAATTCCCATAAACACACTCCTAAACCTTGTGGAAAGCCTTCCCAGAAGAGCTGAAGCTGTTATAGCTGCAAAGGGCGGGCCAACTCCATATTACATTCATGTGCATGTAAAGGCAGACATCACAGTTTTGGCCTGGCTCGCAGTCTCTGCTCTAATTCATCCCAAAGGTGTTCTGTAGGGTTGAGGTCAGGACTCTGTGCAGATCAGTCAAGTTCCTCCACACCAAACTCGCTCATCCATGTCTTTATGGACCTTGCTTTGTGCGCTGCTGTGCAGTCATGTTGGAACAGGAAGAAGAGGAATCATGTTGGAACAGGAAGAAGAGGAATCATGTTGGAACAGGAAGAAGAGGAATCATGTTGGAACAGGAAGAAGAGGAATCATGTTGGAACAGGAAGAAGAGGAATCATGTTGGAACAGGAAGGGGCCATCCCCAAAATGTTCCTACAAAGTTGGGAGCATGAAATTGTCCAAAATGTCTTCATATGCTGAAGCAATAAGAGTTCCTTTCACTGGAACAAAGGGGCCAAGCCCCACCCCTGAAAAACAACACCTGAATTCAGTGATTTCGAGGTGTGTCCCAAAACTTTTCGCAATATAGTGCATTACCTTTTTTGTTTGTTTGCTTGTCTTTGCATAAGTAGTAAACAGTTAGAGCTGCATTTATATGTATAAACTGTCCCGTAAAGTGTCTAGAAGATTTATTCTACTCATTTGGAAGGCTTAAAAGACATTCATCATCATTTTTATATCCTTATATTTATCCTTTATATATTATATGTATCTTTAATATATCCTTAATTTATAAGGTGTGACTTATTTGCACACATACTGTTTGTAATCACAGAAATCTGACACATGCTGGACTTGTTATGGCTGTTTACAGTAAACGCTTCTGGCATGTTTGATAAGTCTTGTGAACACATTTTTATCAGAGAAACTGGAGGACAATGTGTTATTTTTATATCTTGGCATTATCAAACTAAAGACAGGTTCTCTTACCGAAAGTCTTTGTCAGTGGATGTCATTTTTTCCAACAGGTTGGAAATGTGGTAGGTGACATTCGACATTTCAGCTCTTCTGATATTAACACCAATATCGGAATAATATAAATGAGACGGATTGTCGATGTTCAATGAAAATAAGGGTTTTTTTTTTTTTTTTTTTTTTAGATGAATACGACCATATCTTCTTATTCAAAGGGTCTGTCTCTAGTGGAGGACACACTGAGAAACCTGACGCTTGTCCATAGTTATAAATAGAGTGTTAAATAAATGGGTGCGTTCAAATCCACAAACTATACAGCCTACCCCTTAGACTCCTTACATGCTGTATGAGCTGTGTAATAGTTAATTTTAGTGTGTTAGCAAATAGTATAGATAGTTGTTCTCAGCTTTATCTTCATGTTGTACATTTAGAGGTAATATGGCCCAAAATTGTGCCACTTTTTTAATCAGAATCAGCCTCACTGTCCAAATATGCCTTCAAGGAATATGTTGGCAGTATATAGTGATCCCACAGTGCACAGCAAAAAACATGACATAGATTAATACACAAACCTAGTGACAGATACCACACGACAATTTACAGTACAAACATAATCTAATGCCCATTCACACACAAAAATGTGTTGTGTAAATATAATAGTGAGGTGTCGTTCATGAGCGATTCGTTCATTTAGAACGAATCCGTAATATGAGAGCGATTTGTTCATTTTGTACTGACTGCGCATGCGCAACATCCTATAGGTTCTGTACGGGAAACATGATTAGTTCATCCCCCGAGTCGTTCGTTCATCATGTGACCATTTTCTGATAGGCTTCTTAGTCAATAATACTAATGTAATGTTGTATAATATTTAGGAATGACCATAATATGATAAAATTATCAAAAGACATGTGCAATGATCATTTTCTGAAAAATAAAAAAGCTCTGTTCTTGTTTCTGTCAGTCTCGTTTTGGCCTTGGCTGATTTATAGTTTTGTCTTATTTTTTAATGTGTTTGCGTAAGTAGTGTGTCGAGGTAATTGGCTATTAACACGTAACATTGTAATTGTAATCTGCTGAAATGAACAAAATGACTCGGAAAAAGTTTCGTTCATTTTGCTGAACGAGATTCAAAGATTCGAGTCAGTAAAATGATCCGAACTTCCCATCACTAAAAATAGTGAATAGTTCGTACACCATCTTGTGGCAAGAAATAGAATTGCAGCAAAGCGGAACCAATGTGCGGAACTCTTTTCCTATCTTCTTGTCGCACCCGGCGCCTTTCTACAGCGGAAATATCCTCGTCGCTCGGCGGTCGGGTTGCCACGTCGAAAACACAAGCAGTGGTTTATTGGATGCCTTTAGCAGTGTCTATTTTTTAAAAACTTGTTAAACAAGCCCTAATATCTAAACATGGTAAGTGAAACACCACTAGCTACTATGTGTTTGGTATTTGATTTGCTATGGCTTACTTTAGGAAGTTTTATTTAAAGTGGGGGTTTTTTTCATTTATTGACAAGTAGCTAGTTACCGTTAGCTTATAGTGACCGGCTTCCTTAGACATCTAGCCGTTAGTTACTAGCTTTGCTGGATAAGCCAAAAGAAATCATACTTACGAGTAAAAATATTTAAAACTAACTGTTATAGAAAGCTAGTTCTGGAAATTGAGCTAGATGTGTTTGCTAGGTAGACCGTTATTGTCGTGGTGATCTTTACTCTTTATATTAGCTAGCTAGTCAGTTAGCTATCATTATTTTAAAGTCTTAACATCGTCAAAGGTTTACACAGATATCTTTGAACAGAACAGCGAACCCAGCCTTTTTTAAATAAACGCGTAAAGTTAGTTGTTATACTTTTATATCATCCGTCAATATTGAATCTTCAATTCTGATTGGTCAGAAGGTGTTCATTCATTTTCTATAACAGCAGCTTTGAGTGTAAGAAGTTCCAGCTACAAGACAAATCACAGCTTTGTATTAATGCGCTCGTATTAATATGTTACCATTTCCATAGTAAAGACTAACTTTGGGACTAATACAGGCGAAGCGCCACATAAATTTATATAAAAAATGTGTACTGTATGATTTGATCATGTATGTAGGTAATGCAATAAGTGATAACAGGGGCTTGTTTCACAGATGCTCCATGAAATTAAACGCAACTATAAGCAGATGCAAGGGCCCAATGGTGGCAGCTTGACAGTGTTGGGGCTTAAATCCTGATCTTCCGGTTAACAAACCTGTACCACTTGAGCTACCACTGCCCCCAGATAATAGATAAAATGTTGTCATTTTTGGCAAAGTGTTATGATGTAAGAGGAATAAAAACTTGAATGTATTATTATAACAACATTGTGTTTTGTTCCTGAATTGGGGTTCATTTAGATTTTTTAAGGATTTATCTTTTCTACAGGTTAGGCAGTTATGAGTTCTGCCTTCTTCCTTCATTTGAACTCTGTGTCTATATTTCAGGTGTCCGTCATTAACACCGTGGATACCTCCCATGAGGATATGATTGTATGTATGTTTGCTGGCTAATACACTTTCATTTTGAGTGGCCTGGATTTTTGCATTTGGTGCTTAGTGCATCCAGATTCAGACACTTTAATAATCTCTCCCTCCCTCTCTCACTCTTTTTCTTTAAAGCATGATGCCCAGATGGACTACTATGGCACAAGACTGGCGACCTGCTCCTCTGATCGATCTGTGAAGATCTTTGATGTTAAGAATGGTGGCCAGATTCTTGTGGCAGACCTGAGGGGGTAGGGGAAGCCTTACTTTTAAAACGCTGTCCTAAATGACCAGTTTCTGGTCTACCAGTGTGCTTTTTTTTAATGCATAGCATGTATTAAGTGTAGCTTCAGCCCACTGATCTGTTACTAGAAATGTATATTTACATATACATGCAATGGCTCTTCCAAGTTAAGTGTAGTAGTCAGTAGGGGAAGGAGAAGCCCTATCAGTGTTTATCTCTGGTAATGAGAAGGGTGGTTCCCTTTGCTGTAGCCATTGAGAAGGGGAGTTGCTTGTCCACCTTTACTGTATATTAGAGCTGCAGCTATCGATTATTTTACTAATCGAATATTCTACCGATTATTCCATCGATTAATCAAGTAATCGGATCAGAAGTACTTTTTCTTTATTAAAGAGGAATACTAAATATGCAAGAGAAAATAAGATTGGTCTCTGTAAACGAACAACTAAGTTGTTTCCTATTTAGAAAAATTTAAATAAAATCTAAACCCATTTAGTGCATTTAATTGACATTCAAAATGCAAATACAAATATATAAATAAAAAAACTTAATTACTTGAAAAAAAGGTAAACATGGTACAACCTAAAACAAAATAATAGTAGTAGTAATAATAATAATAACTAAACATTGCATTTATGTTGTGCAACTTAACTTTGATGTTTCAGTTTAACTACAGCTCAAGCAGGACATAAGCCTTTACTGTCTTCCTGGAAGACTTTGTGGCTTTTGTAAGAGGCAAAAATTAGTGGACAGAAAGGTAACTTGGAACAAGAACAACAGTCTATACACACAAAATTTCTTAACACGTTTTTCTGTAACATCACATTAGATTTATTTGGAGAATAAACCTTCTTAAATGTCTCTACATACTGCAAACGTTCATATTGATTTAAGCTAAGTGTAACGCTTGTGTTGACTCCGTGGACTTAAAGCAGGGACTGTGAGTTTTCGAATGAGAAATTGAAGTATCGAACTTGTACTGTTGTGGTACATCGGTTCAATATTACAGTAATCAAACTTTTCTTTCTGTTTTAGTTTGAAATGATCCAAAACTGGTCCAAAAAAATTTAAATTAAATGCCACATTTCAGTTAATTATGTAATTCTGTACATCCAGTAAGAATTAGAAGTGTATACCTGGACTCAGTAAAGCATTATTTTAATGCTCACATGCAGACATGAAGGTCCAGTGTGGCAAGTGGCCTGGGCACATCCCACCTACGGCAACATTCTGGCCTCGTGCTCCTATGACAGAAAAGTGATCATCTGGAAAGAAGAAAATGGGACATGGGATAAGATGTACAAGTACACAGGCCACAACTCCTCAGGTAAGTTCCATTGCCTCAAGTCATATAAAGTTAGATGTATTGCATACTATATTCAGAGTGACTATTGATCATCGTGACATCATCATCATCTTCCGCTTATCCGGAGCCGAGTCATGGGGGTAGCAGTCTAAGCAGGGATGCCCAGACTTCTCCCTCCTTAGACACTTCCTCCAGCTCTTCCGGAGGGATCCCGAGGCGTTCCCAGGTCACCCGAGAGACATAGTCTCTCCAGCGTGTCCTGGGTCTTCCCCGGGGTCTCTTCCTGGTGGGGCATGCCCGGAACACCTCCCCAGGGAGACGTCCAGGAGGCATCCGAAACAGATGCCCGAGCCACCTCAACTGGCCCCTCTCGATGTGGAGGAGCAGCGCCTCTACTCCAAGCTCCTCCCGGGTGACTGAGCTCCTTACCCTATCTTTAAGGGAGCGCCCCGCCACCCTACAGAGGAAACTCATTTCGGCCACTTGTATCCGGGATCATGTCCTTTTGGTCATGACCCAAAGCTCATGGCCATAGGTGAGAGTAGGAACGTAGATTGTCTGGTAAATCGAGAGTTTCGCCTTCCGGCTCAGCTCCTTCTTCCACACAACAGACCGGTACATAGACCACATTACTGCTGCCGCTGCACCGATCCATCTGTCAATCTCACGAGCCATCCTTCCCTCACTCGTAAACAAGACCCCGAGATACTTAAACTCCTCCACTTGAGGAAGGAACTCCCCTCCAACCTGGAGGGTGCAAGCCACCTTTTTCTGGTCGAGAACCATGGCCTCAGATTTGGAGGTGCTGACCCTCATCCCAGCCGCTTCACACTCAGCTGCAAAATGCCCCAGTGCATGCTGTAAGTCCTGGCTTGAAGGAGCCAGCAGGACAACATCATCTGCAAAAAGCAGCGATGAAGCTCCCTCCAGCCCCTGGCTGCGCCTAGAAATTCTGTCCTCGGATACAGGAGGAACAATGCGGTTTTCGTCCTAGTCGACTATTGATGCATTATGTTGAAATGAATTTTCCATCTTGTAGTGAACTCCATTTGCTGGGGACCCTACGACTTCGGTTTAATCCTTGCCTGCGGAAGCTCTGACGGTGCCATCTCGATTCTGACCTTCACTGGTGATGGGCAGTGGGACATCAAGAAGATCAACAATGCACACACTGTAAATACCGGCTTATTTCTTCACCTGGTCTGCATAACTATGTTGCAGTGTTCTGACTCATTTTTTAGAACCAGCTAATTATTTTGAATATAGATACAATTGTCATGAACAAGCTCAAAATTTTGAATTTCCTGTTTGAAATAAAATTTAAAAAAAGGAGGAGGCTTTGCTATATTTCTGTGTCTTTTCTGCCAGATTGGCTGCAATGCAGTGAGCTGGGCTCCAGCTGTTGTTCCAGGCAGCCTCATAGACCAGCCTACAGGTCAAAAACCCAACTATGTGAAGAGATTTGTCTCTGGAGGCTGTGACAACTTGGTCAAGCTTTGGAAGTAAGTAATAGGCTTGTTGGTGGTGGTGGGTTTATTTCCCCCGTTCTCAAAAACCCACCTTACATGAGCATGGTTAAAACAGATGTTTGCTGTAGCACTGCATCATATGCATAAAATAAAATACATGCTGTTCCTAAAGGCAGCAGTAGCTGACGTAGCTGAGTCCGTGACAACTTTCGAAATGATGCTGTTTTACCTGCTGTACTACCAGTTATTAGCACTTTCCTGTATTTTTAATTCCACAGAGAAGAGGATGGTCAGTGGAAGGAGGACCAGAAGCTGGAGGCCCACAGTGATTGGGTGAGAGATGTAGGCTGGGCTCCATCTATCGGTCTTCCTACAAGCACAATTGCCAGCTGCTCTCAGGTAATTCCTCCATTTACTCACAATACAAATTCAATTGCCAGTCCCAAGTGTAGCATAGTCTAGATTTTTATTACATCTTAAAGCTCCATAATCTAAATTAACGTTAATCTAAGATTTGGTTGTGTATTTAGTTTGTTATTCACATTTTAAAATGGTTTTCATCTTGGGGATTTACATTTTTTTTGGCCAGTAACTCCAAATCTTATTTAACTATTCTGCCATTTAACTTTGACCACCATACATTTAAAAAATCTCTGCATCAATAGTACATGACTGGAATATTTCAACCTTCTATTAAGTATTAATTTTTTAAGTAATGTATGTGGAACAGAAGTGATTAAAAGCCATGGGAATATAACTTCCACTGATTTAGAAGTCTAGTGGGACGGATGAATTTGCATTTCTAGACACAGCTTTTAAAATGGCATGTTATCTTTAATGATACATAAGGAATAAAGCATTGTAGGTATTGATGATATATGGAACACTGACGAGCTTAAACCTTTCTGCCATGGTCAGGACTGTTGTACACTGATCAGCCATAACTTAATAAGACTTAACTTAATGAGACTTGCCTGCTTCGTTCAATTGATTTTAATCAGCTGGTAAATGCTTGTGCTATTCTAAATAATGAAAGAAAATAAAAATTAAGAATTGTATTTTTCATGACCCTGATTGTGAAGCCAGACAGAGACCAAATCAATTATTCTTGTTTGTTTTGCATTAGTCATATATATTTTGTCCCAGAAAATGTAACAGCATCACATATCTGATATTTTCAGACAGTGAAGAGGCCAATATAAAAATAATCACTTAAACACAGTGTATTTAAATCACTTAAGCACAGTTATTGCATTGTTATATTATTTAAAATGATGACTAGGTTTTCTTGCGCTTGTTACCAGTTCAGAGATTCCTTTAAGCTTGTATTTGGACGTTCCTCAGATGGAATGAGTTTTGTAAAATGATTTTTAAATTCTGATGATGGTTTTTGAGGATCGTTTTCATTGAACAGGATCAATGTAGTGGTCCCCCAAATACACCGACCAGGCATAACATTATGACCACCTGCCTAATATTGTGTTGGTCCCCCTTTGACCCATCATGCACTGTGTATTCTGACACCTTTCTATCAGAACCAGCATTGACTTCTACAGCAGTTTGAGCAACAGTAGCTCGTCTGTTAGATCAGACCACATGTGCATCAGTGAGTCTTGGTTGCCCATGGCCCTGTCTCTGGTTCACCACTGTTCCTTCCTTGGACCACTTTTGATAGATACTGACCACTGCAGACCGGGAACACCCCACAAGAGCTGCAGTTTTGGAGATGCTCTGATCCAGTCGTCTAGCCCTCGCAATTTGGCCCTTGTCAAACTCGCTCAAATCCTTATGCTTGCCCATTTTTCCTGCTTCTAACACATCAACTTTGAGGACAAAATGTTCACTTACTGCGTAATATGTCCCACCCACTAACAGATGCCATGATGAGGAGATAATCAGTGTTACTCACTTCACCTGTCAGTGCTCATAATGTTATGCCTGATCAGTGTATATTAAAAATAAGAAGAAATTTTAGAAGCCAAACAAAGAAGCCTAGAATATCTTAAATATCCAAGTAATGCGTATAAGATTAGTGTTAAAACCTAAAGCAAAGCCCAGTCTATATCAGGGAATTGAAAGAAGTTTAAGGTTATATAAGGATTTTTATTTAACAAATTGCTCAATGGAAGTGCTCTCTCCTTCTCTCTCCAGGATGGACGTGTATTCATCTGGACGTGTGATGATCCCTCTGGAAACACCTGGACCGCTAAACTCCTGCACAAATTCAATGATGTAGTCTGGCACGTCAGCTGGTCCATCACAGGCAACATCCTGGCTGTGTCTGGAGGAGATAACAAGGTACACGTCTCTGTGTGTAGACGTCTGAAATGTAATAAGAATCAGAAGTGTTGCTAGGTATTATTCAAAGCAATAATGTGATCCAGACTTGAATACAGTCCAATATGTAATTGCATCACTGTATCGTGAAAGGGTCACTAGACACCGCTGTAGGATTTCAGATTGTTTATCTGAAGGAGTCAAAGAAGGAGACAGTACATCATTGGTGGTTATACATGAATATTTCAAGTGATGAGCTGCTACCTAAAACATAACTACATGTGGTCTCCTCAGAACTAGACTAGCAGATAATAACATAACAATAAATGACTGAGAATATGACAGTGAAAAATGAAATACTGTGTATAAGGAAATCCACCTCGTGTTTAAAACCTGGCTGTTCAAAGCGTTAGTTCTATTCTAGCCAAGTATCCGTGTCAGTAAATGCTGATACATTCTCATATGTCAACAGTTTCCTAATTTTGGTGAACAGATGTCTCCTCTTTTGAGACTATGCCAGGAGTGATGTGTTAGGAATATTTATAGATTCTTTATGAGGGTAAACATGTCGGGATTTTCCAAGACCTTTTATGTAGTTTCATCAGCATTTAATCTCCTCTCTTAAACAGTATCTTCTCGACCATAAACACACTTACAAATTCTGAAGTATTTGTTAAACCATTACAAATGTTAGTTAATGCATATTAAAATGGAGGGCTGTTGAGTTCTCAAATCTGATTGGTCAGAAAAATGTCACAGCAGCTGTGACTAGCATCAGGTGTAATTCACATAAATGACCGATTTAAATTATTGTCCTAGCTCTGATATTGTTTCTATAAGCACCACATATTTTATGCTTAATGATGAAATGTGTTCAAGCATTATGTAACGAGACTCTTTTTAAGGGCTATGTAAGGTGTCTCCTGTGGGAGAAAACTTGCTGACACTGTAAAGACTTGAGTACAGATGACTTTGCACTTTCTGGTTTCTCAGTAGCCTGATTTTTTTAATAAGAGGTCCTAGCTAATAAGTTCCAGCCAATATGATACGCATAACATTCAGATGCATGGGGAGCTGATTTGAAAAAAAATGCAAAGCTTATGGGCTAGCTAGTAGAATAAATCAAAATGTTTGTAAGGTTTAAAATATAATAATAATAATAATAATAATAATAATAATAATAATAATAATAATAATTATTATTATTATTATTACTTGTTTGCTTAGTTAAATGTTTACAAGGTTTCAAGTACAATAATAATAGTATTAAATAATAATAAAAAAATATTTAACATTAATTTATATTTTTTATTTTAATAATATTCATATTAATAATAATAAATAATAATGAATAATAACTACAGTATTTATTTGTTTATTACTTAAAAACAAATGACAAATTTCTTAAGAGATGAAACGTTTAAAAAATAAGCAAAAATATAATAATAAAATATCAAATGGAAAAAACAGCTTTAAAAAATAATTGACTTGAAAAAACCTTTGAATTAACTACAGTGTTTGTGGGGGAAAGGTGCCTACTTTTGTTAGGATCTCTGTTTTATGGTAAACAAGTATTCAGCGATTTTATTGACTGTAGCCTGGGGCAGTGATATAGAATTAATGAAGGAAGATTATAATCAGTTTTAAAATGATCAGGTTCTAGTGAGGAAGTTATGGGTGTGATCTTTTATGCTGAGGTGTATCTGGATTCTGGCAGTCTCAGTCTGAGCTTGCTGTAAGTTAGATGCAGCTCTTGACCACACGAGGGCAGCAATATGATCTACTGTAGCCACCACAAATGGGGGTTTATATAAAATAATTTTATTACTGTCACTGAGAGAAAACATATTACATTTCTAGCACATTATGGAGCATAAGAAAGAAACAGATGTTCATATTCAGAACCTTAAAAAGTTTTTTTTTTCATCTTATAGCCATCTCCTGTTTTGCACTAAACATGCTAATGTAGCTTATCTTGAATTTAATTTACTGCTAATTAACATGGCCCCAGTTCCTGAAGGGCAACAGATGTTAGCAACGCTGCAGATGTAGCTAAGTATGTCTGCCTAATCATGATGCTAAGTGCACTCAAACCCGAGCGTTACAGCCCACAGTACTCACACGCTGTGAAGTGAGTTATACGCATGCAGTGTAATGCACATCTCTGGAAAAAAGTCTCTAAAGGATTTAGGATGCGTATGATTTTTCACACCACTGTATGTGGCATATTTATTAAAACCAGATGTTGTGTCCAAAGCTTGATGCTTAGCAGCTTTGGGGGTTTTATTGGTGTTAAATTATAGGAAGTTAACATTTCTGAATCGTTAGTATAACACTGTTGTATTTTTCATGTTCTTTAGCCATTAGAAAAGCAGTTTTTGAATAATGTCCTCTGAAAACATGTTTCATTATGGCGATTTTTCTCACTTAAAAAATTGGATCAGATGTATCGCTAACAATTAAATGAGTATATCTTGTCTGGTATGTAGAATACAAACATATTACTGTAACCAAAAACAATGTGATTCTGTCTTAGTGTACATATGTGAACTCACCTTTTGTAGAAAAGTGCTTTAAAACCAGAACAGCTTTATAAGGTGCCCTTTATGCTGATGATGATTATCTTGCGTTCCCAGGTGACCCTATGGAAGGAGTCTGTGGGCGGACAGTGGGCTTGCATTAGCGACGTGAATAAAGGCCAAGGGGCCGTGAGCTCCATCACAGACGGCCAGCAGAACGAGCAGTGAGACAGAACCTCGTGGAGATGACTGCACGCAGACATACATACAAGCTCATTAAGCCTCAGAGACTTTCTTAAACCAATGACCTGTCATTCCTCCCAACAAACCAGTACATCCAGATGGCCAGAACAGTCTGAAACAATTTTGCAATCAACATCTGAAGTCCTTGAAAAGTTTTTCAGGAAGTTATAATATGTTTATTTTGATTGATTGCTTGCAGCGGTGTTTGAAATGCAGGATTTTCTGATATGTCCTTTGAAAATAGATTTAATAAGTTGTGTGATTGATGATCTAAAGGTTCAAAGCCCAGATCTTGTATTTAATATCTTAAGTGGAATAGCTAATGATATTTTGTTTGAAATTTGCTCACAGTGCCACTGGATTAATAAATAAACTTTTATAAGTAATTATTCACTTATTTTGGATTTTTTTTTATTCTGTAATGAAATTTTTTAACTGTTCAAAAAGCTTGAAATGACTTAAAATATGGAAGTGAAAAACAAATTGATTGAATTAGATAACAGCCAATTTACGTTTTCTAATTTAAACTGCTCTTACACTGGCAGGATTGCCTTTTTTGGGCAAGTCACAGACTTAATCATCTTCAAAGCTTAAAGTCTGATCCTAAAATGCCAACGTCCCTTTGAGCGGCGGTCATGTGTTTTGAACAACAGGTGAAAGCATTTGTAATGCCAATCTCCAGCATGCCATGCTTTTGTGATTATTATGATGTTGAGTGAAGGATTTCCCTAGAGTGGGAGTGTCTGTAGAAGCCCAGTACACGTTGGTGAATTTTATGCATTCATTCATTCATTGTCTACCGCTTATCTGGACTATACTCAGATCACGGGGAGCCTGTGCCTATCTCAGGCGTCATTGGGCATCAAGGCAGGATACACCCTGGACGGAGTGCCAACCCATCACAGGGCACACACACACTCTCATTCACTCACACAATCACACACTACGGACAATTTAGAGATGCCAATCAACCTACATTGCATGTCTTTGGACTGGGGGAGGAAACTGGAGCACCCGGAGGAAACCCCCGAGGCACGGGGAGAACATGCAAACTCCACACACACATGGCGGAGGTGTGAGGCAAACGTGCTAACCACTAAGCCACCGTGCCCCCATGAATTTTATGCATTAACAGACCTAATTCAACTGGCCCCTTTTTTGTGTTTGCCTCCATCACGGACAGCCAGCAGATTGAGAAATGAGGAGGAACCTACTGGCTGAAAGAGACAAACCTGCATTAAATTTCATTAGTATCGCTCTTATAGCAACAGATATTATAAAGATTCTTAACAGAAATATGAATATTTATTTATATCCCTAATGAGCAAGCTAGACTGGAAAAACTGCCTGAGATGACATGAGGAGTATCATCAGTATGAGCATATTATATAGCTCTTCACAACAAATCTATAGTATATCTAGGTAAGATCATACAGAAGCAAGCATACTGAAGCAAGTGTCTTGAGATTGAACTTTTTTAGGTTATGCACCTGGGACTGTCTACAGTAGCAGAGTTTTCCATCATGCAACTGACAAACAATGAAATGTAGCTCAGTAGGAAAATCACCAAACCAAACTAGCTACACATCTACCCAGAAGTGCATCATTTTGAACCACCTGTCACACTAATGAGTGCTACAAGTTTTCCCTGTATCTTTTTGTGGCATATATATCCTGCAACTTCTCCCAAATCTGTCCAGATGGGACACACGGTGCACCTTTAAATGTTATAGCATTGCTCTCAGTCCTTAGCACTCATCTTTGATATGCAAGAAAAAATGGAAGCTACAGGAATACACTCACCATCACCACTTAACAAATCAGTCACAGAATGTTGCTGAAGTCATCTTATGGATATTTAGGGCGGAAAAAATATGCAATTTGTTATATAATAGTGAAGATTAGATAGATATAGACAGCACATTAAAGATAAGGTTGTATCTATCTATCTAGCTATCTATACATAATTTAAGAGTGATACGTAAACAAAAAAAAAGATGTTTTGCATTCAAATTAGTTGCAATTTCAGAATTGCACAGTTTAGCTTATTGTTTGGATTGTAAAACTTCATAATTAACTATTAATCAGTGGAGTTGTTGATGAATCAGTGCTGTGTTGTCTGATCAGGACCACCTCCAGACCACCCGGGAACCCATAATTTATTATTATTATTATTATTATTATTATTAAATAAACTTTATCATTTGGCAAACAGGTTCATGTATAACACAGTCACAACCCCTTGTGGAGTGAACTTGAATAACTAATGTAATTAACGCCAGAATATCACAAAGAAACAATGAACATGAAGTGTTTATATCTGTTCTGGTAGGAAAAAAGTAAAAACAACAAAGTAAAGTCATTCATTCATTGTCTACCGCTTATCCGAACTATTTTCGGGTCACGGGGAGCCTGTGCCTATCTCAGGCGTCATTGGGCATCAAGGCAAGATACACCCTGGACAGAGTGCCAACCCATCGCAGGGCACACTCACACTCTTATTCACTCACGCAATCACACACTACAGACAATTTAGAGATGCCAATCAACCTACCATGCATGTCTTTGGACTGGGGGAGGAAACCGGAGCACCCGGAGGAAATCCCCGAGGCACAGGGAGACCATGCAAACTCCACACACACATGGCAGAGGTGGGAATCGAACCCCCAACCCTGAAGGTGTGAGGCAAACGTGCTAACCACTAAGCCACTGTGCCCCCCCACAAAGACAATCAAGGCCACCAAAATTCAAAGTAAATATGAAATGAATGTTTAATTGAATTCATCAATCTGTTTGTCCACTTTTTTTTTGCTTTCCTGTGTTCATTTAATTGAAATGAAACTTGTTTGTGGGTAACTAGCTTGCTAGCATCTAGCATAAGAAGTGTTAGGCTAACACATGCTGCTTGTAACAAGTAACAAGTTGCTAGCTTGTTACTAGCTATGACATCGATCTTTTAATTCCTTGAGTATGTAGTTATTGATCATTTTATTTTATTGTATTAACTATAAACTATTGACTTATGTGTAATCCCTGAAGAAATAATAATTTTGTTCCTTACTGCATATAAATGAAGGGATTATAATATAATAAATATAATATGGTTTGTATGAGTGCGGAGCCTCTCAGTAAATTGTTGTTTTTAGCCCCCAAATGTTCAGAAACTGCCTTGGATCAGATAACCAAAATCAGATTTTGCTATGTTCATGCACCATGACATCTTGGACAAAAGGTAACTGGTGATGGATCATTGATGCCCTGGGGCTGTTTGAAGATATGCGGTATCATGAAAGTACCTGAATAATTTCGCACACAACCTTCAACCAAATACAGATTTTATTGCACTGACCATTTCAGATTTGACCTGTACAGAGGTTAGAATTGGAGGAATGGTTGTTTCCTCTAGGGAACACTTTCCCAGATATTTTGAAACTTAAACAAACAAATGCACTATTTTGGAAAACCTTAAAATAAAACCTATAATATCCAAATAAGTTAACTGCACGTCATCACACCCTCACATCCATGCCAAAGAGATCGAAATACTGCACCACAGCACAGCCAAAAGAAGAAGAGGTCACACGTTGCAGTGGCTAATCACAGGAAACGACTTATCAGAAGAGCGATGCGTAATCGGATGCGTCCCAAATGACTCCCTCCTCCCTACGAAGTGCACCAAAGTTAATAGCTTTTGCCCTCTTTGCAGTGCACTATATATCAAATAGATAGCCATTTGACAATCATATGGAGCTCTGTGGCCTCTCGTACCTACAGGGCGCACGCAGGTTCACACACTCTTCCCGAGCGCACGGTGACATTAAACCGGGTGAGTCACCTTTGCGTGCTGCTGAGTGCGGAGCGCATAGAAAACGTAACGGCGCGCTCCTTTTTCTCCCCACTTTCTTATTCCAACGGATACTCCAACCTCTCCTGCTTTCTGTTTGGTTTGCTGTCAGAGAGGATTGTACTTTTCACCGACCGTCCACATTTATCGTCTCTCTGTCAGCCGTTGTTGTTATTTAGTACGCGCTGCCCAAACCGCTGGCCATGCCGAGCTGGAGGAGAAATTTGACTTTTTGCCTGCAGAAAACACACGATGAAGGTAAGACGCGGGGATTTGAGGCTTGACCGCAGCATGCTCAGTTTGCGTTGCGGGAATCTCGGTGTGCAGGTTGACCCCGCATGTGTGCGTCTTTTGGCACACGTGCGTAAGTGTGTGTGTGTGTGTGTGTGTGTGTGTGTGTGCGTTTTCCCCAGTGACGCTCGTGTTTACGTGGTATGCATTTGTGGTTAGTGCAAACAAAGTCTTTATTATTATGCCGTTCTTCTCAATGCTGATTCTGCATCATGAGATGTGAACCTTTCCACGTGTGCAGGCTGAGGGGGTGTCCATTTCTCAAGCTCAGGCAAAAAAAGATAGTTCAACCTCCATCAAACACATCTGATTCACGTCATCGGGTTGTCAAATTGTCCTGAGTTGGAGCTAAACTCTTCAGGATGGTAGATGAGTTTATGAGAATTATTGTAGTCCAGAGCTGTATATTTAATATTGCATACTATTGCATGTCCTTACATAAAGTATAAAAAGAATAAAACTCATCAAAGAACTCATCAAGCTTTTCAGGTACATTATATGGCCTAAAGTTTGGGCACTCCAAACAATCACACCTATACACCAATCAGGCATAACATTATGATCACCTGCCTAATATTGTGTTGGTCCCCGTTTTACTGCCAAAACAGCCCTGACCCGTCATGCACTGTGTATTCTGACACCTTTCTATCAGAAGCAGCATTAACGTCTTCAGCAATTTGTGCAACAGTAGCTCGTCTGTTGGATTGGAACACACGGGCCAGCCTTCACTTCACACGTGTATCAGTGAGCCTTGGCCACCCATGACCCTGTCTCCGGTTCACCACTGTTCCTTCCTTGGACCACTTTTGATAAATACTGACCACTGCAGACCGGGAACACCCCACAAGAGCTGCAGTTTTGGAGATGCTCTGATCCAGTTGTCTAGCCATTACAATCTGGCCCTTGTCAAACTCGCTCAAATCCTTACGCTTGCCCATTTTTCCTGCTTCTAACACATCAACTTTGAGGACAAAATGTTCACTTGCTGCCTAATATATCCCACCCACTAACAGGTGCCATGATGAGGAGATAATCAGTGTTACTCACTTCACCTGTCACTGCTCATAATGTTATGCCTGTATGTGCTTGTTGAACATCTGATTTTTATATTTGGTCCTCCCTTTGCTGTTAAATAATCTCCACTCTTCTGGAAAGATGCTCCATTAGATTTCGGAGTAGGATTTCAGCTGTTTGGATTTGTGCTCATTCAGCCACATAAGCATTAGTGAGGTCAGTGAGGCCTGGGGTGCAGTTAGCATTCCGGTACATCCCAAAGGTGTTCAATGGGTTTGAGGTTCGGTGCAGGCCACTTGAGTCCGTCCACTCCAACCTTTTTGAACTATGTTTTCATGGAGCTTGCTTTGCTCACATTTGATGCTGGAAAATGTTTGGGCCTCTTCCAGTGAATGGAAAGTGTAATAAGCATACAAAGATATCCTAGGCAATTGTGTGGTGAAGGCCTGACTGACTGACTGACTGACTGAGTTAAATGTTTAAATGAAGTTCTGACATTTTTTTTTTTACAACAGATAGGCAAGGTCATTCATTTGTTTTTATATCTTCAGTAACCACCCTTGTCAGGGTCTCTATGAATTTTAAGCTTATCACTGGCTGCAAGGAGGGAATATACCTTAGATGGGTCACAAGTTTGTTGTACTGCACCATACACACACACACACACACACACACACACACACACACACACACACACACACACACACATACATTCTTCAGCAGTTTGTATAGTCAAACCACCTACCTGCATGAACGTAGGAGGTAGCAGGAAACTGGCGGAACATGGGGCAAACATGAGAAAGTTTACACTAACAGTAACCTTAGTTTAGGTTTGAACCGAGGACCATGATGATGTGAGGTGACAATGCTATGTGCTGCACCACCATTCTTATTATGTTGTTGTTCTTTCGGCTGCTCCCTGTTTGGGGTCGCCACAGTGGATCATTTGGTCCTTGGACAAATTGGTATTTGGACATAACCCTCCCATTCAATCCAGTCTTGGGACCAGCACTGTGAGTTAACTCTTCAGTGGCTGGGTTAGCTCCTTGCCTGGGAATCAAACCCGGGCCACGACAACGAGAGCGTGGGAGCCTGCTGCTGGCACTAGTCATTTCTATTGTCATATGTCATTAAGTCTCCATCTGCATTAATTGGAAAATGTATAGAAAATGTTCAGGAAATTTTCTCTTTCAATTAAAACAGTTTAACTTCCAGTCCTAGAGTGTACGTTTATATTATAGATAGCCAGTTTGACAAAAAATGATTTATCCCAATATATGAAAATATTTCTTTGTATCTGTGTTACATAATAAGTATATTATATAGATTTACTAACAAAAGAGTAGTGCTGCTATTTTTATAAAATAAGTACAGAAATAAATGATGAAAAAAAAAGAAATTCTACAAAATTGTAAACTTTTACTATTTTATTTTACTATTCAATTGGATCATGTGTGGTCAGTTAGGATTGGAATTGCCTCAGATGCTATATCCTTGTACATTGAAATGATCAGAACTGGCCAGTTACAACCTCGTTAGTGTTACAGGAACAGACACTAGTGTGAAAGTTTGCTCTAAGGATTGAAACATAGTGGGCAGTAAAGACATTTCTAAACCCATTCCAGTGCCTTGTGAAGATGTAATGAAAAACTTCATAGTGGAAATAGTTGTGGAAACAGGCAAGTATGCGGCAATGTAGATTAGATGTAGTGCTGCTACTTTAGTAAAACAACTACAGAAATAAATGATGAACATTTTACTATTTATTACTATATAAGTTTCAGAAAGAAATTATTAATTTAAAAATGGACAAGCACAAGGATTTGAGCGACTTTGACAAGGGCCAAATTGTGATGGCTAGAAGACTGGATCAGAGCATCTCCAAAACTGCAGCTCTTGTGGGGTGTTCCCGGTCTGCAGTGGTCAGTATCTATCAAAAGTGGTCCAAGGAAGGAACAGTGGTGAACCAGCGACTGGGTCATGGGCGGCCAAGGCTCACAAAGGGGAGCGAAGGCTGGCTCGTGTGATCCGATCCAACATACGAGCTACTGTTGCTCAAATTGCTGAAGAAATTAATGCTGGTTCTGATAGAAAGGTGTCAGAATACACAGTGCATGATGGGTCAGTGCTGTTTTGGCAGCAAAAGGGGGACCAACACAATATTAGGCAGATGATCATAAGGTTATGTCTGGTCAGTGTATAACTGATACTAGTATTGCACTATTAGTCAATCATTTAGCCATATCATACCGTTGGTTTCTGCAAAAGAAATTAGCTTAAAAACACAAAAACTTGAATAAATTGAATATTTAACATTTTTTTGATAAGCTTCAGAATTCAAAAATAGAACTACTCACCTGAAAATCACAACAAATTACATTTTGTCTGATTGAAAAGTTAAAAACATTATAGTGTATGCCACCAAATGTGGTCAAACATATATTTAACAATAGGCTGTATATAATGCATTGGATCTGATAAGTCTATAAGCTGCATCAAATAAATTCAGTAATTTATTTCCTGGAAAAGTTTATCTTGTTCCTATGAGTGCAACTATGTGGTAATAAAATTAAGCATGTTCCTGTAATCAGTTATATAATACACTGTATGGGCAAAGGTTTGTGGACACATGATCATGACAGCCATACTGTTTCCAAAACCATGAGTATTAAGATATAGCTGGTAACTCCCCATTTCCCGCAATAACAGCCTCCATCCTTCTGGAAAAGCTTTCCACTAGATTTTTGGAGTGTGGCTGTGGGGATTTGCCCATTCAACCACAAGAGCATTACTGAGGTCAGGCACTGACATGCATGTGTGCTGTTATAAGAATATGATCGATAATGTTAAATGTAATGTTAAAATGGGATAAATAGTATTAAAAGTAAACGTATGCTGGAATGGATTTGAAAAAAGCCTTCACAGGCTGTAGAGATCTTACAACTGTGTGGTTAATTGTGTGGAACAACTATAATCAGAAAAATGAATCTGCCCCAACCAAACTCAGATCTCAGCCTTATCATCAAAATTAAGTTCAAATGATCCTATATTAAAAATAGTATCTTAATCCTTTTCTTACAACACTGCACTGTGGATGGATAAAAATGCTGATTTGTGTGGATGTACTACTCATATCTGATGGATTAATGCTACTTCCTCACTCAAATTTCACACATATAGAGTCAGGAGGGCAAATGGATTTTCTTTCCTATATGCATAATTGTATTTTTCCATGGTAAGACTGCCATTTACATATATTACTTTGCAGTGTTTGCGCTCTCAGTATAAAGGCTGTCTCATTCAGAGAACAGGAACAAGGAAAATAACAGTCTTTATACTTGACAGCTTTGACAGTATATCATACGTTCTTTCTGGGGGAACCCAATCTCACAATTCTGTCCATGGACATTTGTCTAGTTAATATTCTGAAATGTCTTAAATAGCAAGCATTATTTGGTCATAAAAAAAATGCAATATTTAGCTCTTAGTATTAAAACAGCTCCATCAACCTAAAATTTCTCATGTCTACAAAAAAAAAAACCTTAAAGGAAATATGTAGATACTTACAAAAATTCTATGTAGAACCCCTTTTTAGTGACCATCCAAAGAAAGCCTCAGGAACCATATTTTCTACGACTGTAGCTTCCATTACCGAGAAGGGCTCTCATATCTTTGGTTGAAAGACAAATGCTTTAATCTAAACTATTTAAAGTTACACGATGACAGACATTTCTCATCTAAATGCTACGGCTGTAATGTAATATTCACAGAAAAGCCTGATAGTCAGTAGTGATGACAACACCATGTCTCTGTTTGTTATAAATGGAAGAAAAGCTGACAGACATTTGGCTTTCTGCTGTGGTGTTGTGCTGTGGTGGACATGAATTAACCAGCTGAGAGAGAATCGCTTTAAGGGACAAGCTGCCATGTTTAATAGCACTACTCTGAAAATAAGGAGAGCTGAAGTGTTCACCAGCTTGTGCCCTCTGTGTTATCTCAATGCCTCTCGTGAAGACTCTGATACTTAACACTGCATTCAACTAAAACTCCCACTACAAAAAAAAAAAACAATTCGCTGAGCTGGGAAAATACGGGATTTATAAAATGGGCTCTCCCATGCTGTGAATATCACTTAGAAAATGCTAATTTGCTGCTTGTCTCCAATTAATGTAATCCTCATCCTTATGTTGCAATAACATTTTTTGCCCAAAAGGATATTAATTTATTAGACTCCTTTAAAGGCACATTAGCTTATTCAGTGCTTCATCTATGACATTGCGCACACAGATTTATTAAATGTGTAAACAGAACTTTTCTTTTTGGTCAATAAACAGGATTAAGTTTCGCAGTATGATTTTTCTCATTACATGTTTATGAACTGTTAGATGCGACTAATCTGATTTCCCAAATCACAGTAATACAGTGAAAATAAGAATTGAAATACCTTTTTCTCTTTAACATGTTTAAAACTGAAACCGATTAATGAAATAAAACAGCTATTTTTGCTGAAGCATTGTGGTTCACTTTTTGTCCATTCCTCTCGGCAAATAATACTCAGTTCCTCAATGTTAAAAGGGTCCCAGCAACTTCAAAACCCTCCATAAATAAAGTCAGGAGGTTGGCTAGGCCTTGCAAGAACTTTCACCTTCTTTTTTAAATGCCAGCCTTAATTTATTTTGCCATCGTGTTTGGGGTCAATGTCTCTACATCCGTCATCTCAGCTTCAGTTTCTTGGCCAATGAGGTTAAACTGTAACTGTTTGACCATTTGTTAAATTGTTCCTCGGGGTAGACAAAAAGCATATATTTTTAACAAATTTTATATATATGTATATATATATATATATATATATATATATATATATATATATATATATATATATATATATATATATATATATATATATTTATTTATTCAATTCAATTCAATTCAATTCAATTTTATTTGTATAGCGCTTTTAACAAAGAGCATTGTCTCAAAGCAGCTTTACAGAACATAAGAAACAATAAACATACAAACAAACAGACAGTCCTAGATGTTAGACAAAATTTTCCCTAGTGAGCGAGCCTGAGGTGACTCAGGCGACTGTGGCAAGGAAAAACTCCCTCAGATGGTATTAGGGAGAAACCTTAAGAGGAACCAGACTCAAAAGGGAACCCATCCTCATCTGGGTGACACACGGAGAGTGTGATATGAACAATGTCCTTTCTGCATTAGTTGTGTGATGCAGATACAGCATGTGCTATGTGTAAAATGTCCACATAGTGTTGGCAGTGCTGCTTTGATTACACCAATCCTCAGAAAGCAGAACCCGGCTGGAGCTGGTCCATCTCTGGATGCCACCGGAACTAGCACAACCTCTGTGTGACTCGGGGGTGGGTAGAATATATATATATATATATATATATATATATAATGCTGTTTGTATGTAAGCCTTGGCATCCAAAGACCCAGTCGCTGGTTCACCACTGTTCCTTCCTTGGACCACTTTTGATAGATACTGACCACTGTAGACCGGGAACACCCCACAAGAGCTGCAGTTTTGGAGATGCTCTGATCCAGTCATCTAGCCATCACAATTTGGTCCTTGTCAAAGTCACTCAAATCCTTACACTTGCCCATTTTTCCTGCTTCTAACACATCAACTTTGAGCACAAAATGTTCACTTGCTGCCTAATATATCCCACACACTAACAGGTGCCATGATGAGGAGATCATCAGTGTTATTCACTTCACCTGTCACTGCTCATAATGTTATGCCTGATCGGTGTATATCCCGTTGTTAGTGTTACTGGGATAGGTGGAGAGAGATGAATCGCTGTTGCGACCCCTGAAGGGAAAAGCCGAAAGAAGAGGAAGAAGTGTTCCTGTACATCCAATTGTTCTTCATCACAGAGGCGTTAATTGGCATCAATCTATTTTTAGAATGGTTTGAAATTGCATGCACATGTTTATATCATTGGTTTATGTCCTACTGCAAAACTCCAGTCATAGCAAGCAATGTCTGTGTCTCACACATATTAAAGAGCTCAAAAGTTGCCTAGATGCTTACAAATGTGCATTATTTATTCTGGGCCATTGCTTAGGGTTATTTTTTTGATTTATTGTTTAACGAATCTTGACTCGTTGTGGGGCAATGGTTACATTTGATTTATGTCCGACTAACTAATATATAACTGATACCTGACCTTTTTTGGCCTCTTTACTAAAATTCTCTGTCTGAGAATTATCTTGAAGAAAGGTTATGCAGAAAGTCTGCAGCTTTTAAAGGTGAGCTTATTCATGTTTATTTCAAAACACTACACTCACCAGAAACAATTAGGAAACTCTACAAAAGCTCATTAATGCAATTATCCAATTAGCTAATAATGTACCAGCAGTAAAATCATTCAGATACAGGCCAATGGACATATTTTACCCATTTGGCTAGCATAAGCATGATAATTTGCCATGTAATAAAAACTAAACGTGTACTTCAGTGGCTTCCCTAGTCACCAGATCTGAACCCAGTAGCGGTACGCTTGGGATGTAGCAGAACAGGAGATTTGCAGAATCTTAAAGGAATGTTTCCATTTTCTAAAATCCATGCCATGAAAAATTGAGGCCATTCTAATTGGCAAATTGGGGTTCTACCCAGTGTTAGTACACTGTTTTTATAAAGTGTCTGGTAAATCTCTGTGGCTTCAGTTAGAAGCTTGCTTGTCATTTAGGAACATTTGTGCATGTGTTATTATTTAGAGTTTCAAGACATGCAGTTTAAGCTAACTTGTAACAAAAATGCAGAATATCTTTAAGACATGTTATCAACTCTTAAAGTTGTCATGAACATGCTGTTCCAGAGCACTGCACTGCTCTGCATCGTTTAGCATTTCTCATCCATTTCAGAAATAGATGAAGTGTTATATTTGCATAATCTCTTTTGGTGCCACGCTTAAAATCCCTTCTATGTTGATCCCTGTAATAAACCTTTACACAATAAACATCAGGAGCAGCAGGTTTCTGTCACATTAGCATCCATGAAGCCTGTCCAAGATGATAACTCGTTATGCACAGCAGGTCAAGAGGTCAGTATTATAAATCAGCATTCTCCACACTGGATTCAATGGCTATTCAGATCATTGATAATATATGCCTTGATTTAGTGCACACACACACACAAACACACACACACATACATACACACAAAACACCTCTTCAGCTTTCATCTCCGGTTACACTTAATTTGATGTTTAGAATAATAATCACAGAGCACCTAAACAAGCTCTGGAGGATACTGATGACTGCAGAGTGTCTGTGAATTTGTACAGGCCGGTAATGAAGACATGACAGACGTTATCATAGGAATATGAATAGGGTTCTTAATCCAAGGAGAGACAGTATTCTTCCTAACCCTGCCTGAATAGACAATCTCCTGAAGTAATAAACCAGTCCCAAAGCCATCAGCTCCAAATTTCTGTCAGATTGCTTAAGCATATAGTGCTGTTTGTCTAAGAACCTACCTTTAAGATAGAGAATACATTTAAAATATGAGTTCACATATGCTGTGGTTTGTCTATTTGAATCGAACCTGAGGTTTTCTTAGTCTGCTTCCAGCTGAACTGTAGTGAGATTTGATTGTGGTGAGGAAGCAAATAAACACCGAAATGAAACAAAATACTGGAATTGTACCAAATGTTGAACTCCAACATGGGGTGGAGGTTCGAGTTCCACTCCGTCCTGTGTGCAGAGATTGCATCTTTGGGGGTTTCCTCTGGGTACTCTTTTTACCCTTAGTTCAAAGATATTCATTTTAGGTTGATTGCCATCTCTAATTTGTCTGGGGTGTGTGAACCTGTGTGCAATTGTGCCATGTGATGGGTAGGCACCACATCCAGGGTGTCCTTGTCTTGTGCCCCGAGTCCCCTGGAATAGGCTCCAGGCTCCCTGTGACTGTGTGCAGGATAAGTGGTAGAGAAAACTGATGGGAGGAATGTATAGTTAATATGGGTTTCATAAAATAACTATGATGTTACATGCATTTGTGGTTTTTTGTTTTTAGTGTTTAAGGATATATGCTGGTGAGGGATATATGGCCAAGAAAAAATAACACAAATGACGCAAAGTCTTCTTCTTTCCCATCACTCTCCTCAAGTAGATCCTGAGTGACTAAAGTGATGTTAAACTAAATATTTAACTTATGTACTATTTATTAACACCTGGTTATTTTGTGTCGATGTGCATTTAAACTACTGTATGTTGACTTTTATAACATGTGACATTTGCACATATATGTTACAGGAGAGTTTGTGCTCTTGGTGCCTCGGCTTGGTAGAAATGTCACTGATGTGATTGGATTATTCACTGCAGCAGAAGAATTATATATATCTCATTTTCTGTCCTCTGTCTAGCCAGTACTTTGTACGGCAATCATCATCACATGCTATTATATACAGCTCCATCCAGCTCCATTTAAGTAATTATCAGCTCCTTCAGGTCAGGGTTTTATCTCCTGTAGTTATGTGGTGGCGTGTTGAATACTTGTGACAGTGACCATTGCTTAATATGAATTATATGTCTTGCTTTTGTTGGACGTGGCCTGATAAGACTAGTGATGCTGATATTACAGTGTCTCCAGACACATGTCAGTCTGTATATTCAAGTTTATGGAGTAACACTTGACTTGGGGCCATATGCATGGATACATTTTGTGGTTCAGTGATTCAGACTGCCCGGGCCTGCATTAGCAGTGGCCCGTGAATATACTGTGAAGAGTGCACTAAAGGGCATATCTTCTTCGACTCATGAAGTAGTGAAGTACTGAATACAGCACGGTTAGACAGAGTGCAGAAGTCCAAGTAATCAGGGATCCACACTCCTTATGATAGATTACTTAGAGCCTGACGTTTATTAACAGTGCTTTATACTAGTTTGTCTGGTGAGTCTGAAGGCACAAACACACATAGAAATAACTTTTGGAAGCACGTACCTATTTGTGCCTTGTAGTTCAGTTTAGCAGTTTTTAAAAAAAATGTCATCCACAAACCCTATAAACAGAAACAGCTCAAATAATGTGCCAAAGATGACTTGGAAGCAGTCTGAGATCATCTTTTGCAGACTGAGATAATCTTTTCCATGCTGTTTCGGGCCACTTGTTTTGATCCACACCTGCTGTGTTTATGCCTGCCTAAATGAAATGCACCAAGTTTGTAAACCCATCAGGATTTGATTAGATGTTCTCGATTGGACTTTCTTAAAAAATGTTATATAAGAGCAACATAACACATATACAGGCAAATAAACAGTAACCTATAGGCATGTAATCCTCAGAATTTCATATGATATGATGCGATTTTGATTTATATGGCAGTGATTCGATATTTGACCACCATATTTGATACCACTGAATCTGATATGTACATACACCGATCAGGCATAACATTATGAGCAGTGACAGGTGAAGTGAATAACACTGATTATCTCCTCATCATGGCACCTGTTAGTGGGTGAGATATATTTGGCAGCAAGTGAACATTTTGTCCTCAAAGTTGATGTGTTAGAAGCAGGAAAAATGGGCAAGAGTAAGGATTTGAGCGAGTTTGACAAGGACCAAATTGTGATGGCTAGACCACTGGATCAGAGCATCTCCAAAACTGCAGCTCTTGTGGGGTGTTCCCGGTCTGCAGTGGTCAGTATCTATCAAAAGTGGTCCAAGGAAGGAACAGTGGTGAACTGGCGACAGGATCATGGGCGGCCAAGGCTCAATGATGTACATGGGGAGCGAAGGCTGGCCCGTGTGATCCGATCTAACCGACGAGCTACTGTTGATCAACTTACTGAAGAAGTTAATGCTGGTTCTGATAGAAAGGTGTGAGAATACACAGTGCAGGACGGGTCAGGGCTGTTTTGTCAGCAAAAGTGGGACCAACACTATATTAGGCAGGTGGTCATAATGTTATGCCTGATCAGTGTATCTGATGATATGTAGCTTAAAAATTATCTATACATATAATTATCTATAAATCAGTTTATATATAATTATTTCTTGCTCACCATTTTCTCAACAGATCTATTTACAATTGATGCAAGGATTAATTTCTGTAATTACCCCTTTAAATCGATCCACATCGTCACATCATCAAAAACTACAGACCATATGAAAACAAATTGTATGACACAGAAAGTAAAGGGAATGGGATATTATTAGGGGCACTAGACAACGACAGACAGTGAAAAGGGTAAGTTTTGAAGATTTGAAGGCTGTGATGGAGGTGATGTTGCCGGGGCTCTGAATTTTAGAATTCAGGTGCTGCTCAGGTTCATGTGCCGTTCAGGTGCTGACTGATCTGCCACCCGCTGAGGAGAGTCTTAGGCATCAAAGACTCTCAAACTTAGGCGTGGCAACTAAATGATTATTGGAAGATCTGAGCACATGGGAAGGTGTGCTTTAATTTAGTAGCTTGGTGAAAAGAATTTAGGGGGTCTGTTTGTAACATGCTTTACATGTCAGAAGATGAATTTTGAATGAATTATGCAAAATTGTATCTCATCCAGAGCATGTTATAAAGGGCATTGATGGTATAAACATATACATGAAATTTGCTTTTGGTTGAGAGTTCAGTGCTGTAAAGGCTAATGTTTGTTACAGGGGTGGGCAGATTACTAGCCTGGGCCCCTGGGACAAGTAGATTACATGTTTGAGCTATTATTTTTTATTTATAGTTGCCTAGCAGATATGTAGGCTCAGCAGGATAGCAGTCTTTCTGATGAATTTTTGAAATATACTAAATGATAATTTTCATATGTGCTTCATGATGTTACAACACCTCAATGTGATACACCACATGTATCAGCTTTAATTCAGATTAATTAGATGACATAAGACTTTTTTGGTGTCAGGAACATGCAGGATTGTAGAAAGTGCAGCATCACACTGCTACATAACTCAAACGTTTAATACACACAGTCACCTTGCAAAGAAAACCTTTATGTGCGATATAAAGCGAGATCAGAACAGCTCATTTCAGCTGATTTTTTGTCAAGGAATGTCCTCTTCCTGTTCCAACATGACTGCGCACTAGTCCACAAAGCAAGGTCCATAAAGACATGGATGAGCGAGTTTGGTGTGGAGGAACTTGACTGAACTTGACTGAGTCCTGACCTCAACCCGATAGAACACCTTTGGGATGAATTAGAGCGGAGACTGCGAGCCAGACCTTCTGCCTTTACATGCACATGAATTTAATATGGAGTTGGCCCGCACTTTGCAGCTATAACAGCTTCAACTCTTTTGGGAAGGCTTTCCACAAGGTTTAGGAGTGTGTTTATGGGAATTTTTGACCATTCCTCTAGAAGCGCATTTGTGAGGTCAGACACTGATGTTGGACAAGAAGGCCTGGCTCGCAGTCTCCGCTGCAGGCCAGTCTGGTTCCTTCACATCAAACTCACTCATCCATGACCTTGCTTTGTGCACAGGTGCGCAGTTATGTTGGAACAAGAAGCTGCCATCCCCAAACTGTTCCCACAAAGTTGGGAGCATGAAATTGTCCAAAATGTCTTGGTATGCTGAAGCATTAAGAGTTCCTTTCACTGGAAATAAGGAGCCAAGCCCAACCTGTGAAAAACAACACCTGAATTCAATGATTTGGAGGGGTGTCCCAAAACTTTTGGCAATATAGTGTATGTTTGTGGAAGTGTAGTATATAGTAACAGTGTGTGTCTCTCTTAGGATGTGTAGTCTGTGTTTTTCGGCTGCAGTTTTTTTTTTGGAAAACCTCAGAGTTTTGCGACTGTGTTAACCTTAACTAGCTAAATAAGCTTGCAATACTTTAATGCATTGTTACCTACCATTTTTCAATCAGTTAGATTTCTGGGCAAACAAAGCTGAAGAATTTATGATTTGTCCATCCCTGTGTTGTATAAAACGTCATACTTTATATGCATGAGTTCATATTTTTGAGTTTGAGCTTGGAAATCAAAAGAAGAAATCTTTTGAAACCTATAATGTTGCTGCTGACCAATTTTACAAATGACCTTTTTTTTTTTTTTTTTTTACTTTGATGAGACAAGAAGCCCAGCTCTTATAAACTTAGCTGAATTTATGAACCTTTTCTTCCAAAATGAGAAAACTGAGAAGAAGTAGAGGTGCCAGAACATGAGGTATCTTAGTTTTACATCTGTTTCCTCCTGAGCTGTGATTTGTGAAGACTTTGTAAAGACAAGGGCTGTACTTTATATCTGGTATGAAGCATAGAGTGATTGGAGAGGTGTGAATGATCAGATCAGTCCCTCGCCTAGGTGCTCTTATCTTGGAATATGATTTTTTTTCTTTACGCTTTGAGTAGTAGTATTAGTACCTGAGAATTTTGTTGTTTCAGTTCATTCTTCAAAAAGAAATAGAAACCTGACGATGTAGGACAAAGGTAATGCGTGTGTGCCATCACTTGAAATGCGACTCTTCATGCTTCAGCACTGTTTATTCCAAGGTGTGAAAGATAAGTAACAGAAGTGCTAATGCTTCAGGCATCTTTGTTCTATAGCTTAATACAATCTGTGTTTATATTGCTCTGGTCATCCCACGACAACACCTCGTCAACTCCAGTGACAGAATGTGTCATGAAGAGAGAGTATCCAGCTCCAGAGCTGAATTTATGGATGAGGACACATGTCTTTGCAGCTTTCTGTTGTTTTCTTTTGTCTCTCTTGCTGGACTTAGAACAGTACATGCCATTGGTGCTGCTATTAATAACAGCAAACTGTTTGCGTTAGGACTTATTCTGACACAGATCACTTTTCTGCTGTATATGCTTCACTGAGCAAAGATGTATCAAGGGGAAGGAACAATGTGCTGTAACATCTGAAAAACATTGTTTTATATAACACCGTTTAGCCTCCTTTGTTTCAAGTTAATGTAGCGGGCACAGTTTTCAGAGAATCAAATGTGCCTTGGATTAAAAGTGCTACTGGTGTGACAGGTAATAATTACATATACGCCGATCAGGCATAACATTATGACCACCTGCCTAATACTGTGTTGGTCCCACTTTTGCTGCCAAAACAGCCCTGACCCGTCATGTACTGTGTATTCTGACACCTTTCTATCAGAACCAGGATTAACTTCTTCAGCAATTTGAGCAACAGTAGCTCGTCTGTTGGATTGGACCACACGGGCCAGCCTTCTCTCCCCACGTGCATCAATGAGCCTTAGCTGCCCGGTTCACCACTGTTCCTTCCTTGGACCACTTTTGAGAGATACTGACCACTGCAGACCGGGAACAAAACCACAAGAGCTGCAGTTTTGCAGATGCTCTATTCCAGTCGTCTAGCCCTCACAATCTGACCCTTGTCAAAGTCGCTCAAATCCTTACGCTTGCTCATTTTTCCTGCTTCTAACACATCAACTTTGAGGACAAAATGTTCACTTGCTGCCTAATATATCCCACCCACTAACAGGTGCCATGATGAGGAGCTCATCAGTGTTATTCACTTCAGCTCTCACTGCTCATAATGTTATGCCTGATCAGTATATACAGTAATATATAAAGGACGGCTAGAACACCATATTAAATTTGCTCTCATATAGGACTAGTCATCTTTATAGAAAAGACGTAAATAAAGAGAATTCATTAATCACCATCATCTCCCGCTTTATTAATGCCTTGTCGGAACTCAGAGCCCCCTCCGAGTGGACATATCCACTCCATAGGCCTTGAGACTTTAAGCATTATCATTTTATTTTATTTTATGCCTTTATTTTATTTTACTTTAAGCTAAGCCTGGTGTTTACAAAGATTACATAATCACTTGATATGCTATGCTATTATACTAGCACATTAATACTTATGGTTATGCTTGATTATCATAATTTTGCCTCAAGCAAAGTCTGCTCTTAAGAATATTAGAATATTGTAAGAATTGTAAGATCGTAAGAATTGTAAGAATATTAGTTGAATACTGTAAGAATATACTATTTAAAGCAGAGTATTGTTATAAAAGTAAACATAAAAGTATATTTAAAATTTCTCCGACAGTCCCTGAAGATCCTATCTATAATAAACTATGAACTCACTCAATAAACATTAGAATACATAATACATTAAATGATTCTTATATAATTGTTAATGAACGTGTTGTACACTTTATATAAAATGCTATCATGCCTTTTATATTGCATTATTAGTATAATTTGTAACACAATACAGAGCAAACAATAAACTCAACCCTGCTTTGCATAGCACATTATGAATAATCTTAAGTACACTGAACTGCCTTAATGTTTTTTTATCTGGAAAATGATCAGAAAATAAAACATAAGAAGCCCCAAATTAGGAATCCTAAAGTAGTGTGTGTGTGTGTGTGTGTGTGTGTGTTTTTTATCCTGGAGTTTATCCTGGTAAACCATGTAACAGCTAAGGGTTGAACAATATTGAGAAAAAAGGCATTGTAATATAATTTTTTAAAAGATTATTATTGTTATTAATATTCCAAAAAAAAAAAAATGAATAGAAAAATACCTAGTATGTGTCTCAATCAATTCAAGCGTTGTAAAACTTTTTTGTTGTTGTTAGAGGTACATTATGAACAATACTTTGATTGTTTTGTTACATTTTCTTGCAAGATTTCTAGCTAGTGGATTTTATTTAAAACATTAAACACTTAAAAATCGTTAAACTCAAACAAACTTTATATAAAAAAAATAGTTACAGATCACAAGTAATGCAAGTAAACAAGCTAATACTAAGCTACGACAATACTAAGCTACTTACGTTTGTAGATGAAGTTGGTTAACAGTTTGTCCTCCATTTTTTCAATCTGAGAAGGTACAGATAATATTACATCATTTCAACGTGCATTGTGTGATTTTTAGGTTGCGATTGTTCTTGTGGACTGGAAGGACTAAGACGTAGCCTTAGATCGGCGATAGCAAAATGGAGATAACTTATTTAAACAATGGAAACTGTGCGTTTATTACGTATTACATATTAAAGTGATTAGGTTATGTGTCCCTCAACTCACTGTCAGTATTTCAGTGGACATCCAGCTTCAGTGAATGACCTTTTCATTCAGACTCGAGAGAATTTGAATAGCAGATCTATAAACTTTTGCCTGTTTGTTATGTAAACTGAAGTCAAAAAGGCCATCCAGAAGTGAATGCAGTCTGAGGGTACAAGAGCGTGTAATTAGATCTAGAATGAAGAGCCCAAACCTAATAAGATGTTGCATTGCCTCATTGCCTGAACAAACGAAGTAATTTATTTTGTTACTAAAAGTAGTTGAGTGCCACTACTTTTTTTGGCCCAGCTGAGATAAATGAAACTTCTGTTCTACAACATCTGTTTCTGTTGCTAGCTGTTTTTTTTTTCCTTGAGGTCCAAGACAAGTATATAACAACCTAATGAAAGGTCAGAGAAAAGTATGAAGTGTTTTTAATACAAAATACAACTTAGTGATGTTGACTTGTTTCGTAGGGACGCTCATATTAAGACAACAATAAAATACAAAACATTTTAATCAAAAGCTGTTTCAAACTATTGAACAAAAAAATGTTTTTGCGTAGGTTTTGCAGATTAGACAGTGCAGTCCAATCAAGTCTCATTGATATCAACTTGCCAGATCATTAGGATCGAAAAAAAAACCCCAACATATCAGACCAAGAAAAAAAGATAATTTAAACCTAATTCATTTTTTACGATCTCCAAAGCAACTTGCACAGCAGTTTTAAAATTAGGGTAATATAGAACAGATCTTTAAACTCACAAATTAATAATCGAAAGACTGAGGCTGCACAATATGTTGGTTGTTAATCATAAGACTGTAATGAAAACCAGTCTTGTTTGATCTGATTATCGTGAATCAATCCTTGTGTTTCTTTCTTGGATGTGTTTAGATGATGCTGGGATTTTTTTTCAGTTAATGTCCAGTTAATTCAACAACTTGGAGATTTGTTTATGATGCAAAAAAGTGTATTGTGGTGTTATTATATCACCTTGCTCCATACATCTCACCTCTTTTTCTTCCTTGTATTCAGTGTTATGTCAGAGTCTAATGGGAAATGCAGACAGTCACTAATGGTCCTGTATTCCTTCTTGCTGCATGAAGGCTATTATTCACTCTTGTGCCTACTCTTCCTGCTGAGTGCTTTTTCTTCCCAAGACTGACCAGACCAGAGCATCATATTTATTCAAGAGCTAAGATCTGCCATCTTTTTAGTTTTGGACTTTAAAAAAAAAACATCCATGAAATTGTGGACCCAAACTTTATTTTATTTAAAGAACTGTTTCTGGGGGGCACGGTGGCTTAGTGGTTAGCACGTTTGCCTCACACCTCCAGGGTTGGGGGTTCGATTCCCGCCTCCGCCATGTGTGTGAAGTTTGCATGTTCTCCCTGTGCCTCGGGGGTTTCCTCCCCCAGTCCAAAGACATGCCTGGTAGGTTGATTGGCATCTCTAAATTGTCCGTAGTGTGTGATTGTGTGAGTGAATGAGAGCGTGTGTGTGCCCTGCGATGGGTTGGCACTCCGTCCAGGGTGTATCCTGCCTTGATGCCCAATGACGCCTGAGATAGGCACAGGCTCCCCGTGACCCGAGTGTAGTTCGGATAAGCGGCAGACAATGAATGAATGAATGAACTGTTTCTTTCCTGAGTCTAAATGCCATCTGTCACGCTGCACTATATTTATATCAGAGTGAACATAATGAACATAATAACATCAATGACTCAGGGTCCTGTAAGAACCTTTGCTGTGCAAATAAGTGTTTTTCTGGGGTGCTATGAAGTTGAACAAAGTTTGACTTCATTAGAAGGAAGGTGATGTGGAGTTGAGGGTGGTAAGAAGTTTTCTCGCAGCAGTAAACTGAAAAACAGTTACTAGATACCAGTCTGTCCTAATGCAAAAAAAAAGACTGCAATTTCACTCCAGGGTTACGGATTTTTTGTTGCCTTGTAAGTCGTAATTTTCAAGTTGTAATAATGTCAATTCCCACCTCAACAGATTCAACATGTGAAGTAGAAAAAAACATGGAAGCTTTCACAAAACTATGTCTTTTGTTTGCTCTGTCAGGGCAAAGGGCAAGTGAAGCTGATAAATAGCTACTTTAACTGCACTTTCACAATTACAGGCTTGAGTGGCTATTGATATTGTTCTACTATAATGAATATCAAACATTACTACAGCATTTTGGACTGTTATTGCATTACACTAATCACAGCAGACAAAAACGTGTAGCTTAGGCCAAGTCAGTCAGAACTCAGGACTTCAAACCTTGAAATCAACCCTTGGGAAACCATTACCGATCATGAACTTAACTTACTTATTCAATAAAAATACACCTTAGCTCAACTAATCCTTTTCTACCCCACATTCAAGCTAATGGCTTTGCTCTAACTTACTCCATATACTCAGTTGAACAAACTAACTTACTCCATATACTCAGTTGAACAAACTAACTTACTCCATATACTCAGTTGCCTCATGCCTTGTGAATCACAGGAAGGTAAAGCTGTTATGCATTACATACAGATCTCAGAATTGGAGTGCTGGATTTGGAAGTACACACTGGGTGCACTTTAAAGAGACCTTATTAAAGGTCTGGTAAAGCTGGTTGTCAACTTTCGTAAGGCAATAATGAATCTAATCCAAGACAAAAGCTAGTATTATGAGTGCAAGCCTCAAGAGGAGAGCTCTGAAATCAGCAAGTAGTGGATTTAGCAATGAATTATTTTGTGTAATTAACTGGCATGGATTATAAGGAAATTACCACTTATAAATAAATCAAATTTAATTTGATAATACAGGCTTTTTTGAAAATAGCATGAATTAGACATGAATATTTGAAAATTCAGTTCAGACAATAATAAAAATAAACTATATTGGCAAAAGTTTTGGAACACCCCACCAAATCATTGAATTCAGGTGCTGTTTTTCAGGGGTTGGGCTTGGCCCCTTAGTTCCAGTGAAAGGAACTCTTAATTCTTCAGCATACCAAGACATTTTGGACAATTTCATGCTCCCAATTTTGTGGGAACAGTTTGGGGATGTCCCCTTCCTGTTCCAACATGACTGCACACCAGTGCACAAAGCAAGATCCATAAAGACATGGATGAGTGAGTTTGGTGTGTAGGAACTTCACAGAGTCCTGACCTCAACCTGATAGAACACCTTTGGGATGAATTAGAGTGGAGACTGTGAGACAGGCCTTCTCGTCCAACATCAGTGCCTGACCTCACAAATGCGCTTCTAGTGGAATGGTCAGAAAATTCCCATGAACACACTCCTAACCCTTGTGGAAAGCCTTCCCAGAAGAGTTGAAGCTGTTATAGCTGCAGAGGACAGGCTAACTCTAATTCATCCCAAAGGTGTTCTACAAAGTTGTTTTTGAAATCCTGAAAAACAACACCTGAATTTAATGATTTGGAGGGGTGTCCCAAAACTTTTGTCAATATAGTGTAGCAGCATCCCAATGATGGAGATAGATAGAAATGTAAGTATGAGAATATTTATGGCTTTAATATAGAGAAATGTGAAAAGAAAGGATACCTTACTAACAGTAACTAATGTACTAATAGAAATATATATATATATGAAAATAAAAGTATTTATCAACTATCACTATTTACTATTAACTACTAACTATTAATGAAAATCTATGTTCATGACCCCTATGTAATCAAATGTATTTGAAACACCTATTTTTTCCCCCCTATTGATTGCTGTTAATGGTGGCTTTGGAAAAAATTGGTTTGCTCACTCAAGAAGATTCTCTTAGATGGCACACTTTCAGTTCTTTCAAAAAGCCAAGCTGTTTCTATGACATCCTGTGAATGCTTTTTTTTCTTTTACCTTGTGTATTTTTGCCCTATGAAAGCTCTTTGACTATTTATCTCATCAAAGCTTTGCCTGCCTTTTTGCCTATTGTCACGGAGCCTCACAGGCAATCTGTGAATTCCACAGAAGCCAATAAATCCCGGATGGTCGAAGGTCTTCACAGTGGGCCACCTCAATCAATTTGGTAAAGACTTTGGATGCTGCAGGCCAATCCTACTGAAATGCATTTTAAAGAAACCAATATCATCTCTCTTATTGTAGCTCAGAGTTATAGAGGCCAATCAATGCTAAATCACTTTAACCAGTATGGCACTGAAGGTCTACATCTATATTATTCGCTTAAATAATCCAGAAAGCCTTAGGAGAAATAAATTGAAATTTTTGTTGCTCACAAACTTTTGTAATGCAAATGAGATGTTTGGCTAAAATTAAATTTAATTTAATTGAAGGATTTAGGGCTCTAAATCCTGTTCCATTTCTCTGCTTTTTCATCTATAAATCAGTTATTAATGTAAAATGTTATAAATGTCTTATTTAAAATTGCCCAGTATATGCTAATGCTAGTTCTTTTTAAGAAACATTATGAAAGATTTAAGCCTAGAGAACATTTTAACAGATGCTAAAGGAACTGAAGCCTTGATATGGAACCTTTTAGTCTTTTGTAGTTAGAAATTCATGTATAGCTTGTATATCAATTAGTAAAATAATAATATTATAGTATAATATTATGTACATTATGTCATTTTTTGTACATATATACTGATTAATCACCATGTCTATAATAAAATATTTTAGTTAGGAGTCTTTCCCATCAATATAAATACATGGTTTTCAGGGGTGCAACAGTATTTAACAGTATTGTTAATTTGCTTTTTTTTAATCAGACAAATCAAAAATATCATATATGTTTTACTATATTAAAATATCTGCTTATAATTTCTTTGTTCATAAGGGATCTGTGTCCTTCCCTAGATTTAAAAACCATGTAAGAGCCCAGTTTTAGCAATGGTATATTTGTGCACTGCCAGCTGTGCCGTCATGCATGGCTGGTGCTAGATGCTTTGGACAGGCCGTGTCCATGTTTATTCAGGCCACTGACACTCACAGACGCGTGTTAATCCAAAAGCTTCCATTCCCCTGCTCTTCATCGTCACCTTCCCACTGGTCCGCCAGATCCAGTGACATACTCCCTGAGAGAGTGTTTTTTGCTGTCAGCTACGTGAGCAACTTCCACTCATGTTGCCTCACATTGTTTTCTTTTCTTGGCACAGATTATGCCGTGTGATCTAGTTACGTCTGAGACATGAAGGTGTTGTTCTATAGGGAATCATGGTCTGATTTTTTGTTCTCATTTTAAAAGGGGAGATAACGACATTTTTATCCACTTCTGAAATTATAACATTCTTTTTATTTGATCAGTACTGCTTGTGAGCTGCTAAAACAAGCTTTTTCCCCTCATTATTTTACAACATTGTATATCTTAGTTTAGCAATGTTTCTGTTATAAAAAAAATTGTCCTGCTAATTTTATCTGTGAGCTGCAATTGACAGACTATTGCCAATGCTGCATTTGAATTTGAATAATGACACCAAACAGGCCTCAACAACAAATGAGCTGTTCCCATGATTGTGACAAATGTTTCTAGAAAAATAGAAAAATTTAGTTATCTAGGGTATTTGTAACTGCACTGAGGTCATACAAGCAAAGAAACACAACCCTGATCAAAGGCCAGTAGTAGGTAATTTACTATTTTAACCAGTACTGTTTTACTACAGTGATGAAGCCTAAACACTGACAGAAATATAATGTATATGTGATTCCTATGCAAGTATGAGCTTAGGTGCTCGGGAATGTGGTAAGCTTAGTGGTTAAGGCATTGGGTGACTGATTGAACAGTTGTGAGTTCAAGTCCAAGGTCCATCAAGCTGTCATTGCTGTGCTTGTTTGATAACTGCTAGTTTAAAGACTTTAGTTAGACAATTCTAAACGAGACATTTATTATTTTTTAACATGGGTTTCTTCTAGTATTTGTTTAAGAATATATGACTGGAATTGTTTGCAACTCCAGATGTAAGTTACTAAATCTGTATATTTAAACAGATGTACTGAAGATACTGTTTGCTCCGAATTAAGTCATGACCAATTCACAGCCTCTCCCTTGTTGCACAGGAACCCATCTGGCAGAGTGAGGGCTAACACATGCTTCTTCTAGTATGTGTAAATCTACATTTGTTTTTAAAAACTGTTGTGCATGCACAGAGCAGTTAACTGTCTTATACAGTATACACAAATAATATATACTGGAATTCACAATTGATGGAGCTAATTATGTTCTTTTGGACTCTGGGCTATTGGACTCCCTTGGCTTTATTGGATTCCTGTTGTATTGTCAGGGTTCACACTGAGACATTCTTTCATTCGCCTATTCCTATCTGAGCAAATGTGTTCTTAACAGCAAGTTTGACCTATTTCACTAATGCATTGTGATAATATGTCAGATTGTGGTCCAGAAATTCAGTGATCCTTCTGCTCTGTTACAATTTTTTTCTGTTTCAGTGGCTACACTCGACTAACACGCTACAATTGCCAGCCTGACATCTCTTCCTTTCCTTTAGCGAAAGAGGATAAGGGATATCACATACCTCAAAGGTTTGGTATATGACTACAGGTTGAATAGTTTGCCATGTTCAGGTAAAGTGTGACTTACTGACGTAGTGAGGATGAAAACTGTTCAGGATCAGTATTAGGATTTATCCACTGTAGGTGATATAACCTGATGTGATTTTTTAATGTAATTTTAACAATAACAAATTGTGGAAAATTGTATTTTATTAATCACAAATAAACAGCAGCAATGGTGTAATAGCTCAGTACCTCTTTTTAGAATCCATGTCTAGAGGAAAGCTTTTGACTAGCAGATTCCAGAGTGTAATTCAGCGACGCTAAACTATTTTCACACCTTCAGGTGTTAATGAAACATCAGGGATCTTCACAGAAAAGGAGAAGAGTGTTAATTTTCATCCTAACTAATCTGTGTATGTTGGAACAGCTGCTTTGGTCTGATGGAGGAAAGGCTTAGAATGAAATTGACAGTTCATTTCATACACATGATGTAAAAATAAGACTTTTATCTCAGGCCCTGTTTGAGTTGAGGTTTGTGTGTGTAAAAATACAGGCAATCTTGATAACGCTTGCCAAAAAAATGTACAAGCTGATTTACTAACAAGGTCTTTGGAGGGTTTTTTTTTTAATTGAATATGAGATTTTCTGTATCTTCAAATAATTGCAAAATACAGGGAAGTGTCTATGCAAATAGATTATTTTAGCATGAGGTGCATGTGTAAATGAATACAACTGGAGGGCAGTTTTCAAGTTTTTTTTTAGTATTGGTCTTCTGGCCTTGATCATTCACAGCCATCAGTCGGTCCAACAAATTTTCAGTGAAAATTCCCAGTTACTTTTAGCATGTCTTTTGCTTTTGATGATGGCAGGGACATTCTGAATTGTCTCTGTGGATTTCTGGGCTCTGTGCAGGACACTCAAGTTCTTTCACACCGAAACAATGTCTTGGCAAACCATGTCTTCATGGTGCTCACTTATGGCTAATATATAGTTTATATTTTTGATGTAGTTATCTTGGTTATAAGATTATGAACTACACCAATCAGGCATAACATTATGACTACCTGCCTAATATTGTGTTGGTCCCTATTTTGCTGCCAAAACAGTCCCGGCCCCTCATGCACTGTGTATTCTGACACCTTTCTATCAGAACCAGCATTAACTTCTTCAGCAATTTAAACAACAGTAGCTCGTCTGTTGGATCGGCCTTCACTCCCCAACAGTGAGCCTTGGCCGTTCATGACCTTGTCTCCGGTTCACCACTGTTCCTTCCTTGGACCACTTTTGATAGATACTGACCACTGCGGACCAGGAACACCCCACAAGAGCTGCAGTTTTGGAGATGCTCTGATCCAGTTGTCTAGCCATCACAATTTGGCCCTTGTCAAACTCGCTCAAATCCTCATGCTTGCCCATTTTTCCTGCTTCTAACACATCAACCTTTGAGGACAAAATGTTCACTTGCTGCCTAATATATCCCACCCACTAACAGGTGCCATGATGAGGAGATAATCATAATGTTATGCCTGATTGGTGTATATATTTTTTGATTTACAAATAATTTAGTTTGATTTACAATAAAATTGAATTTAGTAATTTTATTTCTAAAAGAATAGGGTTATACATGACCTAAGGTTGACACAATTTGCAACTAGACTAAACTATTTCAATTCAGCATGAACAAGGAATATTATTAAGCCTGATGCAGTTTTCTTCCTTTCACCATTTAAGGTGCCAGTCTTGACACCCGCTGAAGTGTTTCTACCCAAAGAATTCAATTTCAGTGAAGTGTAATAGTAATTTACCATTTCTTTGCTTTGCATCGTACCATAAAAAGCCTTTATGATCCTATTATTGAAGTCTTCTTTTTAGATCTATGCTGAAACTCATTCATGCTTCATTCGTTTGCATGCACTGGAAATATAAAAAAGGGCAAATATCATACATATATGTAAATATAATTCAATCTCTTTTTACACGTCAAAGCTTTAATTTCCTTTTAATTATTGTGCTGTACTCTCTTGCACTATTTGTACACATATGCACTTTATGTAGTATTTTGTAGGACTGTATAATATGCTAATATACTATATACTATAATATATAGTTCTGTGTTTTCTCTTGCCTTTCTGTGTTTAATGTACCATGGTCCTGGATGAAGGTTGTTTTATTGTACTATGTACTGTACCGGCTGTATATGGTTGAAATGACAATAAAAGCTTCCCGGTTTGACTAAACTACAGATACACCACTTTTTCCCTTATTTGTCTCCCATCTGTATATGTTAATGAAGAATGATGTTTCAATATTCAGATCTGTAAACGTTATTGACATTAGATGCTCATGGCAAATAGCTTGCCATGCAAAATTCACACCAGTTGACCTTAATGAAGCAATCAAGTTCAGCCGAGTGAAGCATAATCAAATATGTTGAGACATTCTGCTGTAGGAACTCTGATGGTGAAATGCAGCTATCAATATTTGAGCAAAGTAGTAAAAAAATTTAGGACAAACCATGCACTTTTAGGTGAAAACATTTGGAAGGGATTTTTATGTCATTAGTTATAAAAGGAGAACATGAGGCTTTTTCTAAATTTGCTTTATTTTTTAAAATTGTTATACAGAATTCTTCCATTGGAAATCATCTTTAAATGAGTTAAGACCTAGTACTCCATTGCAAACAACATTACAGAATGGTTTCTAATCGTTATACAGACAATCTAGCCTCCAAAATTGAATAGCTATATTGTGCCCAGGCTAATAATAAAAAAAAAAGTCATGGATCAATCAATACAGGACCTCTTGTATCTGTCATCCTGATTCATTGCCCACAAATATTGCTTTGGATCACTGACTCGACTCTCTAAGACCTGTCTAATCTACATTTGGGTAATGTAGTTGCTAGTTCTAAAGGCCAGCCCAGCCCACTGTGAAGGGCATGGTGTAGCTTCACTGCAGCGCTCTAAAGTTTATTGTATTTGGCATGCATCTTAATAGTCAGTGCCTTTGTTTCTGCAATGCATTAAACCTACAATAAGATTTTCTGATGTGAAGTTCTTTATTCAGTTGTTCATAAATCTATTTTCCATGTCAGTAGTAAGAGAAAGAAACAGTGTGGTGGCAGTAGTACCAATACATGAAACACCAATGAAATGAATCTAGAAGCTGCAAATATGTTTTTTTTTCTATTTACATGGTGTGGATAATAATTTGCAATCAGATTGTTTCATTCATTCTGGTTTTATAAATGAGATGATAATGTATGCAGTTTGTATGTGTGGGAACAGAGATGGTCTGTGGTGCAGCAGTGTTGTGTTGTAAATTGGATTTACCATAAAAACAGTATTAAGCTTAATCAGGCAGGACACTCTGAAATGTCATGCAACATTGTTGCTGGAATCGGGGAGTTGGGTTTCCAATGCCAAACACACTAAGATCTGGTTAGAATATATATATTCACATATATATCAGCTTAGAATTGTAATATCATACATTTCTGACTACATACAATTGCTATATCATAAATTCCCAATAATGTACCATTGTGATCATAGTGGAATCATACCATTCCATTAATATTGCTTTGTGACATTGCAAAATTATCACATACCACTGTCACAACATGTCATTTTGACATTATAAAACTCCAACAACATACTGTGATAACTGTGATATTTTATATTTTTTCCTATACTATATTGTTAAAAGAAAAAAAATCTGGTGTCACTCAATCTGCACTGTCTGTTACAAACATTTAGATCGCTATGTTTTACACACATGAGCTGTCAAAGTTTTAGAACAAAAACCATTTGATTCCCAAGAAGGGAGGTCTTTATGCCAAATGTGATATTAAATATGAGTACTTTTTAAAGTAATTTTGTAATGAAATTTCGTTATTGTGAAAACACTAGTTCAAAAAATGCCATTGTAACATCATACCCTTGTAATATCATGCGATTCCAATGACATTACATTGTAATGTCATACAATTCAAGCAAAATACTGTTGTGATTCCAGCAACACACCAATCCTATCAACATACTGCTTTAAGATTTTTTCTTCTTCTTCTTCTTCTTTCGGCTTTTCCCTTCAGGGGTCGCCACAGCGAATCATCTCTCTCCACCTATCCCTATCTTCTGCATCCTCAACACTTGCACCCACTAGCTTCATATCCTCATTAATTCCATCCATATACCTCCTCTTTGGCCTTCCTCTTTGCCTCCTGCCTGGTAGCTCCATGTCCAACATTCTCCTGCCAATATACTCACTCTCCCTCCTCTGAACATGTCCAAACCATCTTAATCTGGCCTCCCTAACTTTGTCCCCCAAACGTCCAACATGAGCTGTCCCTTTGATGTACTCGTTCCTAATCCTGTCCAATCTTGTCACTCCCAAAGAGAACCTCAACATTCTTCAGCTCTGCTACCTCTAGCTCTGACTCCTGTCTCTTCCTCAGTGACACTGTCTCTAAACCATACAGCATGGCCGCTCTCACCACTGTCCTGTACACCTTCCCCTTGATTCCTGCTGATATTTTCCTATCACACAGAACTCCACACACCTTTCTCCACCCATTCCAACCTGCCTGCACTCGCTTCTTTACCTCTTTCCCACACTCTCCATTACTCTGGACTGTTGACCCCAAGTACTTAAACTCCTGTACCGTCTTCACCTCTTCACCCTTACTGTTCCACTTCCCTCCCTTTCATTCACACACATGTACTCAGTCTTACTACGACTGACTTTCATTCCTCTTCTCTCCAGCGCAAACCTCCAACTCTCCAGGCTTTCCTCCACCTGCTCCCTGCTCTCACTACAGATCACAATGTCATCTGCAAACATCATTGTCCATGGAGACTCCTGTCTGACCTCCTCTGACAACTGGTCCATCACTATAGCAAACAGGAAGGGGCTCAGAGCAGATCCCTGATGCAGTCCCACCTCCACTTTGAACTCCTCTGTCTGACCTACAACACACCTCACCACTGTCCAGCTCCTCTCATACATGTCCTGCACCACTCTGACATACTTCTCTGCTACTCCTGACTTCCTCATACACTACCAGAGCTCTTCTCTTGGCACCCTGTCATACTCTTTCTCCAAGTCTACAAACACACAGTGCAACTCCCTCTGACCATCCCTATACTTCTCCATCAAAATTCTCAGAGCAAAAATTGCATCTGTTGTGCTCTTTCTGGGCATGAAGCCATACTGCTGCTCACAAATTTCCACTACCTTCCTTAACCTAGCTTCCACTACTCTTTCCCATAGCTTCATTGTATGGCTTATCAACTTTATCCCCCTATAGTTGCTGCAACTCTGCACGTCACCCTTATTCTTAAAGATCGGCACTAACACACTTCTTCTCCATTCCTCAGGCATCCTCTCTAAAACCCTATTGAACAAACTAGTTAAAAATTCCACTGCTGGCTCTCCTAGACACTTCCAGACCTCCACCGGGATGTCGTCAGGACCAACTGCCTTTCCACTTTTCATCCTCTTAAAAAGCCTTCCTGACTTCATCCTTTCTAATCTTATCTACTTTCTGTTCCACAGAGTTCACCCCTTCTACTCTTTTTTCCCTCTCATTTTCCTCATTCATAAGCTCCTCAAAGTACTCCTTCCATCTCCTCTGTACACTCTCCTCACTTGTGGGAAGCACCCTTCCATCTCTATCCTTAATAAATCTAACTTGCTGCACATCCTTCCCATCTCGATCCCTCTGCCTACCTAACCTGTACAAGTCCTTCTCTCCTTCTCTAGTGTCTAACCTAGTGTACAACTCGTCATATGCCTTCTGCTTGGCCTTAGACACCTTCCTCTTCACTCTGCGCTGTAACTACTTGTATTCCTGTCTATTCTCTTCAGTGCTGTCCATGTCCCACTTCTTCTTGGCTAACCTCTTCCTCTGGATACTATCCTGAACTTCCTCATTCCACCACCAAGTCTCCTTATCTTCTTTCCTCCTTCCAGATGACACACCCAGCACCTTTCTCCCTGTCTCCCTGATCACTTCTGCTGTAGTTTCCCAGTCATCTGGCAGCACTACCTGACCACCCAGAGCCTGCCTCAACTTCTGTCTAAATTCCTCACAACATTCCTCCTTTTTCAGCTTCCACCACTTGGTTTTCTTCTCCATCTCTATCTTTGACCTCTTCGTCTTACAGACCATCAAAGTCATCCTACACACCACCATCCTATGCTGTCTAGCTACACTCTCTCCCACTACCACTTTACAGTCACTAATCTCTTTCAGATTGCCTCTTCTACATAGGATGTAGTCTACCTGTGTTCTCCTACCTCCACTCTTGAAGTCACTCTATGCTCCTCCCTCTTCTGAAAATAAGTGTTAACCACAGCCATGTCCATCCTCCTAGCAAAGTCCACTACCATCTGTCCTTCAAGGTTCCTTTCCTTAACTCCAAACTTGCCCATCACCTCCTCATCACCTCTGTTCCCCTCACCAACATGTCAATTAAAATCTGCTCCTATCACCACTCTCTCACCCGTGGGAATACTCTCCATCACCTCATCTAATTCACTCCAGAATCTCTCTTTCTCCTCTAACTCACAACCTACCTGTGGGGCATAACCACTAACAACATTCAACATCACCCCTTCAATCTCTAACTTCAGACTCATCACCCTGTCTGACACTCTCTTCACCTCCAGAACATTCCTCACAAACTTTTCCTTCAGGACCACACCTACCCCATTTCTCTTACTATCCACACCATAATAAAACAGCTTGAATCCTGCTCCTATACTACGAGCCTTGCTACCCTTCCACCTGGTCTCCTGTACACACAGTATATCCACCTTCCTTCTCTCCATCATATCAGCCAGCTCTCTACCTTTCCCTGTCATAGTACCAACATTCAGAGTTCCTATTCTGAGTCCTACACTCTTACCTTTCCTCTTCTCTCTCTGTCTGTGCACTCTCCTCCCTCCTCTACTTCTTTGACCAACAGTAGCCCAATTTCCACCGGCGCCCTGTAGGTCAACAGCGCCGATGGCGGTCGTTGTTAACCCGGGCCTCGACCGATCCGGTATGAAATTCGTACTGACGATTCGCATGGTTAAATTTGCCAATGTTTTACGCCGGATGCCCTTCCTGACGCAACCCTCTCTATTTATCTGGGCTTGGGACCGGCACAGAAGTCACTGGACTGTGACCCCCATGGCTAGATTACTGCTTTAAGATCATACCATATTACTGTAATGTTATAGTATTCCAACAGTATACCACTATAGCATCATACCATTTCAAAAGCATACCATCATAAAATTCCATCAAAGTACAATAAAAATTTACTTTGCAAAAAAAAACTTTGCAAGATCATACCCATAGAACAGCATGCCATTGTGACATTATATATATATATCTGACTATATACCACTGTAACATCACTGTAACATCACAGCACTGTATCATTACAGCAAAATACCAGTGGAACATCATACAGTTCCATTAAACAACCATTGTATGCTTATCTGGATTGTAGAATTCCAAACACTATGTAGTTGCTTTCGGCTGTTCCCTGTTCGGGGTCGCCACAGCGGACCGGTCCGCACAACAACTTGGCACAGGTTTTATGCCAGATGCCCTTCCTGATGCAACCCTCCCATTTGTCCGCGCTTGGGACCGGCACTGCATCTAATGGCTGGGGTTTGGGCATTGGCTGGGAATCAAACCTGGGCCTTCCGCATGGTAGGCGAGAAACCTACCACTGAATGCCCCACCATTCCAAACACTATATTAACTGGAAAACCATATTAATAATAAATGTTTTGGGTCACAAACTGGGTCAAAAAACTGTAAACAGTTTTTTTTTTTTTTTTAAAAAGGCAAACAAATGCAAAACGTGTGACAGAATCAAAGTCAGAATACAGGCAAATGATGTACAAGAGTTAACTGGACAAAAAAACAAAGACATAAACTAAATAACCAGAAATTTGTTTGTCGCCATGAATTCTAGAGCGGAATAACAAAGACCTGAGCATATATTTCACACAGATATATGTTATGCACGCTATAGATGATGACCATTCTTTAAGGCAGCTCTATTTTACTTGGAGTAGGAAGCAACAGTTTTTCCGGCATTGACGTCACAGACAGGTTAGACCAAGATGATGATACCAGTCCAACACTCTTACAACCTTACAATTTCAACACTATTCCAGCACTATTATTCTGAAACTGTATAATCCCAACATGAAACTATTTCATTATCATGCAAATAACAATTTTTATCATTTTTTAAAAATTATTTTTGGTTTTGTAATAAATCACTTTCAGCTATATTTTATATCTACAATTGAAAAAGTATAGGGCTAGCACTTTATCATCATCATCATCATCATCATCATCATCATCGTCATCAATTTTTGGCTACTGCTGTCATCAAGATAACTTTAAAATGATATTTACCTTGTAAAGACAAATTAGAATTAAAGACTCTAAAAGGTAGTACAGTGATTTTCAGGAAATGGCCCATGATTTGTGAGCCATTTTATTCAGTTCCATCTGTCAGTTTTGGTTAGTGTCTGTGCTCCATGGTTTGTTAATGAAATTAGGACAGTGTGTTTAAACGATCATCATCATCATCATCATCATCATCATCATCATCATCATCATCATCATCACAGTCATGCATAAACACGCCTGCTGATTATACCAGACACAATAAAATTCAGAAATTCAATACCTTTATCAGCAGCATTCATCGAAGCCAGATAAAGGGAAATAATTTTTTTGTCATAGTCACTTCTTTCAAGTCATGTGTCCCTGTGGATCTCCTGGGTTAGCTCTCTTTATTTGAGCCTTTCACTGTAAAAGATTTACTGGTTTATGCAGTGGTTTTAGCTCACTGGCTGTATCTTTGGGTTAATCATGATAGCAAACTCAATAAAGAAACACCCTACAGCGATTAGTAAGACACTGTTTCACTGGATATACATATAGGTTGCACTACTAAACTTTAAAGTTGGACAATACCACTGCTGCTCATCATTTCATTTCACACTCTATGACCACCCCATACTGCTGCTGTCTGCACATTGCACATTCCATACTTATACAGTTCTACTTTTTATTTTTTACATTTTTATATACTTTATATATTTTTACATATCTACTTATATTTACTTATACTTTATTTTATTGTAATTAGATTATATATTTTATTTTATTCTTCCTATTGGCATTTTGCCTTCTTATTTCCTTTTCAAGGCCATAAACAATCGTGTAAGCATTTCACTGCATATCGTACCGTGTATGGTTGTGTATGTGACGAATAAAATTAGAATTTGATTTGATTTGAAATTTTGCAAGAAATTTGCATCAGCATACGAAGCATTTTCACCATTCAAACAAACCGAACGCGGGCTAAGTTGCGAATATGTAACAGAACCGTTCAGAACTTGTTTGTGTGAGTGGAAAGCCAAGCGAAGCCAAGTGAAGCGAGTTTACAAATTTTACGAGTTTACAAAGTTTTTTCTTGTCAGCGAAAGCTGTTTCGAAAGAGTCAACCTACGATACCAACGATGCCAAATTCGTATTGCAATACAAATTTTTACCTTAAGAGCTCACTTCCAGAATGAATTACATTCGTATGTATTGCTTTGAAATGGTTTTGAAATGATGCTGAATAATTTTTCATAGGAAAAATTATTCCTGTCAATTTTGCTTGGCAGTCAGGTTGTAAACACTTCTCCCAGACCCAGTGACTACTGAGTTGTGGAATAATTCATAATAATTACTGAATAATCTGCTTTAAGATGAATAACTGCATAATAAAATGGTATTAATTTTCAAGTAAAATAATCTAATAACGATACAGTCACTTTTAAATAAGTTACTTTTACATTTCAGTAATCTGGTAATGGAAAAACATCATGTGTTCTTTATGCCTCTGCCATTAGTTTGTAGAGGCATTATGTTTTTGGGTTGTCTGTGTGTCCATCTGTGCATTCATCTGTGCATCTGTCTGAGTATCCAAGCAGCAGTCCATAATTGCATCCATACAAGATTCTGTTTATCGTGATATCTAGCGCGAGAACAAGTGATTGAATGTTTGTAGCCTTTGTATGTAATCATAAACAGCAGATGAACTGATTAGATTTTGTCTGAAATAATGTCTAAATTTTTCATATACAGTCGTAACTGTTTGAAGTATTTAAAGTTTTTGGGACTTGGCAGACACACTTATTCAGAACAACTTACCTCATTTATGTGAGGCAAACGTGCTAACCACTAAGCCACCATGCCCCCTAGTTGAATAATATCTGTTTATATAACAAAAATGAATAATAAGCTTAGAGTTTATGCCTCAATAACTCATTCATTCATTGTCTGCCGCTTATCCGATCTATTCTCGGGTCATGGGGAGCCTGTGCCTATCTCAGGCATCAAGGCAGGATACATCCTGGACAGAGTGCCAACCCATCGCAGGACACATACACACTCTCATTCACTCACGCAATCACACACTATGGACAATTTAGAGATGCCAATCAACCTACAATGCATGTCTTTGGAAAACTGGAGTACCCGGAGGAAACCCCCAAAGTATGGTGAGAACATGCAAACTCTATACACATGGCAGAGGCAGGACTCAAACCCCCAACCCTAGAGGTGTGAGGCAAATGTGCTAACCACCAAGCCACCGTGCCCCCTCTCCTCAATAACTCATGGTTATTAATTCATTCAGAAATAATTCAGGAAATCTGTATAAATCCTTTCCCCTAAATTTGTATTATATAAAGGAAGTGATCGTCTTGCTGTCAGAGTTTCATTTAGTTAATTGCTACAGTTTGAATGTTTCAGAAGACAGAACTGCGCAAATGAAACATTCATTTTTTTATGTAATAAATTGTTACACTTGATTAGCACTATTGTTTTGTATGTCTGAGATGAGTTGAGCTGAATGTTGGTCTGCAGCAAGTTGTCACTGTCTTCCTTGTTCCAGAGGACACTGAGGAATTCAGACACCATGTGGCCGTGGTAAAGTTGCTGAGGCAGGAAGTTCAGCAAAATACTTGAACTCTTCTGCGACAGATTTTGCTGAGAAACAGCCCTTCTTGTGATCTCACTCAAATATTTCCCTTCGCTATAGGCCATTTAGCACGTTCAAATGTGTCATTATACTGATTTTGACCATCTGCTGTGCAATCATGTGAGGCATTGGTTAGTAAAAGAGCAGCAATTATGGTGAAAAGCCAAGCAGCAATGGAGAAGTTCTGCTCATCATAACTTTGCTTCAAATCCGATTTGGAACACTTTGTTAAAAGGGGGGTGCAGAGCAACAATTTCAGACCAAAGTGGTCAAAAAACATGGTGACTTGGACTGACATTAGTTTAACTGCCATATGGCATATGGACTTGGTGGGATATCAGTGTAATCAGCTTCTCCTTACTCTCACGGATAATGTGCAGTTAGCCAGATGAGCCAGCCTGAGGTAGAGCTCTAGTTCATAACTATTTGCTATTGGCTTCCTGTGCATGGTTAAGTGTGATTTTGTTGGCTGCTTCAATCTGCTCAGTTTGTTTTTGCTGAATTTTCTGCTTGCTCCTGAGCTGTCCACATGGCCCAATGATCCAAAATTGAACAAACAAAATATAGACAATGCTAGCGATCTCTAATCTAAAATTGTTTATGCCAAATGTTAATTTTCTGCCAAAGTCTACTGGGTCTGTAAACAGTTCCAAATTAAAAGTCTTTATTTTTAAACAAATCCAAAACGTGAGACAGAATCAAAGTCAGAATATAGGCAGAAGACAAGATGTGTACATGAGTTAATTGGACATAGATATAAACTAAATAACCAGAAATTTGATTGTGGCGATGAATGCTAAAGCAGAATAACAAAGACCTGAGCATATACTTCACATAGTGGGGAATATGGTAGCTCAGGGGTTAAGGCATTGGTCTACTGAATGGAAGGTTGTGAGTTTCAATCCCAGATCCACCAAGCTGCTACTGCTAGGCCCTTGAGCTAGGCCTTTTAACCCCTGGTTGTATAAAATCTAAGTTGCTAGAAATGTACATGTTAACATAGATATGAGTTATGGGAGCTGTAGATGATGTCCATGCTTCAAGGATGCTCTCTGCTGTTTTTCCGGCATTGACGTCACAGACAAGTTAGACCAAGATGATGATACCAGTCCAGCACTCTTACAGTCTTTGATAGTGATCTCTAACCTAAAATTGTTTATGCCACATGCAAATTTTCTGTCAAATTCTAATTTGAAAAGGGCTAGCAAAAGGGCAATTTCAAAAGAGCTAGAAACCACAAGGTCTGCTTTGGCAACCTAGAACAGGAAGTAGCCGAAGAACAACAACTTTTGGTCTCTGACAAGTCTTGTAATTTCTACACTGTTTTCCTGAATTCAAATTAAAGCATAAAATCTGCATATATGGCCATATTTCTGACTCTGTATATATCTGGCTTTTGGGCATTTTGATGAGCCCTTATCTTAGCCTCCAGTCAAAAACCTTTGGGCACCCCATCAGCTGAAGGACTACACAGAAATAATTGGATTTTTTTTTAAAGTATATAAACATGTGAAAAAATTCTGTCTTTACTTTTCTAACTATGAATTAGATTAGCTTTTGTAACAGATCTGCAGTTGATTTTTTTCATGTGCATGCATTTAAAATTATTAAATTATTTAACAGAAGGCAGCTCATTGGACCAGAGACGAGCTCTTCTTCTGACCTACGACATATTCTGGTGTGATTTTTGAGCTGAAGCCTTGTTTAAAAAAGTCCATGATGAAAACAGAATGTAAAAAATATTATTTTATCTGCATAAAAGTCAAATAGATGTGTTCAGGAAGCAGTAATGTGATACCATGAAAGTGAAGTGAGACCATGAAACAAAACCATAAACTAATCGTTGTTTAATGCTTTAAAATGTAAGTGTTGTTACAATTCACACTTTTCCCCCCAAATTTTAGACAAAGGCTCTACTGATGTAGAGTCTTAAATCCATAAAGCTGCAGAATGAAAGGATGCAGCACATCTGTCAGAGCAAATATAAAACCAGCTCAGAATTATAATAATATACAATACAGCTGAGAGATGCAGGAAACAACATTCACTACTTTTTTTCTCTTATTTCCGTCTTTCTCTCTCTCTGGACCATTCCTCATGCTTGCACTTTCTCTTTGGATTAGTGTGAGTTGCTTACTCTGGCTGTGTGAAATGTTGTTTGTGCTGGTCCACTAATACCTCGAAGCCTGCAACTAGTTTTCGAGTACTTCCTTCTGCACTGTATGTCTTTTAAATGGCTAAAGGCTTATCACGCTCAAACACTACAGGCCGCCAAGTGGATTGGATTGTTCCTTCCGGATTAAGCTCTGAAATATCGCAGCAGTATGTTGACAGAGTGTGGATGGTATTTCTGCATGGCACCATCATTTTTATTATTGCCAACAGCAACCTTTTTGCTATGGTGCAGGTTAGGGGGAGGCTGTATTTTGATCTCGTGGATCTACATTAATGTTTGCATGTTTTTGATAGCACAGTAACTGCTTAGGCTATAATTGCTTACACTTCATGATATTATCATTAATTTGTATAAATTCAAACCAACTTGCTGCAATCTGTTAGACTCAATATCACATTGTTACATTTCATCAATGTGAGTACAGTACAGGGGATTTGTTAATTAAAATAAATATTGTTGAGCCAGAGAAGAAAAAATACTTATGATATGCCTGGGGTTGCTGTGAGTCATCCTGACAATCCTGTGATAGTAATTCACTGTTAGTACTGTGTCGGAGGTGTCAGGTCCAATTTGGCTGGAAATTTGTACGCATATATCGTACGCCAGCTTGTATACATCAGATGGTCCAATTTAGGCATGAAAGAAGTCTACGTTGTGAGATTAGAAAGCCTTGTCCTTCAATGAGAACATATAGTTCACCCAGGTTGCTAGATGTTTTACTTTCAATGCTAAGTGCTTAAGTTTTGTAGAATTATTTATATTAAAAAATATGTGAGATTATATGAAAATATGCGCAAATATGTGAAATAATGAAATATTGTGAAATGCAATACATAAATGGCTTGCTTATGCTTTACATTAGAATTGCAGACATGCCACATGTATTATACTTTTACCATGACACTATAAACTGTTGTAGAAAGGACATTATTTACATTTACACGATTTACTCTATTTATATCATCTCAGGGAGATTTTCCTTGCCACCATGGCCTCAGGCTTGCTCATTAGGGATCAATATTAGAGATAAATAGTAATTTTAAACTTTATAATATTTATTCTGTTTCTATACTTCTGTAAAGCTGTTAAAACAATTTTTAGATTGAAAAGAAACAAGGTAGTCAGTAGCTTATATTTCCATTCCATTGTCTGTACCACTTATCCGATCTATTCTCGGGTCTCAGAGTGCCAACCCATCGCAGGGCACACACACACTCTCATTCACTCATGCAATCACACGCTACAGACAATTTAGAGATGCCAATCAATCTACAATGCATGTCTTTGGACTGGGGGAGCACCCAGAGGAAACTCCCAAGGCAAGGGGAGAACATGCAAACTCCACACACACGGCAGAGGGAGGACTCAAACCTCCAACCCTGGAGGTGTGAGGCAAACGTGCTAACCACCAAGCCACTGTGCCCCACCCCCCACAGCTTATATTCAAAACTAGAATTAGCAAATTTGGTTTTACAGTGTTGGGTTTACTGTGCTAAATGTTTTCAGTTAATTTCGCACTGAAAGGGAAAAAAGGTGCTAGGTTAGGGCGACAGTAACAACAACATACAGTAATAGCAACTCCATAATGTACGGTTAAAAGTCAACAAGACCTGAATGACCTTGAACAAACCTCAGAACAAAAATAAGTAGTTTAATCTAAAACCCAGAGCCCCAGCACACCAGATGAATAGCCTAGGAAAAACTCAAACAGCACAATTCCTATTGAACAAACTGAACATCTCTGACATAACAATGCCACCTCACTGTATAATATACCTCATGAGTGGAACATTGGTCAAATAGTGACATTTTATAAATTATTGATCACTGAAAATATATGTGAGTGAGAGTGTGTGTGTGTGTGCCCTGTGATGGTTTGGCACTCCGTCCAGGGTGTATCCTGCCTTGATGCCCAATGACGCCTGAGATAGGCACAGGCTCCCCGTGACCCGAGAGTAGATCGGATAAGCGGTAGACAATGAATGAATGAATGAAAATATATAAATAGGATTTCAACACAACTGAAAATATTTGGAGTTGAGAATCATGGTCTTTCTGAAAATTTAATGAACATTTTATGAATCATAATGAACACATCATGAAGATACTTCATTGATGTACTACATCAATGTTTCTTCCATCTCCATTATGTAACAAAGTTCAGTTCATCTTTTTTTCCACAGCCATTTGTTTCCTGCAAAAATAAAACCTGAACAAGATAGAACTAGGCTATAATTAATTAAATATAAATAAATATAAGGTGAAATATAGTGATGAGCTAGATGATTAACATAGTCAACAAGAAATTATACATCCTCTTGTTAGACCCTTTAAGGTTGGTTTATTGAACTAATCAACTCTTATATACCGTATCTATGAAACTTATTTCTTATTCCACAGTCACTGATAGGCTTAACTATTAAGTATCACAGTGAAAAAGTACTAGTCAGTAATACACAACATTTTCAGTCTGATTACAGTCTTATGCGTATTAATTTGATATCACGTTTTTTTAAAAATGACTGATACTCCATTAATTTGTTCCCATTTTAATTAGACTATACAGACAAGTGGGCAGAGAGTAGCCCGGTGGCATGTGCATGGACATTGTGACTGCTCATTTATAGATGCTAATGTGTTCCTTTGAATATAGAGGCTCACACAGACAGCACTATTGTGTCTTTATTCCTTTATCAATACATCCCAGCATAATGTTCCAAAACATCTTTATTCGTGTAGAACAGATATTTATTGACTATAATATAATATTTTGACTCTATTAAGCACTTGTTTTGGTATTATACTGATTGTGTGCTTTTTCATATAATGTCAAGGACACTGGAGGTGTGGTTGAATCTTGTAGATGTATCTGTATAGCAGTTCCTTCATCAGGGGTGTTTGAAAATCCGTGTGATTTACACCTAACACATCATGAAAGCTTGTAACAGTCACCTGAGGTGTGAATCAGTGTGAAAGCAGCATTAGCTACATGGCACATCAGTGCACCTACACATTTCAATCATCTATCCAGAATTTCACCGAATTTTTATAATTGTTGCAGCAAAAAATGGATTTTGCTGTGGCTTTTTTCAAAATTTGTGATGTCGCCTTCCCAGCCAATGCCCAAACCCCAGCCACTGGATGCAGTGCCAGTTCCAAGCCTGGAAAAATAGGTGGGTTGCGTCAGGAAGGGCATCCGGCGTAAAACCTGTGCCAAGTTGTTGTGAGGACAAGTTGGCCCGCTGTGGCAACCCCGAATAGGGAGCATCCGAAAGCAACATCTTGTGACGTAACTTGCAGCGTTTTTGTTTTGTTTTGTTTTTTCAGAAAACTACTTCAGTTGGCGAATTTGCCAGCATGGGATTTATCTTTTAAACCTATACCAGTGCAGACATGTGTATGTAATTTCTATGTGTAAATCTGTGAATAATCTGTGGTAATTCGAAAGCTCTCCTAATATCAAAGACTTTGCTTGATTTTGAGTTCTTTTACGTAGTCGAGCGATCCTGGAGGGACAGTATTGGATTATCAGCTTGTAGCTACATAAAATAATACAGAGCACGATTAATTTCTGGCATTTTGGTCATTTCAGAGTTTGCTATTGAACTTCCGGACCGAGACCATCTAAGCAATGTGGTCTCCGTATAGGTTTTTAAAGGATATACATCTTGTTTATTCTGACATGCTGTTCTGCTCAGCATAGTTTTAAAGAGTGACTATTTGAGTTACAGTATCCTTGCTGTCAGCTGGAAACAGTCTGGTCATTGTCCTTCTTGAAGGTTCTGATGTTTGATGAAGATTAACTGTAGATGAATGAATATACTGGTGTTCCTAATAAAGTGGTCAACGAGCGAACGTGCTCATTTTACTCCTCATTTGAATCATCAGTCTTATCTGTTCTGAATATGGACAAAAAAATGTATTACACAGTGATCATTCCTTGAGTTCTGCATATTGCTAGACCCCTAGTATAATGTGACGTGATGCCCAACTAATTTAACTGCTCTTGCACAATGGATACTTTAAAAATTATTACATTATGGGAGATTTTTTTTATATCACTCTGACTGTTTTAACAAATCAGAGGGCTGAAGTTGCACTAATAGCTGCACGACTCATGCTGTGTTTGAGAAAATGTGCTGAGGTGCAGTAATAAATCATATTGGCCCCATAGAGAGAACACACATGTCATGAAAAGACTAAAATGCACTACAGAGCACATGCTGAACATTTTATTGGAAATGTCTTGTTTTACCCAAGCAGCATTGCTATTGAAATCAGGTATCACTTCCTGAGAGTCTTTGTAAAATAAAGCAAGCTTACTTATTCATTCTCAGTGTGTTGCAGCACCAAAGTACAATAAATAGGAATGTGAAAAGAATATGATTATTGTACCATGAATTGTATAATGTCCCAGCTGTCTTCCACAATTTCTTCTACAACTCAAACATGGATCCTTATAACTTAGAGAACACATTCTAACAGAAAATGAAAAGCCTCTGCTAAAGGCTTTTCTTTTTCATCTTTAGATTAGACTGTTTAGGGAGTAAATTGAAAAGGCAGTTTAATGACTGCTGAATGGCCTCCCCTGTTGTGAACAAAGCAAGGAGACTTCAGCAAATGAGATGTGCATCGGTGCACAAAGATTAATGGCCTCTTTGAACCTAGATATTGCAGCGCCTACAATAATCAGAGGCACTTCTCTAATCTGAGGTCTTATGAGTCCCATCCTGTATGTGTGTCTGATAGAGAGAGTGTACACTTCACTGCTTTGAGTCCTTAGCTAGCTCTAGACAGCTGATCCGTGCTGAATGTATGATAGGAATTCATCAAAGTCAGCAATTTACCTTGTGCTTATCTTTATCAGGCAGTGCTTTCTAGAGTTGATAACTGATGACTGAGAAAGATATGATGATGTCAGTCATGGCTGGGGGGTTTAAAATAGGAGGAAGTATAATTGTCTGATTCTGAAGTATATTGTATATCTGTGTATCTCTGTTTGTGTTCTGCTTCCACCTTTATTTGTTGGACTGGCCTCTTGTTTAATTTTCATTCTTTCCTCATAAGTAAGAGTATCAAAAGGCTATTTTCAAAATCAGATCAACAAATTAAGTAGTGTCTGTCTTGTCATGCCAAAAAATAAATAAAAAATACAGCTAAGCTGATATCTAACTAACTATATTTCAATGAAGAAATAGTGGCAGATAGCTAGACCTTTAAAGGAACAAAAAATTCTCAAATGAACTCAAATATTCAAACATGACTTCATATATTCAGTATATTTAGAGTATTTATTAATTACAAATATCTAAGCAGCCTTTGCAAATAGCAGTTTCTCACACTGACCAATTCTGGCCAAGTTACATAAAACAATAAAGAAGACTACAGTTAACATTGCTGGAAGGTTTAAGCTAGTTGTGTGAAAAGTTGATTGGCTAATTGATGACCATGAGGTCCAATCATCTTTAGCTATTTGAGAAACATGCAAACTTAGAATTTACTGACCTGTGCCAGCCATAAATCTCCAACTGTTTTTGATCATTACAATTTGACAATTAATAGTTTTACTCTCTCCTGAGTCACTTAATCAAGATTGTGAAGTTATAACAATTAAACAATCATATGACTAGTTCACAAAGGTAGGTTTCACATATTAAGCAAAAATGTTGCATTAAAAGTGTTTCACACATATTTTCACATATTAAGCAAAAGTTTAGCATTATCTACCTTATCTGATTTTTCAACATATGCTTGGTTGAGTGTGCACAAACATGAATAGTGGTTAATTTGAGTGAGATAGCATTAGATTTTAGTGCGATCCTACATTTACATTTCTGGAACTTGACAGACGCCCTTATCCAGAGTGGCATACAAAAGCCTCTATCAATGTATACATTAACACTGGTTCAATAGGTCACAGACGTAGGATACGATCAACCTAAAAACTGTGCTGGAAAAACATGTGTTGGGAGAATTTTTTTTTTTACACAACATACAATACATAAAACAAACAGGGAAAATAAGAGCTAGTTTAAGTGTTTCAGAAAGAGGTAGGTCGTTTAAAGATCTGTCGTTTAAAGACCTAGCTGTTCGGACATCTACCAGAACCTACCAAGATTTATGACCAAAGCTCAGTGTTAACTTTGTTAAATTTTGGCTAAAAGTTTATTTGCCAGTTTCATCTATGTTTTAAATAAATAAGCTCATCCTCAACATCCATTTATACTTTAGCACATAGATGCACCATATCAAATGTCAGCTAGATCTGGCTTATGGTTACAGAGAAAGAGTTATCTGACCTCAGCTCTGCCCCTATGACCACACCCCAAACTTTTCATATGACCATGGAAATTTGTTCTATATATAGCTTTCAGGTTTCAAATTTATTAAAAAATTTTAGGCAATACCATGTTAAAGCAATAGCCTGTGGGCAACACAAAAGAGCAGGAAGCAGAGCTGGATAATGAATAATGCAAGCTAACTTTGTTCTGTTCAGGATTTTGTTCTTTGAAGCTTGAATGATTTGTGATTATTGTTTGTAGTACTCCTGTACACCAGCATTTGTGCACATATGCTTCTCTCTTTCCCTGGGAGTGCATGATTTATGAAGTGTTGTAATGGTTTAAAGGCAGACTTGTTGAGCTCGTGTCCCATACTGCTTACAAACTGAAGCAGTTTAACAGCGGTTACATTTTAGGGTTGGTTATTTGTGAGCATCGATACCAGGATTCATTCATCATTTTATTTGTCATGGTGTTGGACTCAAATGTGAATTCTTGGAGCCTTCTAAAAACCTTAACTTAAGTTTGTTAATTTAGGAATGGCTAATTAGGATGACTGTTAGCTTTGACAGTCAATTACATGGCTTATTGCTAAATGTTAAAACCAGTTTTGAAAAATACTGAAACCAGTGAGCTATAAACCACCAAGAACACATATAATGCGACATACACTATTGTTACGGCCGGTAGTGTCCGGCAGGATATAACAGACCCAACGCGAAGCTTGACGTGAAAATCTGGGTTTTATTAACATAAAGCACGAGACATGAACATGAAACAGAAACCGCGACACCACATCGGCCTACACACGAACGAGGACTAGCAACTAAAGCAGACAAAGACAGGACTATAAATAGGAAACGTAATCATGAAACATTAGGAACAGGTGAACATCAATCAAGACACATTAGGTTAGGGCAGGGCTTAACTGACACATGGCTGATGTAAACAAAAACAGACATGACATAACAAACCCCTGCTGAGATCCCCCTAGTGGTTCAACCCCAGCCCTGCTATCCGTAACATCTCCCCCCTCTCAAAGGCGCGGCTCCCGACGCGCCAAACCTTAGCCCTCCCCAAAAAGTCCGGTCCAGCGATGGGTCCTGAGGAGGAGCTAGGAACATAGAGAGGCTGGTGGGGGGAGCGAGAAGCAGGGCGAGGCACTTGGGGGGGGGGAGCGAGAAGCAAAAGCAAAGCGAGTGGGGGGAAGCGAGGACCAAGGCGAGGCAAGTGGGGGGAACGAGGGTCAAGGCGAGGCAAGTGGGGGGAGCAAAGGACCTGACGGCAAGGCCAAAGGGTCCCATGCGACGTCCACAACAGAGTGGAAGCGCCGAGCGACGTCCACCGCCGAGCAGCAGGGCCAAGCGACGTCCACCGCCGAGCACTTGCACCGAGCGACGTCCACCGACGAACGATGGCTCCAGGGCGACGATGTCCGTCTCACTGAGGTCTGGAACTCCCCAAGGGGCGGGAGGGTGGGAGCTAGGTGCTGCCGGAACTCTCCTCCGCTGGCGACGGGCAGGGCAGCGCCCCCCACGGAACTACATTGTGGGGCGATGCCCCCCACAGGAACATGGGCGGAGCAAGAGTCGGAGCAAACAAAACAAAAAAAAAGTTCAAGGTCCGGGGCCCTGGCCGGCACTCTCCTCTGCTGGCGAGCATTGGGGCAACGCCCCCCACGGAAGCTACATCGTGGGGCGACGCCCCCCACCGGAACCTAGGCGGAGCGAGAGCCGGAAACAAAACCTTGAAACTCCGGCCCTTGGCCGGAACTCTCCTCCGCTGAATGAAAACGGGGCCACGCCCCCCACGGAAGCTACATCGTGGGGCGACGCCCCCCACGGGAACATGGACGGAGCGAGAGAAAAATCAAAAATCCTCCAAAAACCTAACTTTTCTGCCGGAACCCTCCTCCTTTCCCTAACCACGGGCGGCGAGAGGGGCGGAATAAAAAAAAAAAAACCAAAAAACGCTCCGAACCGGAGCGCAAACTAAAAACAAGCAAAACATTAAAACTCGGAAACGAAAAACTAACCTTCTCGCGGAAGCTTCGCGCTGGATCTGTTCGGTTTGGGCTAGTCCTTCTGTTACGGCCGGTAGTGTCCGGCAGGATATAACAGACCCAACGCGAAGCTTGACGTGAAAATCTGGGTTTTATTAACATAAAGCAAGAGACATGAACATGAAACAGAAACCGCGACACCACATCGGCCTACACACGAACGAGGACTAGCAACTAAAGCAGACAAAGACAGGACTATAAATAGGAAACGTAATCATGAAACATTAGGAACAGGTGAACATCAATCAAGACACATTAGGTTAGGGCAGGGCTTAACTGACACATGGCCGACGTAAACAAAAACAGACATGACATAACAAACCCCTGCTGAGATCCCCCTAGTGGTTCAACCCCAGCCCTGCTACCCGTAACAACTATATTGCTAAATGTTTTGGGACACCCCTCCAAATCATTGAATTCAGGTGTTGTTTTTCAGGGGATTGGCTTGGCCCCTTAGTTCCAGTGAAAGGATCTCTTAATGCTTCAGCATACCAAGACATTTTGAACAATTTAATGCTCCCAACTTTGTGGGAACAGTTTGGGGATGTCCCCTTCCTGTTCCAACATGACTGCACACCAGTGCACAAATAAATAAATAGGTCCATAAATAGAACACCTTTTAGATGAATTACAGTGGAGACTACGAACTAGGCCAAAACTGGGACGTCTGGCTTTACATGCACATGAACTTACTATGGAGTTGGAGCGTCCTTAAGCTATAACAGCTTCAACTCTTCTGGGAAGGCTTTCCACAAAGTTTAGAAATGTATTTATGGGATTTTTTGACCATTCCTCTAGAAGTGCATTTGTGAGGTCAGGCAGTGATGTTGGACGAGAAGGTCTGGCTCACAGTCTCTGCTCTAATTCATCCCAAAGGTGTTCTATCGGGTTGAGGTCAGGACTCTGTGCAGGCCAGTCAAGTTCCTCCACACCAAACTCGCTCATCCATGTCTTTATAGACCCATCCAGCCCTTATTTAGGTGTAATGCATTTAAGCATTTCCTTTACATACATTATTTGTAAGGTTTTGATTCAATTCTGAGTGCCTTATTTGGTGGTTTTTGGTTCAGCATTTCTGTATTGCTCTGCTTGCTCATGTTTTAGACGTGTCCTTGCCTCACTATAATTGTGCCTGCCAATTTGGATTTGTTAATAAAGATTGTACTTACACTGATATCCATCTGCGCTGCATATTCCATATGTCCAGGTATATGTCTATAATGGTTTTGTTATACAGGCCAGTTGTTTGATAGTGGCACATTTGGTTAATTACAATGGCTGTGTTTCAAAGGTTGGTTAGCACACATGAATCAATCAGGTTATCCTGATTGTAGATGAATTTTGTTTTGCTAGATATAAAAGTAGATGCGTAGCATGATAGTGCAGCATATAGTGTTGCCACCATTCTGCTACATGGTATTAAATTTTTCCTTTCTGGGCTCTTAGATTATAAACTATAGGACATTGTGCCATACAACATGTCATAATTACTTAACATACATTTGTGAGTTTGTCTTCTGTTTGGTAATATTCACTCTATCACCAATAATACAGTGCACATAAAATGAATATTTGCCTGCTGTTTTTCACCCTCCTGTATACACGTACAGGAAAATCTTCAATTCAAGAGTATTGCCTTTGCATATGATTTCAAAAGCTGCATTTTTTTTTTTTTTAAATTTGGATGTTTGCATTCTTCTAAAAGAAAACCAAGCTGTTAGGCCATCTTGCAACTCAGAGCTTTCAGTCAAACCTTGAAGAGCTTTTAGTTTTCACGATCATTGGGTCAAAATGATAAATTACAAAAAACCTACACAGTTGTGCTTTATGAAAAATAAGTTCTTCCAGACATTGCATGTTTTCCTTGGCCCTTAAATCGATGCTGTAATTATATGTTCACACCTAGCCAATGGCTTAGTGTCTCCATCTCCACTTACCCTCTCTGCTTAAGTAATGTTTTTATGTGCACCCATGTAATTCATAAGGAGAAAATGATGCTCTCTGATCCTCTCTTTCTGCCAACACACTGCAATGAGTCATCAGCCATGTGGGCTTGTGAGGAGTTTCACAGAGGACATGGTAGATTATAAGATGCTGGGTGAATTGTTAGACACTGTGTGAGGGGTTATAAATAATGATCATATAAAATGTTTTTTAAATCGTAACAAAAATGACATTTTAATTCAATTACAATTTGAAAGAAATAATTTCACTTCTTATTATGAATTATTTATTCTTTATTTTTAAATACAATAATGTGCTAATATTGTTAACATGAGTGAGGGAATTTCCTGGGTGTGGTCAATAAATAAAGTCAAGAAGTAAAATTAGCATTGCATGAACAATATCTGAGTGCTAAAAGAGCTTCCAGTTAGTGCCTTTTCCTATGAGAGAATGGTTGTAGCACAGTTTCATGAGCAGATTTGCTACTAAATTCACTCCCATCTCAATAATATATCTTGATAAAGCCAGTCTTCAGAGATTCAGCAGTAACATCTGGAAATAGTTTGAATACACAGCTAATATGAATGCAAAAAATTCCAGTAATCCATTATACAGCATCCCCATTATACACCATTTGTATGCAGAATGATTTGAAACATACTCTACATTCAACAAACCCCACCATCATTCCATCATCTGACTGGGATATATAATGACCTGTAATTCAAGACCTTTTGTTAGAGACATTTTTGTGCACGTCTCTTGGCAGTTTGGACACCTACCCAATGAGTAACACCTGATCAGAAACGTCCAGTGATTTAGCATTTAGCTATAATCAGTCATTACAAAAATGTTGTTGCTACTTTTAGTCAGTCCTGGTCTGCCTTGATTCCTTGATTGGGCCCCTTTGGTTTATAGCTTGTATGAGATTTAGTATCTCCAGGTTTTCACTCTAGCTTAGCCTTCGATGTCTCATTGTCTTTTTTGTTAAATGTTTAAATATTATGGTGGCGGCACGGTGGCTTAGTGGTTAGCACGTTCGCCTCACATGTCCTGGGTTCGAGTTTTGCTCTCGCTCCCGCTCACTGTGTGTGTGGAGTTTGCTTGGTGAGTTTCCTCCCACAGTCCAAAGACATGCTTCTAGGCTGATTGGAGTCTCTAAATTGCCCTGCGTGTGTGCCCTGCGATGGGTTGGCACTCCCAGCCAGGGTGTATCCAATCTTTGTATTGACGTGTATCCTGATGCCCAATGATGCCTGAGATAGGCTCCCCGTGAACTGATGATAGGTCGGATAAGCGGTACGACAATGGAAAAAAAAATTATGGTTTCTCCTATGTGATTGTTTTTTAATCCAGTCTGTAATCCAATATTGCATCTATACAGGGATGTGATAGCTTAGTGGATGGATTCAAATCCAAGCTCCACCAAGCTGCTACTGATGTTGTATAAAATGAGATAAAAATGTAAGTTGCTCTGGATAAGGGTGTCTGCTAAAAAGTATAAATTTACTTACTGTGTATTGTTTTCCCATTAAAACCAAGACTTGGTTCTCATGTTTCAAAGTTTTTTCTAATTCCACATTTCACTGCTTTAGACTACTGATTATAGATTCTGATTATATTCTGGGTTAACTTTGCCTGCTTGTGTTTCGACCCATTATATAGACTTGGATTTGTCCCTATAAAGCACAATAAAGAGTTTACGTGCTTGCATTTTGAACCTTGCCACATGGTAGACTTCTATATAAACATTTTAGCTCCGTTTGTGGATGAACCTACACATTTTAATCATTGGTGCTGCCATCAGCTCAACTTGGCTCAAATGGCCTTCCTCAAAAACAAAACATGTGCATGACAATGTTTATATGTAACATAAATGTAGAAATCATTATTGGTGTTGTAGGAAAAAAACGTGTTGTCAAATGCATATTTGGATTCCTGAATATCCAAGGCACTATTATATGCTATTACATATGCTCCTTGGGTTGTATATCTTGAACTCTGCCTGCTGTAAGAATTAATCAAACTTTCTCCACACTTTAAAATGTAATCCAGTCAGTTCAGTTGATAGAGAATGGTGTATAAGTGAGTGTGTAATTAATGTGGATTGGATTTGGGGTCTCAAATTCTGCTCAGTTTGCCTGGCTGTCATTATATTCATGTGTAAATTTGTACTTGTGCGTATTGTGAGTCACATCTGTCCACTGGGTCTCAGGTGCGCTGAATCCTTTGCCTCAAACAAGTCCATTGTTGCCACAGGGAGTCAGAGCTGTGCCAGCTCGTGTGTCTGTGTGGTTTTGTGTTTCCACTTACTACTTCTATTATTCCAAGGACTTCTATTATTCAAAGGAAAGCAAGCACCTTCCTGCACCTTTCATGCATGGGTGAACAAGCAAACACACACACACACAGACACACACACACACACACACAATATTGCCTGTCGTGTCTATGCACTAATCTGGTGGATTAGATCTAGTCTGTAATTAGATATACATACTCTTTGCTCAGTTTTATTTTGTGTGGTGCATGTGCACGAGTGTTTATGGTTGGCATATACAATCATGTGCCTGTATCACATTGCCACAAGATGGGGCTGCATTCATGCGTTCAAGCAACAATTAATTTCACAGCTCATACACAGTATCACATATTTTAAAGCAACAGCAATGTCGGTCATAAAGGAGGCCATTATATGTGAAAACGAACTTTAATACTTTAAAAATAAATAATAATGTGTGCCCTTTTAAGTGTTTCAAAAAAATATTCTCTACCCTTTTGCACCTGATATTAACATGCAAACTATATGTACATATGGTATTTGGATAATGAGAGCCATGATAATGCTGTTGCATTTATAAAATGTGATACTTCTACAATACAAAATGTGCAAAAGTGCATGAAGGCAATGGAATAAGTATCTGGTTTTTTTTCCCATTTAATGTTCCAAAAACCATATGTGTGTGTATTGAATATAACATAGAGTTGTGATGTATCATGTAAACAGATTTTTTTAAATTAGAAAATAAATGTGTACATAGCTAGAGAGAAAAATCCTTTCAGAAAGGATCTCATTATGTAGAACTTTATGGATTTCAGGAAGATACTTTATTCTAGATATGTTGCCAGACTTCTTTCTCATCCATGCTTGATCACATTCCCTCTCGAGCTTTTCCTTTCTTGAGATTGCACACACAAGCCATGAAAGGCTTCTTGCTGAGTTTATCTTTCTTCATGGTTATAAATCAAAATAATTTGGAGCCAGTCATGCCTGAGATCAGCTCACTGTGTTCTCTTCAAATTTTTGGTCTATGTTTACTCCCACATCCAACTTCAAATGATAGATTCATTTTAAATCAACCTGCATGATGAATAATTCCAAGTGATTAGTGGTGCTGCACGGAACATGTTAACACATTAATTTTATCGTCATTATTCACAATAGCTTCTGGGTATTTTTGTTGTCGATTTTAGTTCCATGAGACATGAAGGCACTCAGTAAAACATTTTTAAATAGATTGAGTTGTAGTTAAATACTGGCTATTGAATGCATAACTTAAATGTGTTATTTGCAGACTATGAGTCTAGGATTCTGGTTTTCTTTGTAATGGAAACGTCTGAATTTAATTCTAGTCCAGTGGTCAGTGATACCATTAAAAAAAAATCACAATTACCATTGCCATATATGTTAAAATATATAAACTAACATCATACAAAACAGTACATAACAACATACAAACCATCAGTATTAAAACAATGCATTTTTCCTTAAAAAATTCCTCTAAAAATGCCATTTTCTGAACAGTTATATTACATACAGCAGCAAACTCTTTGAGCAAATGTTTTAGCTCCACATTTATAATTCAGGACATTCATATTAATCCATATTATTCTGCATATTTTTGCATTTTTTTCTTGATTTCTGTTGTTCCACTTAGTCAGTCACTCAGAATTGTTTAGGAACTATCAGAGGTGGATTTCCGAAGGAAAAAAAAGAGAAAAAAAAACCCCCTAACATACACACTAAATTTAAATGTGGCTTTGTTTGATTGCAAATCCTAGTAACCCCTAGTTTGGGAAGCCCCTACAAACTATATCATTATAAACAAAGATAAACGATTGAATAACAATGGTTTAATATTTGAGCCCATGGGAGCCAGACAAACAGGACAAAACTTTACTCGAGTGTTATCAATTTACTGTGATCGTGCATCATTGTAACAGAAGAGAATATAAAGATCAATTTCTGCCATAAGAGCATCCAACAACCCATCTTGACAAAGTATATAGACTACCTCGTTTGATAACACATGGAAGTAGAAACACGTGCAAGATTTATCTGAGTAAGCTAACCTACTTATTCTGATAGTAAGTAACTTGCACAGCTACATGGTTATATTGTGTTTGTGAGATTAAAATTTGTTTGAAATAAACAGTTCATATATTAAATTTTAAAACTGCAAATGCGTATGGTCTCCACAGGTCAAAAAATATAGCACAATAGAGAGAGAGAGAGAGATAGTGAGAGGGAGAGAGAGAAAGAGAGAGAGAGAGAGCGCTCTAACAATATTTCTCAGTATTGAAAAGAACTGTAATCAATTACTCAATTTACTAACTTAGTTCTACTTATTTTGAATAAACATGAATATTTTTGTAGGGATCCATTTTATGCTATGCAACACAACTATAGTCATCCATAAAATGCTATTAATTTGGCAATAAATTGGAAAACTGGATAAGTGAGAAAGGGCTTTTGACATTTGCAGTTTATGTAGACAAATTAAAACATAGGTAAGCATAGTTATTAGCTATTAAGGGGTTGTGCCACAAGCAGAACAACACAAGCAGTCACTTTGACAGAGATGTACACGTCGTCTCTGGAACTGTACTGGAGCATGAACACAATTCTTTTTTAAAGTAGGTTGAGGTCTGGTGATGTGAAGACATTAGCAATGTAATTTATATGATTGTCATAATTATCAAACCATTTGGTAAACTCTCATGCATGATAGATGGAGTGGAGTCATACTGAAGAAACCACTCCTGTTTAGTAATCACGCCAGTAAAATGCCTTCCACAGCATAAATGAACCAATGTGTTTTCCTTTAATATGTCACCTCCATGTATCTTCATTTGAAGTGACATAAGCTGTAATTGTTTAAATCATATTCTTCCAGTTCCATCAATCAAAAGAAGAGGAAATGTTTATTGAATGAGAAAAGCTTCAGGGATTTATGTAAGAGACATTTAGTTGTTAAATTGTCGGAACTCAGAGTCCCCTCTGAGTGGACACTCTTCTGGGTGGTTCTGAAGTCTTCTCCAATTACCTATATTTACCAAAGATTTTACTAATTTATAAGAAAGTAAAACTTAACTCTGAAGAAGAAGTTGCTTTCAGCTGCTCCCTGTTCGGGGTCGCCACAGCGGACCAACTGGTCCGCACAACAACTTGGCACAGGTTTTACGCCGGATGCCCTTCCTGCCGCAACCCTCCCATTTTTCCGGGCTTGGGACCAGCACTGCATCCAGTGGCTGGGGATCGAACCCGGGCCTTCCGTTTGATAAGGCGAGAAATCTACCACTGAGCCACCAATGCCTCTAAAACTTAACTCTGAATTATGGATAAAAAACTAGTCTTAGAGTTGATTTATCTTAACTGAGTAACTTTACAGATTAGCCATTAACTTTTACTTTAGTTTAAAGATTTAAAGATGAAGTAAATTAGATTTGGTTTACTGATTGAAGTTGATTGGCTTTGATTTGCGAAACGGAGTACATTTTCAGAAAATTTTCAACAACATTCATGATCACATTTCCAAAAGCAATAACTGACATTTTACTATTAACATGAACTTATATCAGCAAAATGCTCAGAAAATTGAGCTGCTAAAACTAAAGCACCAATTGACACTAAACCAGAACTGAACGTTTGCTGAAAATGTCAAAATGTCTGGTCTTGTGATGAATGCATTTAGCACTGATGGCCTCTAACACATTTGTCACCCACAATCAGTCACTTTGAACCTTGGTTTGTTTGTTAGTGTGCTTCAGGGTCTAAAAGTGAGAACATATAGAGCAGAATTGTCAGTGACAGATTACAGAGTCCTACAGAGCAGGTGGAAGATTTATTTTTCTTGTGGGCTACAATCAATACAACCCTGCCCACCTAGGTAATCTGTTAAAGGATATAATTCGGGTCTGGTTGAAAGTCTTTTTATCAGGCCGGTCAGGCTGTCACTAAATCCTGGCTATAGCAGTTTTATCTAACACTTCTGATTAAGTAACCAAGCCATTTGCATTGCATTTTTAGACCACAGAGGAAATGGCTGGCTGGCTGAGTTCTTTATGGCTTTATAGTAATGAAAATGGCTTGTTAATTACTAACTGCAATGCAATGATGGGGATTCAACATTGTAGGGCTGTAGCAATAGATATTTCTGTAATCCAAAACAACATCTGTGTTGTTGTTGGTGAGTAGGACAGATCATTAGAAATAGTTTGTAGAAGTAAAACTGATACATAGTTAGAGACTTACATAATGATTGGCATATTTTGAGTCTGTTTCCTCTCAAGGTTTCTTCCTCATATTGTATGAGGGAGTTTTCCTTGCCTCCATTGCCTACGGCTTGTTCATTAGGAATAAATATAAATGTAACATTTCTGTAAAGCTGCTTTGCTGCTTTTTTAACAATGTCCGTTGTTACAAAAATTAGTCCACGGTACAAAAAATTGAATAAAATATTATAATAAGTAAAGAATAAAATATGAGTCTTGCTGTTATAGGAAAATAATTTTATATTATTATCCTACCAACTGTTACATCTCAGTTCCTGCTTCCTGTGCTTTGTAAAGCAGAACTCTTCTAAACAAGGTTGCAATTATCACAAGCGGCTAATGAGAAAAAGTCAGAGATACTTCACACAGCAGAGCATCAGAGGCACCAGAGCTCCCAGGAGTCTTCAGAGAAATTCCCTCTAAGTTATTATAAAGAAAGTAAGTGTACACAACTCCATTTCTTCCTCTCTGCTTGTTCCTCCAATTCATATCTAACAGTCAATAAATTCCTTCTACTAAGGCCAAACATATTTAATGTGGAATTGTAGTGTTAATACTTTATGACAGTGTCATATCTTACAGTATCAGTGTTATATAGATAATATAGTGACTATCAGTTACTAAAATATACCTATTTTGCTCTGTTTTGAAAGTGATGCTCTATTTGTTACTTTATTATTTGCATAAACTGCTCGCCTTAAATATACTAATGTACTAAGTATTAAAGATAAGGTTATTTTTGCTGAGAAGCCTTTATACTAACACAGTCCCTCATGATATCAGTTATAATACTTTACTCTTAGACTTACTGTCTCCTATTGTTGTTCCTAATAGAGCAATGATTGTTCTTCTTGATATATATCATATTAAATATCTCTTAGAGTGTAATATGCTCAGCTTATGTTCATCTTTTAGTTTTTAGACTCACATAACCACAACATATTGCACCGTTTATGTTTATTGAAATTCATTTAGTTATAAAGATGCATTTGACTCAGGATTTAACATGATGAAAGTCTTCACTGGACTCTCCAAGCACTCACTGATGGCTCTAAATGATGTCAAATGAAAGCTGCTGTGTGGAATAGCGCCATTTAGGAATGAAATGAGTTAGACAGATAGGAGACCGCGCGGCGTATCGTTCTGCAGTCGGAAGATCTTTTAACAGGAACATCTTTTAATTACGGGACACATTGACTACTTCATTATCTGTAGCACCGAGAGATATTTCTGACAGCGAGCATCTCCTGAGATAACTAAGAGAAGTTCTAACATCTAGTTTCATTTTCTTTGATGAATCATTTTATCTGTTTATGCCTTCCTACTGATTTGTAGTTAAGGATCAGTAGATATGTAATTAAAGATTCTTTGTTTTGATGAGTCATTTGTGCTAAAAATGTAAACGAACATAAGAATTCATTAAAAATAATTGTCACTAAATTGTATAATGCCATATTATCCACCACTGCAGGGCAAAACAAATTTACGTTCCACTGATATACTAGGAATAATCATTAATCTGTTACGTTATTAGCACACGTTTCAAGAAGAAGGAATCTGGTAAAAGCTTAATGCCCCCAGCCACTCATTTATGCTTTAAGCAGAAGTTTGAGGTACTTTTCTAAAAGTAAAAAGAATGACACTGCTGTCAGGAAGCTGATAAGAACAAACAAATCAGTCATGACACACTTCAGACAATGTCCCCACGGTTCACGTCACCGTTGTCTGCGCACATTTCACTCTTTTTTCACAGAGTGACAGAAGTAAGAAGTAAGTAAGAAGTTCAGGAAGCAGCTTTGTTGTTTGGCAACTCAGAGAACTTCGAATCCTCCAGCTTAATGTCTACTGATACGGAAATAGCACCATGTTTCACAGTTTAAAATGTAGTTACTGTCTAGTTACAAGTGAGACTGAAGAATATTATGTTCCTGTTGAGTTGTACCTCTGGAAATTTGGCTCTGGGAATGAACCCCAGCACTGATTTAGTTTAGATATGAATTATTCATTAAAATTGATTTTCTGACTGAGTTCCCACATTAAAAACGACCAACATTCATGTTTCTCAGTTGATTCAGAACAGACATCATATCCGCTGCAAACAATGGTAACATCTGTACATGGCTTCAAGCCCGGATACTCTCCTCCATACTATGTTATGCTTTTTGTCTGATTTTTGTTGCTGTGGTAGCAAATTTCTGACATCAAAAAGCACCAGGCATCAAATAACAACAACAACAAAACATTAAACCCAATATGGCTGAGTAAACTGGTTGACATACTCATAAACTGTAGTCAGATTTGTCTTAAATTAGTCCAGTTGGAAAAAGAGAATGGCAGCAAAAATAAATAAAACTAATATAAAATAAATAAATATAGGTGTGTATGGGTGTATGAATGTGTGTGCATGGTCTGATGGATTGGTATCCCTGCCCTATGTGCAATGCTACTGGAAACACATTGGATCCACAGTGACCCTGACCAGAAAGTAAAATAAAATAAATAAAATAGTAAAATAAAAAGTAAAGGAAATGCATTAATTGCAACAGAAAATCTGTCTTTCTCAAATCATATGATATTCCAAATCAGATCTATATTCTGTTACACCATCGTGGTTAACCTTCCAAAAAAAAACAAACATAGAAAATAGCAAATATACAAATTATGAGTTATGAGAATTATTTTACCAACTCCCATAACCCGTCATTATTTATTTATTTATTTATTTATTTATTTATTTATTTATTTATTTATTTATTTATTTTTTACAAATCAGGAGACCATGATGGAATAATTGATATTGATGGAAAACATTATCCACTGATCACTCACAGTTCTCATATAATTAATGACTTTGGTGAATGTGATAGTTTAGCTGGTCCTTCAGCGGTGTATAATGGTTACAGCAACAATAGGCCTACATGCATTCTTCCTAATGCTTATCTCTGTCTGAAAAGGGACCCTCCATTAGCTAATAACTGCAAAACCTCATCCTTGGCACTTTGTATCTTCGCAACAGCCTTGTCATATTGAGTGCATTAGAACTAGTAATGGACAAAATGGTGGCTCTGGTATTGCTCTTCAAGACCATTACAGAGCGCATGTTTTGTGGCCTAATGCACCAGTGCGTTGTTAGTTATCTCAACCTGCAAATTAAATAGATGTCACAAAATGACAATGGTTATTTTACTTGGAAGTCCTACAGTTTCACATACTGACATATAATGATGATTTTTATTGTACCTAAATGTATTACCTATACAGTTGCACTACCTTCAGACCATTAGCTTTAATGTCTATCTGACTATGTTTAAATATGTGCTGGAGCATGGACGGTCTTAATGGAATATGGTTTGTCAGGCAGAATTAGGGGTCAGTATTAACATGCAAATGGAATATGCAAATCTGTTAGAAAGTACAGATTTACCTAGAACAGAACACATAAACCCAATAACTTTATGTAGTATGATTGTATTCCGTGGTATGCCAAAGTGTGAAATTAAATTTGAATCATGTTGATATGATCCATATTTTCTGAAATGTCAGCAGGTTCATTTGATGAATGTAAAAGCAGAGCTCTGTGCTTTAGAGAAGAAAAAACTGATTTGTGATGTGTGTGCAGCAGACAAAAGATGGCCCACTGAGAACATTTCTTTAATGGTAGGCCTGGTAAGGATTAGTATGACTATAAAGCTACATTTAACAACGTTTTACGCAGTCAGCGTGTTTTTACTCATGAAAATTTCCAAACTACGTGGTTGGAACAGATTAATATTTCATGAAAATGCTGAGCAGCATTGTGATTACACTGCACTATATGTTTAGTCTACTAACCTTGTATTAGATAGAATTTTATTATAATACGAAACAATATGCCATCCAGACCTTTATTAGTTCTTTGTAGTGCTACATTAATAATTGATTTGTCTTTTAATATCATTCAATCAAATGACTAATAGGTTTCTTTTTCCTTTTGTGCCAGACATTTCTGAAGGTGTTAGTATGGCATATTGCATTGGTATTCTTTAGTAACATTGTTATGCTGTGTTAAGGAATCCAGTAACAATACGCACCCACACAAAAACAGCATGTGTGTTAAGTCTTGGGTTTATGTAAGCTGTTCGATCCCATTTTACCTGCCTCCACAATTGTGAGTTCTGTCTTCTTTCCCTGTCACAGTGATGAAAACTGTCAGCATTATCACGTCTCAGCACTCGGCTGACCTAGTTAACACCATGAATGCCTCTGACTATCAGGCACATTCTTTGAACATTTTTGATATAACATTGGAAATCTCCATGTGCTTTTCAGACTATTTTAGAATGGGTTGTCTAGAACAAATAACCTTTAAGCTGGACAAAAGATTTATTAGGTTTTAGTTCCCCCAAATGGAGGTCAGTGGTATATTTGTATACCATTTGTATCTGTACATGTAACAAGCTCTAGTTCAAAGGATGGTACATTAAAATTTTGTAGCAAATTGGGCATGTGGTGAGGAAAAACGTTTCCCTTGAGCTAAAATGAGGAAGGAAAGAAGGAAGGAGGAAAGCTTTACAGCAGGGGCTTCCAAAATCTGGCCTCATGGCCCATGGACAGATGTTAACTGTCCCACAGCTGCTCTACTAGAATAAATGACAGGTGAACATGTTGCAATTTTATCCTTGTACCTGATGTTGGCAGCAGACTGTGTTAACACAATTAGCTTAAATGCAAGAGCCTGTTTTCCTCTGACTAGATTTGCAAATTAATTTAGAAAATGAGCTGGAAACCACTATGTATGGAAAACCTTTTGTGAATTCTTGAAAGTAATTGACTTTCAGTTTCTCCAATTTAGGTTGAGAAAGTCTAGAAAAACAAAGAAACATGAGGAGAGAAGTAGTAAAGTAGTGAAGTAAAGCATCAGGATCAGTTCAGCAGATTAGTGGCACCAGCATTATTTCAGCATCACATCAGCAAGAGCATAAAATGACTGTAAAGGAGTGCATATTGTGCATACATCACAGTGCAAGCAGCAGGTCTAGCAATGACAGTATAACCAAAGGGAAGAGGCAGAAGGTAACAGGCATGATGGCACCCTGGGACATCAATCTCCTACTACTGAACCATTAACAAACCCATAGGGGGCAGGCTGCGGTAGCAGGACTATAATTTCTGAAAAAGTACAAAATGTCAGTGGATAAATATTGAGAATCTGATTTTGAATTGTTTTTCTCTCGAAAATCGATCTGAGGAATTTTTCCCACATAATTTTATTTAAGCAAAATCCAACAAGCAAATGAATATTGGCATGGCCATGATTCACCAAAGTAATCATAGCTGTGCTGATATAGGGTATAACTGCACAATACAACAGTTTTATAAACATGTCAAATAAATGACATTTTGGATACAATAAGGCCAAATGTTCTGTGTATTTTTGCTCCGTTATTAGAAATAGATCCTGAAGAAACTGCAATCACTTTGAAGCACATTGGCTAGCTGGCTTTATTTAATACTGACATTAATTTAAACATTCCCGTTAAAGGTGCTTTTGGTAAAATTGGTGTCCCTAATACATTTTCATCTTCATTTGATAGCTTTCATATTTTAAGGCGAAAGTTATATCTTAGCGTTTGTCCTGCACAATGGCAGGGTCCGCTGTTTTTAGCAGATCATTTGAGCCGCATGATTTGGCACAGGTTTTACGCCGGATGCCCTTCCCGTCGCAACCCTCCCATTTTTATCTGGGCTTGGGACCGGCACTGAGAGTTAACTCTTCAGTGTTAAGCCAAAAGTTATATTTCTGAAAAAATGTTGTTAGCCATGTCTGCTGATGATGTTGCTCACTCTACTGTGAAGGAAATGGTAGCTCAGTGGTTAAGGCATTGGCTTACTGATCAGAAAGTTGTGAGTTTGAATCCCAGGGCCATTAAGCTGCCACTGCTGGGACCCTGAGCAAGGCCCTTTAATTGCTCAGTTGTATAAAAAAATTAGATGAATGTAAGTCCCTCTGGATAAGGGTGTCTGCCAAATGCCATAAATGGAAATGTACTATGATAACAGTATTGAACCAAGAGGTTTCATGTGGTGAACACAGAAGAGCAGAGTGATAAAAGCACTGCTTGACCAATCAAATTGGTGGACTAAAACTAACTGTTCAATATTTTGCTTTTTGTTAAAAAAAAAAAAAGTAAATATGCACTGCAGTGCTCTTGTTCTCAATCTGAATGTAGTCAGCGAATGGAAAATTACAATCAGCTCAGCACAGCTGATGTTTTTCAGGCACGTCTCTGATTTTTCAGTATTTATTCACATCTGCCTGGCATGATTTTCAGCTCAATTGAGTGTGTGTTAGGAAGGAAGCACGATCAGTCATTCAGAGGACTCAGGGGAAAGAGATAGAGTTGATTGTGTGAGAAAGTTTAACTCTCTGATATGCCATTAGGTTATATGCAAAGATTTAGAAAATAGTTTTACATATATTATATGTAGCATTGCATTAGGACAGAGGGAGCACAAGCCAGAGACACCAATTAGGGAGACAGCGAGAAAAAATAGGTCTGACCATGCCATTGATGAATGCTGAAAGTCAAAGCACTTCTTTGACCTCTTTTCTTTAGGATTGTTAATCATTTTAAACCTTTCACATTTTTAACCTGCCATGCCAGCTAACATACGTCATATTTTCTGGATATACTATGTAAGCATACACCCACTGCATGCTAAAGTGCACTAACAGAAGAAACCATGCAATTTAGCTTTCAGCTTCAGTAAAATTTCTATTTACGCAAGGTTTTCACATCATATAATGGAGTCCACGGAATGGAGCCCTTCTAAAGGTTAAACTCTAAAATCACACTTAGTACTCAGTAACTATTTCTGATATGCCTTTAAACGAGCTCTTATTAAATGAAGGTTTAAAAGCGTTCTAATTGAGTAAATTATCATAATTTTAGAGATCCCCAGCTCTAGACTGCCACAGGGAATGCAGGCTGGTGGCACAGCAGTTATGCAGAGGTTTTATACATTAAACTTTATATAGTGGGAGTCTGGGAGGAAAAAAGAAATTGCTTTTAAATCTCTTACTGTAAGAACCACATTAGTACCAACAGGGTAAGGGTTAGGGTTAGGGTGTGCAGGTAAAACTACAGTGAGAACTCATCTGAATGCGGATGAAGAAAATCCAGGTTAATGAATCATTTATAATTCTGGTGGGAATATTTAGTTTCACTTGGACGACAAACACATTTACACACATTACTAAATTGATCAATTTTAAACCAGTACTCGAGTGTCCTAGTGTGCGATCTCACACTCCAGAGGCTTTGATGAAACTTTCTCCACAGGGTGAGAATTGGCAATTACTAGATTGCATGCTACAATATTTTAATATTTCAACATTTCATAGCTTCTCCCTTCTAATTTTCACCCAGGATTAATTCTTCACACTGCCATCACCGTGCAATGGCTAAGTCTAGATGAATGCGATCTGTACCATACTTCACTAGATTTGTTTTGCCCATAAAGTCACATCTGCCAAATCTGTAAATCCATAGCAAATCTATTCATGAAATATACATCCTACACAACATATACTGTACATGTTCACCCACCTATACGCTTATATGCTATATCTTCCATGCAGAAAGATTGTGCTAGCAGAAAAACAGACGGAATATTTTTCAAGGCTGCCATGTTTGGGGAAACGGTCCATTTTTAATGCGAATGCTCGTCACTGAACTCACAAAGCACATTGTGAGGGCAAATCTCTAAATTATGCTATATTTTTTTGGAAAGAACAGTGAGTCTGTAGGAAATCCCAAAGGGTTGTGGAGGTGGCTCCCTATATCTGGTATGTGAGTGTAGGAGTGTCCCAGAAGCACTTAAGTTTAAATGTATTGTGCCACATCAGCAGCTGCTAGAACAGGAGCAACATAAGAACCCACAGTCCTCTAGTACAAAGTCAGCATCTCTTGGTCTCTCAGTGGAAAACCTTTGGGGCTCAACATTTGACATATCATAATGTGAAATGTAATGAGTATGTAATGAATGTTGTATGTTATAAATGCAGGTTTTTGGCATGCGTACTACATGTATTTGATTTCTGGAAGTCTTATCAAGGTTATTTTTGAGTGTAAATCCTTGTTCAGGTTTAATAGGCCTTTAATAGGTTTAAGGCCATATTGCATGTAGAAAATGAGAAGTTTATTATCAAATAGTGCAAAACATTATTCTCCATGATAGGTTTAAACAAATAAGAGCAACTTTGTTGATATGTTAACTAATTAGTTTATTTCCTAACAATTGTATACCACTATGTTACTCAGAGGATTACATTTGTTGATCCATCACTTAATGGGCTCGTCAGTTAATTTATTTGCCGTGGTTTGAAGTGGTTGCAGGACTATAAGTGCGGAGTTATTTCCCGTTATGCAGCTCAAGCTTGAACCCACAGTGGGATTTTATACCTAAGTTGAACACTCCATTTAGAGCTGTAGAACAGTTGAGCCTTGGTCCGATGACCACAACCTGTTTTCAAAAAGCAAAAACAAGAAAACAATGCTGACTAAACAGTCAAATGTCATGGATTACTGGTGTAGAGGTCAGAATGTATGATCATTTTCCACTTTTGATTTTACAACTCCCTTGATTTTTTTTTTTAACGCTGTACATGAGAAAATAAATTGTGCAAACCATATGACTAGGTGCTTTTGTTAGATTAGAACTTTCCAATGTGGGTGACTTTGCTGCCTCTGGACCATATAATAAAGCTAATAGCAGCTTTAAAGAGCACTTAGTTCTGTGTGTCACTTCCACCTCCACGGCTCATTTGCTTTTGTCTGACGTGTGGGTGGGTTGCACATTGAGAGGCAGCGTGAGCAGCAGTGCAGCATTACTTTTAGAGATGGGGATTCCCACTGAATGTCAAAAGAAGAAGATAAATTACCAGAGCTGTACTGTGGTGTTCAGGCACTGGTGTGCCAATATTTTGGCAGACTCTTTTTTGATATTCAATCAATCGATCAATCAATCAATCAAGCGTTTTACTTATTTAATATTTCTTTATTTATTTAGTTACTTAGTGTAATTGTCAGGAACCACTGGGACAGTTCAATGCCAGACCATCAGAGGTGGTGCTGGCAGGTGAGTCATCGTAGCCTGCTTTGTTGTTTGTATTTCCGATGTGTTTTATGCCACGCCCCTCCTATTGTTCTGCCTTCCCGCCTTGTCACCTGTTCCTCATTTACCTTGATGTTTTGACCTGTATATATAAATATATATGAGCCCTTGTGTACCTGTCTTCGTCAGTCTTTGGATGTTAGTATGTTTGTATGTATGTATCTTTGTCTGTTTGTTTGATGTCCAGTTTGTTTGCGCTGTCATGTCCTGGGTTTCCAGGCTCATGTTGTGTTTTGTTAACCATGCTTAAGTTATGTTTTATGTTTGTACTGCCTTACCCCTGTGAATAAAGCAGAGCTTGTTTAATCCTGCGAATGGGTCTTATTCATGTTGTGCGGGCGCACGCGGCTTCCATGGAGATCCGGGTTCGAGCCCGTAGGGTGCGGGGGGGGCCTCAATATTACAGAATGACTGACCATTTTTGAAGAACCAACAGGATTACACAGTGAGTTCCTGTTTTTTGCAAGGACCTGTTGTGTACTGGTGAAGGCCCTGGACTATCAGTGGACGACATCCGGCTGACCACCTGTTTGGGTGGACTCCTTTGCTCTGTTTCCTCAGGGAGGTGCTTCCAGTCCTGTCCTGGTCGAGGACCCGCTCCACTTCATGATCCCGTGGAGGATGCCGCTCGGCACCATGTTTAGTGGAGGGCACTTCCCTTTTTATCTGGGGGCGCTTCAGGAGCTGTGCTTTAGAGGGGGGACTATGTCAGGAACCAGGAACAACTGAGTTTATACCACAGTGTGGTTGAATACTCGAATCTGATTGGTTGGAGTGTTCATTGTTTTTATATAACAGCATGGTATGGGCAGTAGTTCCAGATGCCATGTGAATGCTAGGTTTATAATATAATGTGTTCATTCTGATATGTTACTGTTTCTATAGTAACAGCTCATTCAAAGCTTAATAAGAAACTGACATAAAAAACATGTTAAAACCAAGTAAAAATAAGTGGTGATGTGACATTTATTTAACATTTTTATTGAAGGAGTCAAGTTCACCACCCAACTTCACTTTCAGGGATGGGGTTTTATTCCCGCTCTACCATATATACCTAGAGTTTTCATGTTTTCCTGGTGTTTCAGGGGTTTCCTCTAGGTACTCCAGTTACTTTCAATAGTCCAAAGACGTGTTGTAGGCTGATTGTCTCCTGGGATAGGCTCCAGGTTCCCCATGCCCCTGTGTAGGATAAGCTGTATTGAAAATATATGAGATGGGTGGATTTTTACAGATATATACTCATAAATATTAATCATGCTCATTTTTGCTCATTTAAAGTAATTTATATTTTAAAAGGCAACCAATGTCTCAAAATTCATAGGACAAGAACAATTTTGGTGGATTTCAAACAAATTCAGTTTGAAAACCTGTTAATGTTATCCCTTCAGTCTAAGCTTAACTGTTTGGAACTTTCCATTGCCAAACTCACGATAGATGGCTGGATAGATAGATAGATAGATAGATAGATAGATAGATAGATAGATAGATAGATAGATAGATAGATAGATAGATAGATAGATAGATAGGTAGGTAGATAGGTAGATAGAATAGATAGATAGATAGATAGATAGATAGATAGATAGATAGATAGATAGATAGACAGATAGACAGACAGACAGACAGACAGACAAGTGGATAGAGCATCAGGTGGGTTACAGCAGAGAAAAGACCAGATATGTGCAGAGAACCTTAGGACTGGATTGTAAACCATTAAGTTTAAAGCAACTGGTTGGGCTTCTGGTTTTTATTAATCCAAGTGCTTGATGAAGAGGAAGGGCTTGATTCAGCTGTTCAGAACGCCATGGGAAGTTCGTCCACAACCTGTGTGGCAATACAGATTGTCCACCTCAAAGTACACTTTTACTTCACGTTTTTCTACAAATAAAGATTCATTGGCTCTTGGGGAAAACTTGAAAATTTAGAATCTTGGTGCCAGTGGAGTGAAACTGACTGGTTTTATCATTAGCATGCCCTGTACAACAGTCTGTCCTTGTGGACGTTGTTACTGCCCACCAAGGCTATTTCAAAGTATGTTCATCTGTTTATCAACCAAATCACGGTCAGCTTCTTCTTTCAACCAGTACTAATGAGATAGCAATGAGATTAGCTAATTAGTGAGGCATTTCATGAAAGGGATTAAATCTGTTGATGGCAACACACAAGATGAGAGAGAGGGGAGGGAGGTTTAAAAAAATGAGCAGTAGGCTGCTAGTTGTGCTGGTGAAGCAGTGGGATACAGCTTTGCAGCAAGAGGGGAGCGTGCTGGGTAAATTGGATGTTTTTTCCCCTCCTTCCTGCTTCATTCCTGTAGCACGGCTCTCACACTTTGCTGCTGCTTGTTCATTTAGCCGACTCTGCACATCTAATGCACTCAGAGTAAGAGAGATAAGAAGTGGGACTGCTGGATTAAAAAGAAGAAGGAGTGAATAATGGACAGATTGTTGTATGTGGTGAGGAGGATGTCACCTCGGAAGAGGGAGAGGAGCTTCCAGTGGGAGGCAGAGAGTCCCGAGACCTGCGACGAGAGTCTGTGCTCACTGAGCCTCTGCATCAGTGGTAAGATGAGACCAAACTTTCTCTCTTTCTCTTAACTCTTACTCTGTCTTGCTTCTCTCTTTCGCACCCTCTATTTCAGGTGCTCTGTCATTGCACCTATATGGTTTATTTAATAAAATCTGTGATCTTGATATTTTGCATCAGGCATAATCATGTGGTCTTGATCATAGCTGCTTATCTGAAAAGGTGCTAAAGGATGAATCCATCTTGTTCCACACTTTCACTCATTTGAATCCCTTTCATTTAATGTCTGCATGATAATAAAAATAATAATAATAATAATAATAATAGAAATAATAATAACAATAACTTTGACCTGTCATATTCACTAATGTGCCAGAAGCTTATTTTATGTAAAATGTATTCATGCAGTTTATTCCCAAGAAACCAGGCATTTATTGAAAACTCTCTCTTCTTTTTGGTTCCAGTCAAAATCCTCCAGGGTAGAGGTAGGGCTAAATTTGTGGTGACACACTTAAACCTCAGCTTGAAAAGCATATGCCAGTCTTAATGCAATGCCATTGATTGAGTCGAATTGATTTCACTTTCGAGGTATTTTCGAGGTCAATTTCGAGGTATGACAATTTTACCTGATCACAGTACAGCATGTGAGACAATCAATGGTATTTTTTAAATTAGTTTTTAAAAAATTATTTTTCAGGATCTATCCAGAATGTGTGATATATCTTCTATATAAAAAAACCGAATGATAATCATTGATTCATTTATATGATTCCATAATCTAGGACAAAGCATCTAATCCCTCTGAGTCCTGCTTATTTCTTGGGGTTATGAATGGCATTGGCAGCTGTTTAAACAGAGAGTTTAATGATAATTATCAAGTGTATTATCAAGTCTCCGGGGAAGCTGATAAGCTTGCTCAGGTTACTCTAACATGGGCTTTTTTTGATCATCTTCCATCAGCAGATATTCAAATTGATGTTCATTCTACTCTCCTGGCAGCCTCGTCGTACTGGCAGTCTCATTTATTCTTATCATGAATTTGTTAACTAGTCCATGAGCAAATGTATGTGCCTGTGAGCTTATCCACTTTTGTTTTAGTTGTCTGAAAACATAATTAACTAGGCTAAAACGATAGCTAGTGTAATTTAACCAAAATCTCTGATGCGCAAGTAAAAAATCAAATTGAAATCAAATCCAGTGAAATGAAATCCATCATTTAATCGCCATTTACAGGGGTGATGGGGTGGAAACTTCCTGTCTACAGAGAACGTACAGATGGCAGCTCATGATTTCAGAGTCACACTGAAGTGTGGTAGCCCCATTTTTTAGGCCAGAGTGTAGCTAATTATCTAGCTTTGAAAACACTCAGTGACGCGCAAAAACACTGACAAAAACAACTTCTCTCTCTTTACTCTATAACTACTAAACCGCTCCATCTCCTGGCATTTTAAAGTTTAAGTGAAAATAGATCCTAGATAGACTAGCTATTAACTATTATTAACTATAATTTATTAACTATTATCTGACGTATATAGAGTTCATATTATTCAGTACTTATCTCTGGGGTTAAAATAATTTATCTGATTAATAAAAATGGGTCTCAATCAGCTCCCTAGTTCAGTAGTCTCTGTCTCAACATAAAATTCCTTCCAGTGCACTTGAATGTTTGATCTCTAAAAAAAATCCCACAATGCACCACAAAAACTATGGAGCTTCTATGCTCACCGTGTTCCCTTACTAGAAAGGGCATCATATTTTCAGATACCCCTCAGCTTTAAAAAAAATGGCCGCCGAACTCTCAGTCAACTTTGTCTACAAATGTAAGTAGCTTGGTGTCATTGTTCCAGCTCTCAATGATTACTTATGTTAGAGCATTTTATCTTTATTTATCTTTCTTTGAGTCTAACATGTTTACTGATTAGAACAGATCCACTAGATCAGTATTTTTCATAACATATTTTAATGTCAGGGTACTGAGGTGTGTTGACTCAAAGCTTCAGAAAGAGAGTGCAAAGTATGAGACGTGATATGTTGCACGCAGGGCTGACAGAGACAGTGTAAAAAGCAGACCAATAATGTCCACGAAAACACAGTTCAATATAGGGCAGGCAGAGACAGGGTCAACAGTCCAATAATTGTAATGAGACACAATGCAATTCTGGGCAGGCAAAAACAGCATCAAAACAAACCAAAAATCCAGACTGTGAACAGTGTAATGCAGGGCAGGCAAAAACAGAATAAAAAACAATCCAAAAGAACTGCCTAAAATAGCAGACTACCCAGAAGTGAACCTCCAAGATGGCTGCCAACCTGGAAGTGAGTTTCATGAACCCAGAAATGCAGGAAAACACTGACATTTAAACAATGTATTTTTCTTTTTTCCCCCCTTTTTTTTTTATTTCACTGCAAGTTGTACACTGTATATAACTGTGTACCTGACAAATAAAAATCTTGATTCTTGAAAAATATTGACAGAAAGATAACGTCCTAAAGTTATCTGTGACCCAATGAGTAGTGAGCCATTTCCGGTGCCCGAACTTTTGCAAGTGATATAATGATTCACCATCTAGGGAGCTAGGTAGCTGATGGAGACGCACCCTACGTTTCTTAACAATTGCCACATATACACATCCTCATTTTTTGCTGTAGTGCAGCATGCAGTAGGCTTTAGGAATGAAGCTCATTGTGTTCAATTCCAACACAATAATATTAGTAGCAGGGTTTTTTTTTAATCTGATCTTGATATAACAGTTGATATTAAAAATATATTTTTTTTTACTGACCAATAATTTGAAGTGCTTTTTAACTTATTGGCCTTGTTTACACTCCTTGATGATGTTCTTAAAGCTACCTCCATGATCGGTACTGCATACTGAAGTAAAATGTCCTGCTATGTCAAAGTGTAGAAGGTTATAAAAAGCTGCCTTCAAATCATTTCAAAATAGATTACACTGTTTCGCATCTGATGTATTATTCAGAACCAGACTTGATAAATTCACTGAGTCTTGGAAAATGTTTAACAGGCTTTTCACTTTTACTCTCAGGAGAAGTCGCCTTGTTCTCTTATAGCAGCATGTAATTATGAACAGTAAGATGTAATTAGGTACTAGTACTAATGAGGTATCTGAGCATGTATAACTGCATATATAGATTGTTTTAAACTGCAATTCAGGACTAAAACAAGACACTCTCAAACTCCAGGCTATTACTTATAGGGCTCTCTGATTCCTTAAAAAGTATGTACTTATAACCTCACTGGCCACTATAATATGTACACCTTAATATGTAGCTCTACTCCATCCATTTACTGTATCGCTTATTCTACACAGGGTAATATGGGAACCTGAAGCTGATACCAGGGGAGACTGGGGACACACACTACAGACAATGTAGAGACAGCAATTAGCAAAGCACACATGTCTTTGGACTGGGAAAGGAAACCCCCAAAGCACAGGAAAAACATGCAAACTCTGTGCACACAGGGTGGAGGTGGAACTCAAATTCCCAACCCCAGAGATGCAGGGCAAACATGTTAACCACTAAGCCACTTTGCCCCTGATAGATCCTCTCGTTCATGCAGTTATCCAATCAGCCAGTCATGTGGCAGTGGGCACAGATGGGTACAGTTTCACTGAAATCTCACCTGGAATCTAACTTCTACTCTGATTGGTCTCATCAACAAGATGTTATATATATACAATACTGGATGGGTTAGTGGCAAAATTTGACTTCAAACTTAACTCTACTTCAAATTATGTCTTACCAACATTCCATACATTGCATTGTTCCACTTTTTATACGTTTTATATCTTTAGACAAGTTGAAATGCAGCTAGCTGTGTGTAAACAACAATCCCCTAAAAAGTACAGAATGTTAATCACAAAAGTGCGAGAGTGTGGAGTTGTAATAAATCTTACAGAAGTGATGGGCTTATAAGGAAGGCTGAAAGTAGCTGATGAACTTTTGTAATTTAGACAGAAACCTATATACAATATGCATTCTACGTATTTGTTACTTACAGTTTCTACATTGAATATATCAAGGTATTTTTTTCCCAAAAAAAGACTTGTTCTTATAGGTGACTATGTAGAACATGGCATCTTAAACATTCAGATGTGGAGTTTTTGCCTACAAATACGTAAATGTCATCAAAATTTGAACAGTAAACAGAAAATTTCACAGCTAGAGGGTCTTCATGTCCTTTCTGATCTCCTCCAGGTTCCTCCCACCTAGCAAAAATATTCTGGTAAATGGATTGTTGACACTAAATGTCCCCTATTTGTGAACAAGTGTGCATGTTGCCTTGTTATGGATGTATCCTCACTATCAGTGCTGCCAGCATAGGCTCAGTTACTGAAGATGAATTCCTGAATGAATAAATGAATTTGAGCAGTTAAATTTGCTCTGTCAGACTGAATATGATCTTGTCATCTCAGCAACAGAGAAATTATGGAAGAAACCAGCTAAATTTGGATCACAATCAATGTCTGATATGCTGAACATAGAAAAATGAACATCTGTCTATTCCACTGTGGGCAACTCATGCCTTGGGTGATCAGTTAGCTGCTGTGCAGGTTGTCCCCAGCACAAGACTTGATGACACGTGTCCCAGCACAAGCTATAGTTAAGCAACAGATTCTTCCAATTTAACAGAAAGCTTGCATGAAAATATATTATACTATGTGTAGGGCTAAAATGGGTGCCAAAGTGGTTGCAGAGTGTTGGATGAGTGAGGAAAATGGAGGGAAGAAAGTGCTATAGAATGATCAGAGAGGTAAGAAGCATCTGTCAAACTTTTTAAAAGTGCAGAACTCTCATTTCTCTGTGAATATAGAAGTACATCTGTGGGAGCAGGAAGACATAATGGTATGTTGATTATAGGCAAATCCCTGTCATCTCTATCTAATATATAGGGACAGGCCTTGCTATTAAGTACCATTTCAGACCAGTGAGCGTATCGCTTATTCATTTCTTTCCAGGCATCATTTCCATTGTGTGTCACAGTAAAGCTTGTAAAAAGAAGAGCTATAAGAATGGAACAGCTACATACGCACATCAAAGAGTCATGATTCATCTTCTAGGTTGTGTATAAGAATCAACTCTGCTCTAAAGTTTGAGATTTGTCAGAGAACTTGATGTTCTGTAAGAGAGCAAATGAAAGGCCTCCTTTATCCACTATTCAGCCAAGGTCTGCCTATAGCTACAGAGACAGGAATCTGAATACTGAATATTTCATAAGTGCGTCAAACAGGGAAAGCTGAGAAAACACCAGCATCTGCAGAGATGGCTGTTCTTTTGTCATGTGTTACTCGCTATATTTGTCCCTGTTCAAAGAATCTCACACTATCTGAGATGTCATGGAGCATTTGGATTTTTTGGAGTCCTAGAAACAGCTACCAGCTGCTACCACTAACATCACCCCTTACCTCACTTGTCAGAATGTTTTATTTATTTAATTTTTTTTATGAGTTAATAAAAACATGAGAAATGACAATTAAATAAATGTCTGCAATAATTTGGAAGCACAAGCTTAAACTGTTTTCACCCACTGTGTAGAAGTTCTTAATTTTAACATCGGAGAACACTGGTACCGGTTTCATTATCATTCAAAAATAATCAAAATGGCCAGTCTCTAAGACCCTCATGCACCTCAAAATCGAAATTAGAATTGACAGACGAGTTTACTCGACATATAAATGTGGCGTGAATGACAGTTTCATAGAGTAGCATTTTAGCTGATCCCACTTAGAAAGCCCCACCCCCTTTCCCCAATTGCACATTATTAATCTTTTGGCCAGATCTCTTGCCTTGTCCACATGAAAGATGAACTTTCCTTGCTTTCTTATCAGGAATCAGAGAACATTTTGAGTTCAAGAGGACTGAAGAGACTCAAAGCGAACAGAATTCTGAAAATGAGCTGCTCTTTGTTGCAGGTTAACTGAGAACAAGCTGCTCTGTGGTACTTGGTAACTGAGAAAGAGCTGCTCTGTGGTACTGGGTAAAAGAGAAAGAGCTGATCTGTGGTACTGGGTAAAAGAGAAAGAGCTGCTCTGTGGTACTGGGTAAAAGAGAAAGAGCTGCTCTGTGGTACTGGGTAAATGAGAAAGAGCTGCTCTGTGGTACTGGGTAAATGAGAAAGAGCTACTCTGTGGTACTGGGTAACTGAGAAAGAGCTGCTCTTTTGTATTTGGTAATTGAAAAAGGCTCTGTGGTACTGGGTAAATGAGAAAGAGCTACTCTGTGGTACTGGGTAACTGAGAAAGGTCTGCTCTTTTGTATTTGGTAATTGAAAAAGGCTTGCTATGATGTACTGTGTTAGGTAAATGAGAAAGGGCTGCTCTGTGGTATTAGGTAAATGAGAAGGGGCTACTCTGTAGTATTGTGTTAGGTATCTAAGAAAGGGCCAGTCGATTATATTGAATAGCTGAGAAAGGGCTCTTCTGTGGTATTGGGTAAATGAGAAAGGGCTGCTCTGTGCTGCAGGGTTCCTGAGAAAGCTGCACTTTCGGGTAACTGAGAAAGAGCTGCTCTGTGGTACTGGGTAAACTGAGAAAGAGCTGCTCTGTGGTACTGGGTAAAAGAGAAAGAGCTGCTCTTTTGTATTTGGTAATTGAAAAAGGCTGCTCTGTGGTACTGGGTAAAATGAGAAAGAGGGTGCTCTGTGGTACTGGGTAAAGAGAAGGCACTGTTTGTGGTACTGAGAAAGAGCTGCTCTGTGGTACTGGGTAAATGAGAAAGAGCTGCTCTGTGGTACTGGGTAACTGAGAAAGGTCTGCTCTTTTGTATTTGGTAATTGAAAAAGGCTTGCTAATGATGTACTGTGTTAGGTAAATGAGAAAGGGCTGCTCTGTGGTATTAGGTAAATGAGAAGGGGCTGCTCTGTAGTATTATGTTAGGTATCTAAGAAAGGGCCAGTCGATTATATTGAATAGCTGAGAAAGGGCTCTTCTGTGGTATTGGGTAAATGAGAAAGGGCTGCTCTGTGCTGCAGGGTTCCTGAGAAAGCTGAACTTTGTTTCGGGGTAACTGAGAAAGAGCTGCTCTGTGGTACTGGGTAAAAGAGAAAGCGCTGCTCTGTGGTACTGGGTAAAAGAGAAAGCGCTGCTCTGTGGTACTGGGTAAAAGAGAAAGAGCTGATCTGTGGTACTGGGTAACTGAGAAAGAGTTGCTCTGTGGTACTGGGTAAAAGAGAAAGAGCTGCTCTGTGGTACTGGGTAACTGAGAAAGAGTTGCTCTGTGGTACTGGGTAAAAGAGAAAGAGCTTCTCTGTGGTACTGGGTAAATGAGAAAGAGCTGCTCTGTGGTACTGGGTAAAAGAGAAAGAGCTGCTCTGTGGTACTGGGTAAATGAGAAAGAGCTTCTCTGTGGTACTGGGTAAAGGAGAAAGAGCTGCTCTGTGGTACTGGGTAAAAGAGAAAGAGCTGCTATGTGGTACTGGGTAAATGAGAAAGAGCTGCTCTGTGGTACAAGGTAAAAGAGAAAAAGCTGCTATGTGGTACTGGGTAAATGAGAAAGAGCTGCTCTGTGGTACTGAGTAAATGAGAAAGAGCTCCTCTGTGGTACTGGGTAAATGAGAAAGAGCTGCTCTGTGGCACTTTGTAACTGAGAAGGGTCTGCTCTTTTGTATTTGGTAATTGAAAAAGGATTGCTATGGTGTATTGTGTTAGATGAATGATAAATGGCTGCTCTGTGGTATTGGGTAAATGAGAAAGGGGCTGCCCTATGGTATTGAGTTAAGTATCTGAGAAAGTCAATGGTACTGAATAGTTGAGAAAGGGCTGTTCTGTGGTAGTGGGTAAATGAGAAAGGGCTGTTCTGTGGTGCAGGGTTGCTGAGATAGCTGCTCTGTGGTGCTGGGTAACTAAGAAAGAGCTGGCCTGTGGTGCTGGGTATCAGAAAAAGCTGCTCTGTGGTATTCAGTAACCAAAAAAGGATTGCTCTGTGGTGCTGGGCTGATAAGAAAGCTGATCTGTGATGCTGGGTAACTGAAAAAGATGTTTGCTGTGTGTCTCCTCTTACCTGTTCTGAATATAGGCTCATTTGCAACTGCTTGACTGTATAATTTTGTCCTAACTAGCCGTAGCAGTGTGTAGGAGTGAAATTAGGTCATAGCACACGCTGCTTTTTTGTTGCTTTCTCTTCTGCTCTTTTTCTGCCTCTGTTTCCTTCCTTTACTCTTTTGTTTTATCAACTGTTTTGTATATTTATGGCATTGAGGAAATGTTCAGGTGGTGAAAAACATGGGCTAGTAGAATGTTACAGCATATACGGTCAAGCTTATAATTCACTTCCTACCTGCATTTAGCAGGCTGAAGATTCTCCACAAGGAGGTGCTCTTACTCAAATAGCTAGTCTGTGTATTATTGCTGAAGCAGACACATAGATGTGCTCAGAAATTTAATGTGTATGAAGTAATTAGGCCAAAATAGAAACGTACATCAACACTAGTTACATTTCATTATGCTGCTGTTGCAGTACAACCAAACACCTGTTTTTACTGATTTCTGTAGCTTAATTATAAAATGGTTTGCTCGAGATAAAATGGTATAGTCAAGCCTAAATAACTTCTGAATAATATGCAGATTTGTCACCAGCAGTTTCCTGCATTCATTAAATGAATTAACTTGTGGATTCTCACATTATATACATCTGTCAGTATGCTATAAATAGAAATAAAGAAAGGAATCTTAAAAGATTCCTTTATTTTATTTGTTTAAACAGTAAAATAAAACTGAATTAAATTCAATTAAATGGCAATTTATAGTCTTTAAGGCTGATATTCTTAATTTCATTCATGTTAGTGACACTGTAATGCAATGAATCCAGATCTCTGACCGTCATAAAATTCTCAGACCAATTCTATATCATAAATCAGAACTATTCCACAGATATTTGTGAAGATTCAGTTACATTAAATTCCTAATTCCTATATATAGGAAATGTAAATAAAATTGTGAAACAACTCATAAAACTATGTGTATATTGTAAATACGTTTTATCTCAGAGAAAGAATTGGAAAGTAATCATGATTCATGTTGCCAATTTTGACAAGTGCCACAGGCTCTGAACAGATGAGAGTTTTTTATTTGGTGCCAATAGCTTCTTAACATTTTATTTTCATCTCTTTTTCATCAACAACTTCCTTCCAGGCTTCAATGACCTTCTCAAGAATTGTTCATGTTAGGTGCCTCAATATTGCCTTAAAAAGCAGCCGAGGTGAGACAAAGTTTCTGATTTGTGCCAGTCACGCAATATTCCATCAATTCTGACTATTCTGGCTTGTTATTGGTTTTGAAAGAAACTGATCGATCACAGTGCCACTTTTCACTGCCACATTATTTTCTTGATTTTTGTGGGAATATTCATTCATTCATTGTCTACCGCTTATCCGAACTATACTCGGGTCACGGGGGGCCTGTGCCTATCTCAGGCGTCATTGGGCATCAAGGCAGGATACACCCTGGACGGAGGTCCAGACCTGTAATTTTGTTCTACTTGTTCCATTTTTTCCCTTAAAAGATGTTACTGAAACATCAGAACAAGATGCCATTGGTGCTTTCTGCCCCATCAGTGGATGTAAAATATTATAATAGCTCAGCTTCCATGCTGTTCAGACATTTCTCTTCTGTTAGAGACGGACAGAACATTATAATAACTTAACAAATTATAACAAAGCATACAAGGGGTTTGGCCAAAAACGTTGGTAATGCTTTATAATAACTGCACACTATTAAACATTAGTTAGGCATGAGTAAATTCTTTAATTAATAATTAATCATTTGCAAAGCATTGCTTCTGTATTTATAGGCATTAGCAACCATGATTTGTGGATCTTGTGCTTGAAAAATCCTTGAATTTTCCATGAATCATCCATTACAGTTTTAGTATCCCATAACATTCACTGGACCCTGTTACCCTGTAACACACTGGTTGATGTGAAATATGAAGTCACATGTTTAACAGAATTTTTCATAATCTAAATTTTCGGAAGCTCATGGGGAGAAGAAAATTATGCTCTCTCTTCTATTTTTGTCACAGCAAGTAACATTATGGATCCTACGCAGCCGACAAACATGGCTGGCACAGAATCCAAATCCCAGCAACCTACAGCGCTCCTATGTTCTCAGTCACTGGACTTTTTTATTATGTGCATCTCTGTCTTATTTTGTGTTTGTTGCTTACTCTCATTATGCACTCTGGTTTCAGTTCCTATACTCTCTGTTTCTATGAGTTGTGGAAGTCGTGTATTTCCTGCCATGTTTTTGGCTTTTTGACCTAAATTGCCACCGATAGGGTTCCTGTTTGACCCATGCCTGTCTAAGTGCGTGTTCTGTTACTTTTGAGTATTCTTATATTTGTGAGGTTTTTTGTTTTTTTGCACATCATTTGTGCATAACTTTGTCACTGCCTCTACACTTTTGCCCATGTTTTATTTAAGTGGCTGTTTAATTCTGTACTCTCTGTGACTTTCGTTAATGAATTATGCCCTGCATTTGCAGTTAACCCGTGTGAGTCTGCCTCATGACAGATTTCTTTATTTTTAACATCAAAATTATATTGACTTATGCCACTTTGATAGTACTATCCTTTTAACCATTCAATTAAAATGTCAAACTTAAATGATTTATTTAAAAAAAACAAGTCAATCATTAAAATGCCCTTAATGACCTAATGTCTAATTAATTGTGTCTGCTAATTCAATGTGAAGTAACTCAACACTGTTACCGTCAACCATTTTTCTCATTTAAGATCATTTTATCTCATAAAAAAAGAGATATTGTTGACTTTCAAGGGACAAATAGCATCACAATCACCGAATAACCCATTAGCAGTTATCTTGAAATCAATCCCCACAGCATTAAACTCAGGTGATGGTAAATCATATATTAGAAGTGATTTGGGTAGGAATCTTGTTCTTTAATATGGGTATAAACCAAACAAATTTTGCAAATCAAATATATATCAAAGCAGTGGAACTCATTCATTGTCTACCGCTTATCCAAACTATTCTCGGGTCACGGGGAGCCTGTGCCTATCTCAGGCGTCATTGGGCATCAAGGCAGGATACACCCTGGACGGAGGTCCAGACCTGTAATTTTGTTCTACTTGTTCCATTTTTTCCCTTAAAAGATGTTACTGAAACATCAGAACAAGATGCCATTGGTGCTTTCTGCCCCGTCAGTGGATATAAAATATTATAATAGCTCAGCTTCCATGCTGTTCAGACATTTCTCTTCTGTTAGAGATGGACAGAACATTATAATAACTTAACAAATTATAACAAAGCATACAAGGGGTTTGGCCAAAAACGTTGGTAATGCAGGATACACCCTGGACAGAGTGCCAACCCATCGCAGGGCACACACACACTCTCATTCACTCACACACTACAGACAATTTAGAGATGCCAATCAACCTATCATTGATGTCTTTGGACTGGGGGAGGAAACCAGAGTACCTGGAGGAAACCCCCGAGGCACGGGGAGAACATGCAAACTCCACACACACGGCGGAGGCGGGAATCGAACCTCCAACCCTGGAGGTGTGAGGCAAACGTGCCAACCACTAAGCCACCGTGTCCCCCAAAGCAATGGAACTATGGCTTATTAATCAATTTCCTCTCAGACTGTATTTTTATTGTGTGTAAAGTTACATCCTGTGGTAAATGTCTGCATTGCTAAAAAGATAGGGCAGCTTGATGCTCATCTCAAAGCAGCGTGATTCATTTTTCTACCCAACTGGCCCTGCTCATAGACTTAAAAAACTCAATAAGCCATTTACATGAACAGGAGAGAAGATGAAAAATAGGGTGATTAGTTGTTGGTTCTATAGAACGAATGAACATATCAATATTTTATAATTTTCTGAGAAATGGGAATCGAGGCAAGAGTTTGATGTTTAATTGCCGTTGCGTGGCATTGCGTCAGTGGATGTGGAGTCTGACTGTAGTGTGAGCAGAGAGAAATGTGCAGAAGAAGACAAAGTAATAAGATAGAGATGGATGAGGAGAATACAGCCATGTGAAATTTTTTGAAAGATTGCAGAGACTGTTAGACCATTAAGGCTGAAAGTTAAGAAAGAGCACATCAAATACAGCATAACCTGCTGACCAATAGTCACCAGTATTAAAGCACCTCATAGCAAACCACAGTTTAATCCACTGAACCAGGCCACTGAACCTGCAAAAAATCTGAATATGAATCACAACCAGCATTATTGGCTTTATTGGTTTAAGAGTGCTTGCACATACAAGAGATTTGTTTCTGGCTACACACAATAGAGTACAAAGAAAGAAATATATTAAAAGTAGAAGAAGAGAAAAAAAGTAGAGCAATATAAAAAAAATACACAGTATGTGTATATGTCAAGTAGGTACGCACAAAAAACAGTAAGTGTGTTTAAACAGTAAAGAAGCAATAATATATTGCACTATGGGCCAGGACTTGCACATTAAAAAAGATTAATATCTGTATTAACTGTTAATGAGAGGAAGAAGTAAGAGAAAAACTGTTCTGGTGCCTAGTCTGCTAGCTATGTAGCACCCTACCAGAGGGGAGGAGATCAAACAGGTCATGGCTAGCGTGTGTGGGGTCTGAAAAATTTTTTTTTTTTTTCACTTCAAGTCCTGAAGTGTGGGCAGGGGTGCACCAAAGATCCTCTCAGCAGTCCTCCTTTGTCTGATTTGGTGGCCAAATGAAACCAGACACTTATTGAAGTGCACAGAACAGACTCAATGATGGCTGAGTAGGTCAGCAGCTCCTGTGGCAGGTGGAGCTTAACTGGTGGAAGCAGTGCATCCTCTAATAGCATTTAAAAAAAAAAAAAAAGAGTCAATGTAAGTCTCCCACTTCAGGTCCTCTGAGATGGCAGAGAGGAGGAACCTGAAGGATTTCACAACTGACACTGTGCTGTTCAATTCTAGTGAGCAGGGGATGTGTTGGGGGTTCTTTTTGAACATCACTGTCATCTGTACTGGTTTGAGTATGTTTAGTAGGTTGTTTTGAATGCACCAGACAACCAACTGTTCGACCTTGCCTCTGTAAGCAGCCTTGTCACATTTCTGGATCGGGGAAGATGACTGTTGGTGTCATCTGCAAACTTCAGGAGTATGACAGATGGGTCTGTATGTCACAATCATTTGTGTAGAGTCAGAAGAGAAGTGGGAAGAGCACACAACCCTTTTGGAGGGTGGCACCTGTTAAATCACTGGGAGCACCAGTGATTTAACAGGTCCTAGATGTGAATTTTCCCAGTTTAATCTCCCAGTAGCTTTTCCATTTTGTTGGCTAGAGAGATTTTGCTAAGTGGATACCTAGGAGTGGAGTTCTGGAACCCCAGTCACAGTGCTTTACCACCATGCCAGCTTGCTTCCCCATTCATGTAGAACATACTGCTTGAAGAGACCACTAATCCACTGACTAGAATATTCCTAAAATCCAGAGAACTGAAAAAAGTATGCTCTTGTCTGACAAAAGCTATTGAACGTTTAGTGAAACATTCTTGGTCTATTCTCTGATCAGAGAAAAGCTGCTAAAGACTGAACAAACAACCAACATAAACAAAAGTAACATGGGCTCCATACCAAGGCACCAATCTGTGGCACCATTTAAGACCATCAAATATGATACTGGAATGGCCTACCTATAGTATCCACTACTCAAGTATTTCACCATATCTAGAATTCACAACAGACCCATAGCATAGTGCGACTGTACAGCATATGCATGGGCTCAAAACTCACACGCTGCTTAAAATCAACACCTACATGCTGCATTTGATGCAAGTTAGACCCAGGTCTAAAACAGAATCAGATACATGTCAGGGGTGGCCTTTAAACTGATTTACTTTCTGATTTCAGGCTCCAAATCAATGTGATCACAGATATGCTGTTGTGGCCTTGACACATCCAGAACTATAAGTAACTTCATGGATAATTTATCCTTCTTTGCTTGATAGCTAAAACTTTAGCTAGAAACATGTATGACCTAATATGAGCTAGCTAGTGAGTTACCGAATCCACAAAATCATTTGGTTAATTTAGCTAGCCAGCTAACTTTACCTTGCTTTGATAATGGAGGTAATGGAGGTAGCGCTCACAGCACTTTTACCCAAGGTTGTACGTATTGTACACCTCTAAATGATGTTTTGACAGACAGCCCTGATGCTGACAAACTTTTTTTGCACATTTTTTATTATCATTTATTTGAAAAGTTACTAAAGTTAAACTTTTAATGGTACATATACTAATGTACTGTATATGCGAGTCAGCCAAAAAAGGTCTTAGCGAGGACTCATTCCGATTGGTTTAGAGGAAGATGAAGCCGAATCTTATCATGGTTGTCAGCTCATATTTAAGCTGTATGATCCAGAGCTAAAAATATATGAGCATGTCTTATGGTAAGCCTCAGATCTTCACATGGCCACTGTGTACACTCTTTCCAAACACACCAAATTGTATAGAATTTACCTACTATTGATGTTCATCTGCAAACCCTGCCCACTTCCTGTAGGATGAGTGAGATATTAATGTAAAATGAAATGAAGAACTTCAGCTATTGAAATCAACATTTTCTACTTTATAACGTTAACTCTGATACTCATTTGCATGCAAATCTAAATTAAACTGCATATTATTTCATATTATATTCCTCAGTAATTCCCTTGCTTTGAATGCTTCACTAAATTTCATGTTATTTTTTTTCTTTTATCTCAGTTGCAAACCCAACCTTAACCATATTAAACTTATTTTTATTCTCCATCTCTTCCCAGACGACCAAAAAGAAACCTTCAACCCACATTGCTTGCTCACAGTTGTTTATGATACTGTTTAAGGGATTTTTTAAACAATTTTTTTAAAGAACAAAAAAGAAAGACTTCTTTGCTATCAGGCCTTGAAATCTGAAATAAAGATGCATTCATTTTTCTGCTTCGCTTCTTGCTCAGTGGAGGTCAGTAGATGACTATCAATAAGCTATTTTCCATTGCAGATCTTACTTCGCTGTTAACTTCAGCAATCCAGATATCCTTTAGATACACTGTATTCATTAAACTGAAATACTGAAGTTGAATCTCGTCAGTTACTGTGGGCATGTTTTCTATGGGAATGTCTTAGAGAAGCCTTCGAATTTGTGGAATTTGTTTCCATTTGAGTCGATTGCTTTGGGAATTTATATGAGCAGCTGTACTCAAACAACTCCCTACAGAAGTGTCATGGTGTTGTCATGGTTGGCAAAGTTCCCTGCGTATGGGTCTGCTCTTTCTCACCTGGTACCACTGGTAGGTGACAGGTGTGCTCTGTTGCTTTTATTTGTTGGACTTATAACATGAAAGTTTGTATTCATTGACTTTTCTATGTATAGTTTTTTAAAGAACTTCTCTGAATGCTAAGCTGCATTTACTATACACCAATCAAAATGCTCAAGCATAAGGATCTGAGCGACTTTGACCAGGACCAAATTGGGAGGGCTAGACGACTGCGTCAGAGCAAATTCCAAAAGACTAGTTGAAGAAAAATATTATCTTTACTAAGTTTAAATAATGAGACTGTTTATCAAAATACATTTGAGATTAGAGTCTCAATATAATCATAAATCTATTCAGTTTTATGTTCATATCATATGAAGGGTTTTTGGCACATTTCTACATTAACATTTGTAGTTCATTATAAATAGGCATAATGTTCTAAACAAATATATTAAAAAAGTTCCCAAGAATGATCCAAGATCACTGACTATACCAAAGAAGGAGCTCCTCTAATTTCAACTCCCCCTATATTTACCTATAACTGGGTTCATGTCCTGCCCATCATAGATCACTATCCGAGTTCCTGGGACCGGGTGTGTGTGACGCTTACCTTGGGCCTATCACTCCACAACATGCTCTCTCCATTAAGTGTGACTGCTGATAGCCTCTGCACTGAGTCACAGCTTCACCCTGCTGCTTTCCTCTCACAATCATGAAGGAGTGTGCTTTTTTTGGTCCAGCTCTGGTTCACAGGTCATGTTCATTTCTAAGAAGCAGCTGATATGAGATATATTTCACAGTAGATTTAGAAAGGTGATGCTTCAGTGCTTCATTTTCTGTGTTAGTCATCACTGCATGAAAAAATACAGCTTGATGAAAGAAATAGATAGAGGAAGTGCGGTATTCAAAGGCGGAAAATCCTATGTCTTTTATTAGCACCTGATTAATTTTGTAGTCACTGATTTTATTATATTGCATGGAATAAACTAACTGGATTTGTGGTTTGTGTGCTGTTATTCCCTCGGCTGGCCTAGATTTTTAGTTCTTGTGTTTAGAGTGGGTGGCAACGTTGCATTTTGAGGATTGAACAGCTAAAGCTCAGAGATTCAAATTTCTTTTTCTCTTTCCATTTCTTTAGTATGTGTCGGCATAGACAGCAAATGCAAAGCTTTTCATTTTGTATATTAGATTTGTTTCCAAAGAAATTCAGACACATTTACCCTGTCCTGTCTTTCAAATGCATATTTTTTTTCTCTGAATATGATTTGAGTACAGTGTGTAGCAGTGATGGCATTTTCTTTCTATTTGTTTTGCTTTCTTTTTCAGTCGTGGAACATGCAGCTTCTCCATTTATGGTTGTTCGATGCACTCAACAATACCTTCGATTCCGTCTGCTGTAACTCAAGGTCACTCTGAATCTTTGAAGATACTTAAGGTTAAGGTTTGCATATGAACACCAGTTACAATGAGATTCAGAAATAAAAACATTAATCATGCAGATGCACTGGTAAAAGCTAATGAATGAAGTCAACGCTTATTGCAAGTAAATAAAACAAAATGTTAAAAAAGTTAAATGAATGGCATGTCATATTGACTCTCATATCTGGTATCATATGTGGTATTGAAGTAATATTAATGAAAATCTTACCTGCAGTTTGGTACAAAAGTTTGATTAAATAAATTGAAAGAAAATTAAGAAATTTCACCATTATTTTAGAATTATTTAGAAATCTACACAAAGAAAGCATATTGAAAATGCAACAAGACACTCAATCTAAAACACATGGTGAAGTATATAACATATAGTAGGCTTTTGTACAAAAATGTCAGGAAGAATGGGCAAATATTTAGCTAAATTTGACAGTATAAGAACAGATATCGGGATGAAATTAGAGCATAACTTAGAGTTTCAGAGGATGTGCAATAGTGGTTAAGGTGTTGGACCAATGATCAGATGGTTGTGAGTTCAAATACCAAGTCCACCAAACTGCTGGGCCCCTGTGCAAGGCCCTTAACCCTCAAAAGATCGGTTGAAAAAAAAAATTTTTTAAAAAAGGATAAAATGTAAGTTGCTCTGGATAAGAGCATCTGCCAAAATGCCAGAAATGTAAATGTAGTTATTTAACATTATTTAACCATTATTACACCATACTGTTATGTATAATGATGAAGAAACATGGGGTGTACAAACTTTTCCACTCAGCTGTAAACAACAAACTGGAGACTGTTGTCATTTTCTAATAAACTTTCAGGAATATTGAATCACTTATGTAATAATTTGCATGAGACTATTTGTATGAAACATTATGAATTGTTGAGCGAGGTTCAGTTTAAAGGTTGTAGCCTTTCATATTTAATCATACAAAATCAAACAGTATCTATCTCACTCATCATAATTCCTATTCATATTAAATGAGGTCAGGCTGGCGTGACTTTTATCTAACTGCTTCAAGGACCGATGTTTTTACTCTACCACATATATTCAATTCCAGCTAGATGGGATTTGAAAGAGTACAAGGCAGAGGCCAGATTCCATAAAACAAACTCTATATTACAGTCGTATGTGACAAATATCAAATATGAATAAGGCACTTCATGTCTCTTCATGAAAAAAAGCTTTAGGCCTTAGGACTCTTTTGTAGAAGTTTTCCAAGCTGACATTTGAAGATAAATTGTTGATATGTGAAAGAGGGAAAAAACTAAACTGGAGACATGAACAAGAAAGACAAAAACCTTTGCTTGTCTTATGCTAGAACATGTCTTCTGGATTTTATTGTAAACTACATCACAGGCAGTTCCTTTTTTTTATTTCTTTTTATTAGTTTCTTTCTTATAGTTTCTTTCAAGAACAGATGCTTCATTTCTGCTCTGTCTTCTTTAGTGATGAAGATTGATGGAGATTATTAACTGAGAATAAAAAAACTGATAAAATCAATTAGTGGATTGTAGATTCTGAGTACTCTTCTGTTTTTTTTTTAATTTTTTTATTTTTTGATGATGTGTTAATGCGTCTCTTCATCATTCAACACATTAGTAATGCAAATGTCTATTTTTTGTCTATTACAAAAGTCCAGCTGCTGGAAGAATTTTTAAAGCACCTTATTTTTCTTGTTCTTTGCATTATAAACCTAAAATTTACTATTTGATAAGGTCAGTTTTTCCACAGTATTGGTCCTTGATTGAATTGCACATGAATCACGACAAGAAATTACTGAGACACATACACAGAGTTAATATTAGCTAGTGAGAGTCTTCTACTGCTCTTCAGCTTTCACTGCATTAACGGTTTCCACATGACTTGATAGTTTTGATATCAGTAGTTTGTATATTTTCATGTCATTTGTCACAGATATATATAACAGTATATGTTGTATGTTCGAATGCCTCTTCTAGAGCACATTAGTTGAGTAACTTATGTGTTATAGATATATAGACATGTAGATATGTAACCTATGTTGTTTTATTATTAAGTTGTACAACAGTATGGTCTGCATTGTTTGTGAATGTAATTAATAGGTGTGTCCTAATTTACTTGTCGATTAATAACCATAACTAGACATAACTTCTATAACCTTCCACATGCCAGACACCATACGAACTGTGCCTTTTTGCTACCAGCATTCCAGATAATGTTCCCATTGCCAAAAATGCCACAGGTATTAAAGAACAGAGCAGTGCGAGTTCAGCCCTAGTGACTGGAAGCTCATAAACTCAGATCCTTGGATTGGCAGAAAGCCACTACTAGACATTTGAGAAAGATCCTTAACCCTCAAATCTGTCCTTAGACTGTAATATGGCTCACGTATTAGTTACTGTAGATAAAGGAGTCTAGAATATATATGTAAAAAAATCCCCAAAGTGTGCCTCTATAGCATCTCTCAGTGAATAGTTTAATATCAGCATAACTGCGATACAGAGATTAATCAGAGTAATGAAGTTGCACTAAAACTCCCTGTCATCTTTTATGGCTTTGCTTCTCTAAAGTCAGCAAACTGCTTTGGTGTCTCACCACTATTACATCACAGCAATTATATAATTAGACATAAAACACACACAGAAGTTTTAATCTGAAGACAGATAAAACGACAATTAAAGTGTTATTATAAAATGACTTTTATCTTAGTGCATAAGAGTATTTCTTCTTCATGTGCATCTTTTATTTCTAATTATACTCTTGCTTCATCAAATGAAACTGATATTTTAGTTCTTTGTACTTTAATGAAATATGCGAATAACAGATCTATTTCTTAGATGCGCAGTTATTTCTGATTATTTAAATGACTACGTATCAACTTTACCTAACATTACCAATTTGGTGCATGTGGATTTATTTACGGGGGGCACGGTGGCTTAGTGGTTAGCATGTTTGCCTCACACTGCCAGGGTTGGGGGTTCGATTCCCGCCTCCGCCGTGTGTGTGTGGAGTTTGCATGTTCTCCCCGTGCCTTGGGGGTTTCCTCTGGGTACTCCGGTTTCCTCCTCCAGTCCAAAGACATGCATGGTAGGTTGATTGGCATCTCTAAATTGTCCGTAGTGTATGAGAGTGTGTATGAGAGTGTGTGTGTGCCCTGTGATGGGTTGGCACTCCGTCCAGGGTGTATCCTGCCTTGATGCACAATGACGCCTGAGGCACAGGCTCCCCGTGACCCGAGTGTAGTTCGGATAAGCGGCAGACAATGAATGAATGGATTTATTTATGTGGAACATAATGCAGAGATTATTTAAAGCATGTAATCGTCATCATCATGTAGTGTAGTATTTATAGGTAAGTCTGAAGTTTTTTGTTGCTCCTAGCCGCATGGCATTACCATGTTGGCATCAGTTGGCAAAAAGTGTGTCTACAAACATTTAAATTTTTTCCATTTAAGAACATAAATGAACACTTGAGTACTCCTGAATAGTTTTCTGTTATATGTCCTGAACTCTTAGCTGTGTTGACAGATTTTCATGGTGTTATGTGATCATTCAATGATGGGAATAAAAAACAAATCCCTTTTGTTTCCATTTTTCATATCTGTCATAGCCGATGATGTACATTTACATGCAACATTCACATTTGCATATAAAAGCAACCTTGCACAGGGCTGTCTGATTATTGCTGCAAAATAAATTCTAATTTTTTTTTAAGTCCCCAAAGAATTAAGCACAAATGTGCATTATAAGAAGTATAGGAGCATTAAATCACAAGCTGCACATTCCCATGTATTAGTATTCATTCAATAGGATTCCAAATTCCAAGAGTGTAGATCAGCTCATTTTCCTTACATTTCCTTATCTCGTTGCTCCCATAACAACAACCTGTAAAGCGAAAAGAGATGTCATGTTCTGTCCATCACTGTTCAGGTGTCTAGTCACTGGAAAGGACTGGAGACATCCTTCATTCTGATGGCACAAAGATGCTTGACTGAACAAACAGCCAGTCCCCTCTTGGATTGTACAGTTGTTATCCTTTATTGCCTGCGGTTTTAGTGGTTGTAATAATAATAATACATTTACAAGTAGAAGATCTGCAAGGAGAATTATACATATTTATTAACTTTTGTGTAACACTGAACAGTTAACACCGAACTTGGATCCTTCCTAAATTTTACCTTAATAAATATATACATCATCATCATTTAATTAGACTATTTAGACATACTATAAACTATGCTATTTGACTTGCTATATACATTCACGCGATCACATTTAGCAATTTTGTGTGATTTTGTTGTTTATTTTGATTGAACAAAACATGGATGAATCAAGGCAAATACATACAAGTAAATCGTATTGAAGTATATTAAGTGAATGCAATATTCAAGCTGGAAGACGTTCAGCAATTCTTGTCCATACTCTAATTGTTTTGAGTTACCTGAAGGAATTTTGAATCTGATTAACCATGAAGAGATGGATAAATCCAGGTTCATTTGCATATTCATTTACATGTTCCTGTGTTGATTCAGCTCAGTTGTGTCTTTGAATTCAAAGAGTATTTTGTATAATGATGCGATTGTGGTGCTTTCAGTAGGATCTAGGGATTACAAATTCACAGAAATGTGCACAAAGGTATAGTTAAGATGACAGGTTGAGTTGTACCAGTGATTGTGTTCATATAAAATACAACAAATTCCATATTTATGTTTTATTTTTCTGAATATAAATTCTACACATTCCGTAAGTCCGTATTGCTGGTTTACCTGTTTTCTTTTAGATCCTGTAGTTTCTTTTGACACTTAATTCTGGCTTACTATGAACTCGGATCCACGGTGTGCACACTTTCAGCAAGAGTTATGTGGACTGAGAATTGTGATCTCCCTTAAATGCTACTGTAATAAAACAGAGAATCCAAAGAGCCTCTCTGTGATTAATAACACTGTCTCCTAGCAGCTGGACTTCCAGTATGGGAGCGAGGTGGAATTCTGAGTTGCATTTCAATGCTGCAGTGTGAATGAGAGAGAGAGAGAGAGAGAGAGAGAGAGAGAGAGAGAGAGAGAGAGAGAGAGAGAAAGGGAGTGAAAGAGAGAGAGCGAGAGGAAGACAGAGGACGAGAGGGAGGGAGCGAGAGAGAGCTCATCAACGGCAGCCTTTAAGCGGTGAAGCTTCATAAATATTGATTAGCATCCCGATGCTGATCGAAAGAATTGATGAACAGCACTCAGCCTCAGATGCTAAGCTCTCCTTAAGCAAAAGCTCTCAACTCTGTGTTCTTAGTTCAGTTCATCCTCTTTCCTCCTTTAAGCAACTTTCAACACTGGGATGAAGACTTTTGTTGATGTGTAGCTCAGCTATAGTCAAAGTGTGCACTCGCTCAGATATTTCTGCTCCTCAGTGAGCAATGTGACTTGTTCCAGAGCACTCCGGAGCTATTCCCCCTCCTCCCCTCTTGGCTTTCTTTCTGTCTTTTTTTCTTGCCTCCTCCAAGGATGAGCTGCTGAGGAGAGGAGGAGGTGTGAAGAGGTGGATATGTTTTCCGTTTCGCTCAAGTGCCGGATGGGGGTCATCAGACGCAGGATCAAGGGTATTGTGCAATGCGCCACTTTGACATGAGCTTTAATGCCGGTGGGATAAGAATGTGTGTGTGTGTGTGTGTGTGTGTGTGTGTGTGTGTGTGTGTGTGTAAGGTTGGGTGGAGAGTGGGGCTTACTTTTCAAAGTGTCTATTTTTCAAAGTGCTTGTTTCTGTTACTTGCATGTCAGTTGGAGTGTGTTTCAAAGGTTGGTGGATTTTAAGGAAGTTTGAAGCCAACGTTGTTTGGAATTTAGCCAAGAAGTTCCGCATTGTAGAGTTTTTCACATGTTCTCGTTTGATTGTTGATGCTCACCTTAAGGGAAGTTGGCACTCAATGTGTCTTTGGGCATGTATTTGTTATATTTCGCTTCTATTCTTTTATGAGCTTAAGGTTGAATCTTATTAAGTATAAAAAGTGTGAGATGATCTCGTGAACAGTATTAAAGGCTTGATGAGGTGATTAATTGATGATTAATCATTTTGCACAGCATGTAATATCGTTACACTCAAATTAAAACTGCTTTGGCTTCTTTTTTTTAATTCCAAGATAAAACAGGTAGCAGTTTTAATGTTTTTTAATGTTTGTGTAAATTGAAAACGATTACTCTTTAGCCTTTTTTTTTTTAGAAGTTTAGAATATGAACTACGTGATTGTGTCATATAAACTGGCATGGGCAGTTACTATAAAAGTATAAAAGTGCATTAGTTCAATGTCAACATGCTATTGATATGATGATTGGTACAAGTTAGTATCCAAATTGACTCATAGTAACAAGTGGCTAGTTTTAAAATGCATATATATGTTCTTATATCTCATTCATGCTTCTTCAGTAGTCCCTGCATCTGGACCTTTTTTCAAGAGCCCTGGGAATGAGGCATGAATACACCTGTGATGCACATATGCATTCACACAATTAGGGGTAGTATAGTGTAACCAATTTACCTATCCAGTGTGTGGAAGGAAACCAGAGAACCCAGAGAAAACCCACACCAACTCACAAACAGATCATTTCTAAATATTATCGTATTTATGTTCAAATTTTAATCCGTTTCAGTGTTAAATTGGTACATTTTAAAATGTTAGTTAAATAAGTAAGTAGCACAAATACAAAATACAAAAAACTGTATCATGATACATAAAATGTAAAATGATGCATTTTGTGTATTGTAATAATGCAAGATTAGCTAGCCAAGCTAGCTGGAGAGCTCAACAGGTGTTTAGACTTAGAGACCTTGATTTGTAAAATGAAAGAAAATGATTCAAACATCAGTATGAATCTTACTTACCTTGTAAGAATCACTAATTCAGTCAGCTAATGATGAATGGAGTTCAGCATACTTTATGTTTTCGATCTTTGCCGTGTTTTTTTTTTTCCAGGAAAGCATGCCAGAGATTGCTTTAACAGTGATATAATGTTTATGAAGATTAGATGGCCTGAAATTATATATGAAACCCCTAAGAATGAATGGAAAAATAACAAGATTAATAAGTTATAACAAGATTTAAGTTTCTCCTAGATGCATCTCATCATGGCTAGTGAGCATTCCTAAATTGACCATCATCATTTGTTTTTAAATATTACACATTGATTCTTAGATTTCAACAGCCAAAAATCAGGTTTGATTCGAAAATATGAAAGTACCTTGTGTTTAGTCATCACCTACGTGATTGATTTCATGATACTTTAAGAATACCCACCATCCTGATTTGAATGAACCATGCTGCTTATTTTTGGCCAAGGGTTCACAGGCGACCTCGAAATAAAGTGCTGAAAAGAGATAAGAGTTGGCACTTTCAGCTTTCCTGATCTAACAGTGAATGGGTTAGTAAGCTAAAATTCTTTAACTCCTTAAGTTCCTCACATGCTATTCCTATTCATTCAAAGACAGAGTAATGTGCTTCAGGATGGATGTGTTACAGCTGAGTAGAATGTTGAGAAGCAATCAGTATAAAAAAACTAATCTAATATTCAGATATTTAGTTGGAGAGAATGATTTGAAATCTAAACGAAAGCTTGGAAACCTTGGGTGAGTTGAATTAGAGCTTTGTGTGCCATAACGGAAGAGGTGTAGAGCTTAACTCATGTCTGACCATTGGGAGTGTGTTCTCAGTATCACAAACGTTTATGAATTTTCTGTGAAAATGTTGGGTGAATGCTTAAATATAGTGCAAAGTTACAAAATCCACAATTGTAGATTTTCTTCATTTGCATGCCACCCATGCATCAAAATAATTTCCATTCTGGTTATTCATTCATATCACATCTATATTTTGTCAGTGAACAACCTTCAAGGTTACAGCTTCATTTGAACATAACCTAGATGTTAAATTCATAAATGCCCAAATAACTTTTTCTCACTCTTCACAGCTTAAACAAACTCCAGCTGCAGAGCTCAGACTCTTCGAAGATTTGAAGGAGTTTTATTTGAAAGGCCTTATCAGTCGTGAGACAATTATTAGGCTGTGAGGGTTCGACGGTCATGCTGAGATTGGACTGACCACTCTAGGGATTCCAGACGAAAACTCAAGTCGCACTCAATTTAACACAGAGCCGGCAAACTTCCAGAAGGCGCCACACCATATAACACGCAACTGAAAGCAAAATTACGGCAGCTCGCAGAATCCTACCCACAGTGGTCATCTAAGAGGGTGTACTATAAAACTGCCATTCATGTCCACTAAATTCACCTTGTTAGATTGTTTATCCTGAGCTTTTATCCAGCAATCATCTGGTAGCACGATGATGAAATTGCCCACGCAGATGAAAGAAAGAGTCTCACTGCACTTATGAGGTGCAACTATTGAACACAATTCAGTATGCATCTCAAGACATGGTTGAGCATGATAATATGTTTAGAGTCCTGTCTCTTGAGAAATTGTGCAATAGTTGATGAATGTGAACAGAGGCCTTTTCCTTTCATCCATGTTGTGAAGCTTTATTCTGGAAAGGTGCTACGGCAGTTGATTTATGACTTACGCACTGTACGTGTGACAACACGAGAGTGCTTCAGGGCCCTCCGTCTTCCATTCTTGGCTTTCATGTCGCAGTGCGCTCGCTGTATCTTTGCCATGCGGCAGCTTGTTTGTTAATTGCGGGTTTTCAAAAAGAAGACAGTTGTGTGAAAACATTGTTTTGTCTTTTCTACTTTTCTACTGAAAAAGGCAAGTTAATTTGTTTTTAGTGGCAGCTCTAGAAATTTGGTTAAAGGATGTTTTATTGCAGTATAAGTCACTGAAGTATTAGACCTGAGTGCTTTTATATGACTGGAACTGTAGACTTAAAGACAATAAAGGCTTGAAAACCTTTTTTTTTTTTTTTACCTGAAATGCCTTTAATGATAAACTACAAGGCAGATCTTGTATTTCCCATGCTGAAACACAGTGCTCATAGAATTGTGCAAATGAGCAAGAATTAAATATGTTTTACTTTTGGCTAAATACAAAACATTTACCCTTTTATTGATTTATCAGACTAAACATAAGTAGGGGAGAGAAAATATTTAATGTATTTATTTTTTTTTTAAAGCAATTATTATGTCTCTGTGCCTCAGAGGCCCATAGCAAGACTTTAATAAGTGTAAAGAAGCCAAACATTTTGTGTTCTTAAATTCTTCCATCCTTTATTCCTGCCTTTCATTTAATCCGCAAACAAAAACCTTTGCTCCCTAATCCTGCTAAAACACCAGCAGGGAGCCGAGTACTTTTCCTGAAGCATGTTCTTCAAGATATAAATTTAGATCAGCATAACCGTATGAAAATGGAATGCGCTGCAGTGTATTGTAATAAATCTTCAAGGCTATTTATTATGTCTTCTCTGTTTAGACTATCTATACTGGAACATGCTCTAAATGCAACACAATGAATGAACAGTAATTCGTTATATTTTTTGCCACTGCAGCAGTGTGGTTGTTCATGTTAAATTTATAATCTCACCATTTTTGACCATGTTTAATGCTCTACCGTCTTCATATCCGGATAAACATACTGCGAGCACACCTTACTGGTCTTAAGATTCAATTCAAGTCAACTTATTTGGAACGAACTTGGGTTCTGCAGCAGGACAATGATCCAAAACACACCAGCAAGTCCACCTCTGAATGGCTGAAGAAAAACAAAATGAAGACTTTGGAGTGGCCTAGTCAAAGTCCTGACCTCAATCCGATTGAGATGCTGTGGCATGACCTTAAAAAGGTGGTTCATGCTCGAAAACCCTCCAATGTGGCTGAATTACAACAATTCTGCAAAGATGAGTGGGCCAAAATTCCTCCACAGCGCTGTAACAGACTCATTGCAAGTTATGGAAAACGCTTGATTGCAGTTGTTGCTGCTAAGGGTGGCCCAACCAGTTATTAGGATTAGGGGGCAAACATTTTCACACAGGGCCATGTAGTTTTGGATTTTGTTTTCCCTTAATAATAAAAACCTTCATTTAAAAACTGCATGATGTGTTTACTTGTGTTATCTTTGACTAATATTTAAATGTGTTTGATTATCTGACAAACATCTTTTTCACACCACTGTATATATATATATATATATATATATATATATATATATATATATATATATATATATATATATATATATATATATATATATATATATATATACACAGTTACAAGAAAAAGTAAGTGAACCATTTTCAGTCTCCTGGTTCCTGGTTTTCTGCTTAAAATGGTCATGAAATATGATCTGATCATCACCAAAGTCACAAATATCAACAAACACAATATTTCTAAGCTGGTAAAACACAAACTGTCATGATCTTTAATGTCTTTATTGAACACACTAATTAAAAATACAAAGTGATGGTGGAAAAAGTAAGTGAAACACTGCTTTGATATCTGGATGAACCACCTTTGGCAGCAATAACCTCAAGTAAGCGCTTCCTGTAGGCAAATTAGACCTGCACAACGTCCAGGAGTAATTTTGGACCATTCTTCCTTACAGAACTGCTTTAGCTCACCCATGTTCTTAGAACGTCATTCCACAGCATCTCTATCGGGTTGAGGTCTGGGCTTTTACTGGGCCACTCCAAAAGATGGATTTTATGTCTCTGAAGCCATTCTGTAGTAGATTTACTTTTGTGTGTAGGATCATTATCTTGCTGCATCACCCAGCTTCTTCTGAGCTTCAGCTTGCAGATAGCCTCCTTGAGATTATCCTTTAGGATATCCTGATAAACCTGGGAATTCATTTTCCCCTCCACAATGGCAAGCGGTCCAGGCCCAGAGGCTGGGTGTTTTCATGTTGGTACGTTGTTTTCTTTTTATGCCATACATAGTGCTGCAAGTTCTTCCCAAACAATTCTATTTTTCTTTCATCTGTCCAAAATACATTTTCCCAGTGGTGTTGTGGAGTATCCAGGTGGTCTTTTGCAAATTTTGCAAACAAAGCTGCAATGTTTTTTTGATGAGCAGTGGCTTCATTCGTGGTGTCCTTCCATGGATACCATTCCTGTTCAATGTTTTGCTTATGGTTGACTCATGAACGGAGATGTTAGCCAGTTTCAATGAATCCTTTGACTCTTTAGTTGTTACTCTGGAGCTCTTTTTCAACTCAATGAGCATTCTACGTTGTGCCTTTGGAGTGATCTTGGCTGGACATCCACTTCTATGGAGAGTAGCCACAGTACCATATCGTTTCCATTTATAGATAATTTGTCTAACTGTGGACTGATGAATATTTAAAGTCTTTGAGATTACTCTGTAACCCTTTTTAGCTAGATGCATATCAACAACTCTTGATTGTAGGTCTTTTGAGATCTCTTTTTTGTGAGGCATGGCTCACATTAGTTTATGCTGCTTGTGAATGGCACACTGACACTGTTTGGGTGTTTATATGAGTCAATTAGCTTTAAACCACCCCTTTATTCTTGTTTCATTGATTGGACTCCAGGTTTGCTAACACCTGAACCAACTGCCATTGGAGTGCCACCAGAATTGGAGTGCCACAATTGCCATAGTGACACCAGAAGCCTAGTGTTTCATTTACTTTTTCCAGCATCAATTTGTATGTTTAATGACTGCGCTCAATAAAGACATGAAAGATCATGACTGTTTGTGTTTTATCAGCTTAGAGATATTGTGTTTGTTGATTAGTTTGACTTTGGTGAAAATCAAATCAAATTTCATGACCAATTTAAGCAGAAAACGTTCACTTACTTTTTCGTGAAACTGTATATTCAAAAAGATTCAAAACCCATATATATATATATATATATATATATATATATATATATATATATATATATATATATAGTATATATATATATATGGGTTTTGAATCTTTTCATGTTTCCCTCTCATAACAGTGCATTATCTGCTTATTGTTTTGAAGTATGCTGACTCCTGCTTGGAGTCATTTTTCATCCATCCATGTGTTTCATTGATGTCTATAAAAGTATTAGGTTGAGTAGGTTGATACTGATATATTTTCTTGTAATGTAGCTCTAAAAACATTCTGTTAGGGCCTTATAATGGCATTGCATTACTCAAAGTAATGGTAACAATTTATGTGTGCGGCTTGTTGTGTGAGTACTAAATTGCTCCTCGTGTTCAATGATATTGTAATTAGTCATTGATTTAGCTTTTGTTAAAGCCAGTTTAGTCAGTATTTGTGATGCGATAGTTACAGTTGTGAGCCCTACACTTCAACACGGTATTACCAACAATAATAATTCCCCAGCTCAGATTTGTTCAAAGCTCAAAATCCTAAGCAAAGCATCTTCTGTCAGATCTTATGCAACATGCACCCGATATCATGCCACCTTACTATTGCAGATTGATAGTAGTATGACCTGTTAAGTGGTATAGGCTACAGTGATGCTGAAGGGATGAAAAAAGGTAGTGTGGCCAGACATTTACACGTCATTACGTCCAAAAACAAAAACCAACCTTTAAATAATATAATAAACTTGAAATGAAACTTATATAAACTACACACGCATGTGCTCTGTGTAACAGCAGCAGAGAGGTCTTGTACATTATAGTAGCTCTGATACCAGACTCTTTCTTTTTTATATTTCTTTTATGCCCACACTCTTGTTTTAAAAGTGAAGATATTCATGGCTTTATCTGTTTGGCAAGCACAGATGACTAAAGCTAAGATGCAACAAAGAAAGCTATTGCTGTGCTCCAAAGTCAGACAGTATACGCTATTAAGGTTTATATAGGAAGACTTATTACCAGATAAAATGGTGTTTCATTTTTGTTTTATCATAAAGCTGCAGACATCATGCTTTCGCATTGACATTTAAATTGTCCGGCTTGATAGCCATTGTGATTATCGTGAGTATCACTTTTCTTTTATGCTTTGTGCCTTTCTAAATCACCAGACTAATCATTTATCAGGGAATAATGTATGTCCAATTTCATTCTTGTACTTTCACTCTGAGATCAATTGCTGTTTGTTTTGTTCTTCCTTTTTTCTCTGCTTTTCTTCTTTTTTTTTTTAATGTTGACTTTAGCTACTGGCCCATCATAAATCAAATTTACCTGAAGTGCTTTTATGCTTCATTAGGACTTTTATTCCTGAAAACACTACATTAATTACACTAATTCATTTTTAACAACCCAAGTTTAATCGATTTTACTGAACGTTTTTTTTTAATTTTTTATTATTTATTCATTTACTTTTAATTATTGTTCTGTTAGTTAATAGCCTATATGATTGGTCACTTGAATTGAACTACATTGAAATAATTCAAATACAACCCCAATAACTTCTAGCATGATCTGCACCAGTAGCAGAGAAGGACTGGATATTGATTTGCAACTTAACCTGGACTTGTGACTCCTCTCGTACTGTACTTGAGACTAAACATTAATGAAATTTCAACCTGGATGAGCAAAGAATTCATAATGAACCCTTCACACAGTCAATTAATAAAATCACTGCTTTCCATCTTTTCAGTTGTTTTTTAGATGTACTCTTATTCATCTCTCAATGCTTTTAGAGTCATTATGACTCTTAATCAGGAACATTTGGCTATGAATATTTTGAGCTCAGCATTTTCTTAACATTGTGGTTCATCAAAAAAGTTGAAAAGGTGTATGTTATTATGTTTTTTTAAGGAAAAATAACTAAAATGGCCAGATTCTTAAACCACATCCAAAAAGTGACTAAAGCTATTATGCATGTTACTGTATAACTATATTACAGAATGTATGTTACTACAGTTTACTGAAATGTTGCCTACTATTCACTTATTTGTTTTCTGATGGACAGATGGGTTTCTAAATCCTGCTGTTTACACACATACATCTTTAATATGCTTAAAACAATTTAGGAAGCATGCAGATGAGATGTCATGATAGATTTTATTAGCAAATCAATTTATTATTGCAGAAATATGTGTTTCTGAAGCTATCTTTTATATAATGTGCTGTTGGACATTTATTATAATTAAACCCTTTTCATTTTAAACAGTACAAACTGTAGAAATATGTCTGAAATATGGTTTCAATAGTATGAGAAAAGTTTCATAGATATCTATCATGTCTATAGATATCTAACCTGGTGAGTTTTTATTAAAGACATTACACACAGTGGCATACAGTGGCTTGTGAACATCACTGAACATTCCGTTAAATTTTTTATTCATACTTTTAATATATTTATACTTTTAATTTAATTTAACATCACCAAATTCTTCTTCCCAGCTGTGTTTTTCCCATGGCCTACATTACTGTTACTACCTGTCACATCAACTACACGCTGCATGTGTTACTTCTGTCTTTGTTTTATTCTCATGCTTTAAATGGCTTATCCTCCAGAAGGACATGGACTATACTGAGGAAATTAGACACTATAGTGTGTTTGGCTAAAGCAATTCGTGATTGTGATGTGAGTGTGTATCACTTAATGCAGTGAGAAAGTTACTGTCTTGCTTTCACTGCAGGAGCTTTTTCCCCTGTTTATTCACTGCTGTTTTTGTATTGATCTGGCTCTGTGTAGCTTCAGTCTCAAGACATAGGGGTCAGCGTTTGTGACCGCAGGCTCACCACTTACTAGTTCAAACTAAAAACTCCACTTTTTAAACTCAACAAAACTGAACAGTTAAAGACTAGCGAAAAAATGTTGTCTAATCTTCCTGTCTAATTTCAATAAGCTTTAGATTCCTGTTCTTGGATGATGGAAGTGGACCCCAATGTGTTCTTATGCTCTTGTAGCCCACATGCTGTAAGGTTTGTATGTTTTGAGCTCCTCTTCAGCTCAGCATGGATGTAAAGAGTGGTTATTTGAATTACTGTGGAGTTCCTGTAAGCTCAAAGCAATCTGGGCATATTCCTCTCTCATCGCCATGGTGATTTTTATCCATGGATCTGACTCTCGCCAGATGTTCTTTTGTCTGTATGTTTCAGTCCATTCTGTATAAGAGACTTTTGAGTGAGTGAAAATCCCAGAAGATCAGAAGTTTCTGTAATACTCAAACCAGCCCATCAGGTCCAAATGTCAGTGTACAGTACAGTGTAAACTTTATACTGTAAACTTTATGCTGCAAACTCTTGACATGTATCTGCATGATTTTATGCCACATGATTGGCTGATTGGTTAAATGCACAGAAGAAGGTAATGCATATTGATGAACAGGATAGTGGAGTATTGTACAGGGTGGCCAAGAAATTGTGCAAAATGGCTACATCTACAAACTAATTTTGCAACACAATGAAGTTATCATGATTTTGTAATCCATGCATATATTTATATCTTTTAATCTAGAGTAACATTTGCGGTTTAACACAGTCTACAGCAGTTTGGTTGAGCAAGATGTAATGGATGATTAATGGCACATTTTTGCTGTGCTCATCTGTTTCTAATGTTGGTTTAATAGATTTATGGCCTCTCTAATGTCTCTTTACTTCACTGGGGCTGTGTTCTAATATTCCACCTTGACGTGGCCTGTCATAGAGGTTTGAAAACCCAAGATCAGGGTTTGGCCTAGCTTTGAATGTCACCTGAGCTGCTTAATCATCTACAGTCATGAACATGACAAGTAAATGACAGATTTGTCCCTGTCATTGTCATCTCCATTACACAGAGCTGATACCCTGGCCATAGGAAATGACTTTGACCATTGATTTAATTCCATTTAATATTGAGAAGACACAAAGGTGACATTCATTACTTTCAAATTCATTCCCGGGAAATGATTTTGACAGGAGGAGCTGCTGAATACTGAGATGTTCTCTGATCCAGATGTCACGCTGTCAGACAGCGAGCTTTAATTCGCTGACTGCTGAACTGGCAGTTATCAGTTCATGAGTTTCTCACCCTATCATCATTCATTCCATTTTCTAGTAGCCTTAAATGTTAGAGTTGTAATTATTTTTTAAAGTTTGTATTAACCTCTTCATTCTCATTTCAGATATTATGCATATATATTTTTTAACACCATCTTCCACTGCAGATATACACATCAGATTTTGGACGTGAAATACTGATTGTTAGCAGAGCCTGTTCTGCATGGCTGTGCTCCATTTCTGCATATGAGTGCCCTCTGCTGATTAATGGAAGCCATGCAATATTAATGACCCTTTTTCTTTTATCAACCTATCATAGTAAATCATACAAAATGTACAGGCACTGCTGGCACATCCACTCTGTAATGCATACTAGAAGGAGTTCATAGCAAAAGCAGGTGCTTGGGGAATGTACTTTAGTGACTGATTAATGGCATGAATCTTTAGTTGATGATTTAATAACATTTTAATGACATCTCAAATATGATACCCATGATATCAATCCGTAATAATAATACAAGTTTCATCCTTGGCTTTTAAGCTCATGCAACTTGTGTACAAATAATGCTGTACTGTCTCTGTGTTTGTTCGAGTTTTATCGAAGTTTTCTGGTTACCTCCTACTTACGTAAAACCTGGATTGGCTATTTTACATTGCTGTTAGGTGTTAAATATCTGTGTTACAGTGTTACTGTGTTACATGGTGCCCTGTTATGGACTAGAGTCTTTTCTAGGTATATTCCCACCTCGTTCTCCCATCATCCAGGTATGATCAGGATCTACCACAACCCTGATCAGGAAATAAACGATACAAACACCTGTGCATTAAAGCACATTACATTTCAAAACAGCTAGAAGATTGGTGCTTTTCAGTAGAGTAGGGTAGAATAGAGAGTATTTTATTAATCTCCAAAGGGAAATTTGGTGTCACAACAGCCACAACAAAAAAGCAAAAGGCAGGATCTAGACTTAAGATAAGAGCACTATACTTAAAATGCACAATAAACTTACAAATACTCAGAAATATCACACATAAGAAAGTATGAATGTTCATATTCACCATTCTCAAGTTATTACAGACTGAAATAGAGTCTTTTTTTAATTAATCACATCTATTTACTGCACCTCAAAGACTATTTATGACTAGTAAAGCACTAATTTACTGGCTGTGTTGTGGACTGTTTTAAGCTTTGTCTTCCTTGTGTATCAATTTATTCATTCATTACATGAATTATCTATAAATGGTCAGGGTCATGGTGGATTGCGTCCTGGGAACATTAGATACAAGGTGTGAATAAGGGTCAGAATATGGAATTGTGTTAGGAGGTGGGAGGAAACCAGGGGACTTGGATGAAACCCAAGTGAACATGGGAAGAACATGCAAAGCTCTACACAGACAGTAACCCAAGTTCAGGATCGAACCAGGAACCCTGGAATCACTCAGATATACAGCAGCAGTCTTTCCTCTCTAGTACAATGGGAGATCAGTTTGAGAATTCAGCCAGAATTACAATGAAAATGTGCTGTTGTTTTTATTTTTTTTTCTGATTCTTCTGATTCTTCTGATTCTTCTGTGGGGGGCACGGTGGCTTGGTGGTTAGCCACTGTGCCTCACACCTCCAGGGTTGGGGGTTCGATTCCCGCCTCCGCTGTGTGTGTGGAGTTTGCATATTCTCCCTGTGCCTCGGGGGTTTCCTCTGGGTACTCCAGTTTCCTCCCCCGGTCCAAAGACATGCATTGTAGGTTGATTGGCATCTCTAAATTGTCCGTAGTTTGTGATTGCATGAGTGACTGTGTGTGTTCCCTGTGATGGGTTGGCACTCCATCCAGGGTGTATCCTGCCTTGATGCCCAATGACGCCTGAGATAGGCACAGGCTCCCCGTGACCCGAGAATAGATTGGATAAGCGGTAGACAATGAATGTTTCTTCTGCATTATTATGGAAATCAAGTTTTCACTACCAGGTGAAAACTTGATTTCCATAATAATGCAGAAGAAACATTCATTGTCTACCGCTTATTCGATCTATTCTCAATTCTCAAGTATATCCCCCGTGGCCGCACAGCCGGCTATATTAGAATGTCCTTCCTTATTCTGCTTAAACCTGAAATGATGGAAACTTTCATTTTTCTGTCTTTTTAGGCTATTGGTTCTATACAATTAAATCATTTATTGACTATTTAACTGTAAAATTTCAAGGAAGTATCGAACAAGCCTAGCTCCCTATGAGCCCTGAGCTACATACAGAATCCCCACAAGCAGAGCAATGAAAATCAAGGAACCTTCCAGCATGGCACTAATTAAAAGAGCTCCTAGATTTAGATGCTAAATTTTTTATCTCATCACGGGACACCCTTGACACAACTAGTGCAAACGTAGTGAACAACATTATTGTGGCATAGTACAAAGATTGAGATCTCTGTAAGAAAATAATATAATAGTCAGGCATGTCTGTTTAGGCATACTTGTTTATTCCTGTCAGGTTTCATGTATTTTTTGTCCTTTTCACCTCCAGCCTTTATAAATTTTCCCCTTATGATGCCAAGCATAAGATTAGGCTGGCAGGGTGAAAATAGCACATGGCTTCTCTGATGTGTGAGAAACTGCATCTTTTTGAAGTGCAGTTCAGGCTACATGGTCTCACAGTTGCAGATTTATAAGACTTTGCACGAGTCAACTCAGATAGCTATCAAGAAGAAATATATAAACGGTTAAGGTTAATGGTTAGCGATCACAGTTTTTCATTTTGTATGGAAGCCCAAATAAATTACTTTCTGCTAGGTTGGCAAAGCACACTGACATGCTTTAAGGAAAACAGATGACTTTGCCATGTGCCCCTGCCCATACCTAAACTAAATAAAATCATTACTATGTTAGAACATTTCAACAGGAATGGAGCCAGATGAATTTGCCAGGCACTCTTGGCCATGTGGAACAGTTGGGGAGCAGAAATCACTCTAAAGGGCTTTTCACACTGCGCTTAACCCCAGGCTATCGTAGTTCTAAACATCGCTTTTAACTCCGGGTAAAGAAATGCTTCACACCTGTAATTTGAAAGTGGAGTTAGCACCACTTTTTAACCAGGGTTATGAAACTCTACTCTGGAGCAGGGTTAGCACTGCATTTGCGGTGTTAACCCCACATTGCGGTGCTAAGTTTGTTCAGTGTGAAACGGAGCGGTGTTTGCTTGTTGCTGCTGGATGCTTAGCAACAGACAGCCAATCAGAAACTGAGCAGCGAGGCTCGTGTCACATCAGTAACAGGAAACGCGTGTCGTGTAAACAGCAGCCGGTGAGAGAAAAGTAAGAAAATGTCAAAAGACGGAAAGCGTGTGAACTGGAGTGATGAGGAGATGGTATTATTCTTACAGCATTTTTTTTAATAACTGGCAAGACATGGGAAAAGCCGTGTAAACAGGTTGCCTGCCGTTCGTCCAATCAGTGACAGTGACACCGCAAATATGCAAATAAGAAGCCCTGGGCTTTTCACACTTGAATTGTTAACCCTGGGTCATCCTAAACCCCGGATAAACGGAATCCTGGGTTGTCTGTAATCACGTTTCACACTGCTCACACTATACCTGGGGTTATCTGTTAATCCTGGGTATTCATTAACAGACGTTTCACACAGTACGTTTCTAAACCCCAGGTTAACGTTCTTATTTGCATATTTGCGGTGTTGCTGTCACTGACAAACAAAGCAATGGCACCAAAGTTTTTAGTTGGTACACAGAGCAATGGAAGTTCATATATGTTTTACCAATCCAATGAAAATTAGGAGGAATTCCATTGAGGACACATAGATTCTATGCAAATATAAGAAAACCTATGATCAATAATCTGCTACTTACATTAAACTTACATTAAAGAGGTATTAAAGTTTATCAAACCAGGTAAAATGTTCGATTCAAAGATAAATGAATTTTAAATAATATTTAATTTTTTATTAATTAAATATTAATTAATTACTACTATTTATATATAATTATGTACAAGGGCTAATATTTGGCTCTTGGGCAAGGTGCTTAACCCACTCTGCTCCAGGGGTCCTGTATCATGGCTGACCTTGTGCTTTGACCTCAACTTCCTAACAAGTTGGGATATGTGAAGAAATGCATTTGTGATGTGACAAATGAAGGCTTCTTTCTTTCGTAAGTAACACAGTTTAAAGCTATGCTAGATTGTCAAGTCAAGTGGGTTTTTTATCGTCATTCCTTTATATAGCTTGTATATAGTGGAACAAAATGTCATTTCTCCTGGACCATGATGCAATATATAATGGTACACAAGACTAAGTCCACGACAATAAATACACAAAACAGAACAGTAGATAAACAGGATCATAAATACACAGAACAATAAATGTCCAGACCATAGGCTGTGAACTGTTAACTATTGGGTAGTGTAGCAGCAACAAGTAAAGCAGCGATATCGGCAAGAAAAATGAGCTCCATAATAAAAAGTGTCTGATGCAGCTTTGTGTGTTGTGCTATTGAGTCATACTGGGTTAGGTGTTTGACTAGCCCAGGTGAGCATTAGGAGTCAGCAGGGTGTAGAGTAATCTGTCTGCCTCAAGTATTGCAGAGGCTGCTGGAAGCAGATGCACACGTACCTTCTGCCAGATGGGAGGAGGATGAAGAGTCCATGAGAGAGATGAGAGCTTTGCAGAGGCAGTGGTTGTTGTAGATGTGGGTAGAGAGACCCTTTGCAGTAGGGTCTTGTGGTTAGATACTGTGCAGTTCCCATACCACACAGTTGACACAACTGGGCAGGACACTCTTCATTGTCCCTCGATAGAATGTGCTGAGGATGGGATGGAGGAGATTGGCCTTTTCCAGCATCTGTAAGAAATGGAGGCACTTGCTGGGACTTCTTGGCTAGGCAAGTGGTGTTAAAAATCCAAGTGTGGTCCTTTGTCATGTGCACACCATAGATGATTTGCAGTGGCAAGTGGCCTACTCTAGTCCTTGAGAAGTCAACAGTAATTTCTTTAGTCTTATCAAGAGACTGTCTCAACACTAATTTGTGGGATGGCTCACCTCCGCTCTGTATGCTAAATGATTATTGTTGCTGATGAAACATGAGTGCTGATGTGATTTGGACTGTACTTGCAGCCCAGATATGAGTCAGCAGGGTGAAAAGTAGTGGCCTGAGCACACAGCCCTGAGGAGCACCTGTTCAGTCTGGTGTGCTGGAGGTGGAGTTGCCGTTGAAGATAGGCTAGTGTTTTCCATTTAAAAAAATCCAGAATCCAGGCTCAGCTGTGTTTCTGTGTGATGATTGTGCTGAATGCTAAACTCCAGTCTAAAAATAGCATCTTTAAATAATTGTCTTTTATGTCCAAATGGGTCAGAGAAAGGTGCAGATATGGCGTCCTCTTTTCAGAGGTTGGTAGAGTGGTTCCAGTGTTGTGAGAATACTGCTCATGACTAGCTGTTCAAAGCACTTTATAATGATAGGTAGTAGTCATTCAGGGAGACATTTTTTTTTCACAGGGATGATGGTGGTTATCTTGAAGCACACAGGGATAAATGGTTGGCTCAAGGAGATGTTGAAGATATCTGTGAGGATATTTAATTTACTGGGCTAAAACTATTTGCAGTGATTTATCAAAAGCTTCTTGCTAAACAGTACAGTAAGGACATTACCTTATCTTATGGCCTTATGGTTTCAAGTGGTTTAGACAGATCTGTAGTTTGACATCTATTTGTTATCTTGTAAAATCTTGCTAATGTCCATGTGGAATCCCATACTCATAATCTTTTGTTTGTTTTCCTGTCCACTCTCTCCACTCATCTCTAATTTTCTCTGGCAAGCAGAAATTCATGTAATACATTTACATTTACATTTACATTTCTGGCATTATCCAGAGCGACCTACAAAAGTGCTTTAGTTCTGTCACTGAATACATTAACACTGGTTCAATAGGACACAAACTTGGGATACCATTAGCCTAAACACTGAGTTGTTTTTTTTTTTTTTTTTTTTTTTTTTTTAAACTTTGCAACATAATACATAAACAGGGAAAAATAAGAGCTAGTTTAAGTACTTCAGGAAGAGGTAAGTCTTCAGTTGCCGTTTGAAGACGGTCAGAGACTCGGCCGTACGGATACCTAGGGGAGGTTCGTTCCACCACCTCGGTGCCAGAACAGAGAAGAGTCTAGATGTATACCTACCTTTTTCCCTGAGAGATGGTGGGACCAGTCGAGCAGTGCTAGTGGATCTGAGTGAGCGAGGTGCAGTGCGAGGAGTGATGAGAGCTTTGAGGTAAGATGGCGCTGGTCCATTCTTGGCTTTGTAGGCAAGCATTAGTGTTTTGAATCTGATGCGCGCAGCTACCGGAAGCCAGTGGAGGGAACGCAGCAGTGGGGTGGTGTGGGAGAACTTGGGCAGGTTGAAAACAAGTCGTGCGGCTGCATTTTGGATCATTTGCAGTGGGCGAGTTGCGTTCAGAGGTACACCTGCCAGAAGAGAGTTGTAGTAGTCCAATCTCGAAATGACCAGAGACTGAACAAGCACCTGAGTAGACTGTGTGGATAGAAATGGCCGAATCCTTCTGATGGTGTACAGAAGAAACCGACATGAGCGTGTCACATTAGTGACATGGGAGGAAAAGGATAGTTGATTGTCCATGGTTACCCCAAGGTTGTGAGCAGTGGTAATATGATTTTGTCTCCTGGTTTTACAAAACTCTATAAACACCCATCTTCCTGGTGTTAATTAAATTAATGTCTTAATAATGATTTTTTGGGGGTCATAGTGTAATCCCTAATCTCTAATATTGTTGATAACGCATGTCTCGCCAAGCCTGACACAATTGTTTTCAGTTTGTTTTTTGCTGGTGGTATTTTTTTCTTAAGGGAGTGATATCTGATTATTATGATCATCCACACTGCAAAGGTAAACTTAAAGGGCAATGTTCACTGTTCCATCTGTATAAAATAACAGAAATGTGAAGCACAAGTTGCAGGGAATCAGATAAGACCATTCCCTGCTGGACTGAAGTCATCTAGAGAGCTCAGTGGACACAGGCTTATTACCTGTGTGAGCACTGAATCTGGAATAAAAACCAGGGGGAGTATGAGAAGGGCAAAATGAAGATAATCATCATCACAGCCAACAATTGTATTTCAAGGTTTCTTTAATAATTTCCAGTCATTCATTTCACTGTCATTCATTTCTAATGTTGTAGCTGTGCATCCATATTCTATGGACAATGTTACCTCAGCACATGCTGTTATATAAACAGAGGTGGGGTGACGATGTGGCCTAGTTTTCTCCATAAATTTGGTCAGCTGATAATTCTAGATCTAGGTCTAGATCTCTTATATCACACAATAACAGCTAATAACTGGGGAGGTTGAAGACTGAGTAAAAATGACATACATCCCTCCACCACTCCTGAATACACATTTTATGCCTCTGCTACTAGGTGGTGTTTACATCCATCCACCATTTATTCCATCCATCCATCCATACATACATCCACCCACCCAGCCATCCATCCAATTTTCTGGTTTAAACAATACCTCAAAAATGTGTAGTTGAATGTGTGGTTGAATGTATGGAATTATAATTTCAAGTAGCAGATGAACTGAAGATTTTGGACCAAAGGTCACACCAAGGTCCAGTTTTTCCTCCATCTTTGAAGTATATTTAAGTTTGAAAATAAGACATGAAAAAGGCCTCAGTATATCAGGCACATAGAAATGAATTAATAATAGATGAACAGAAAATTTTGGAATTGATGCAAACAGGGTAAATGTCACAGCGAGGTCAGATGTATGAAATAGTTTTTCCTCAATAGCTTCCTCCTTTGTGGAGTAAATTCTAAGAGAATATCAGGCATAGATATTATTAACAAGAATAATTAGACTCGGTGGTGGAGGCATCTCTGACTTCTACTTGTTATTTATTTTAAACCAGTTTTCTGCTTCTGTGGAATTACAGTTATAATATTATAAATATGCATTATGTATAGGATCCTATAGGAATTTTGTGCAGTATTTACTTGCTTAAGGGGGGCACGGTGGCTTAGTGATTAGCACGTTTGCCTCACACCTCCAGGGTTGGGGGTTCGATTCCTGCCTCCGCCATGTGTGTGTGGAGTTTGCATGTTCTCCCCGTGCCTCGGGGGTTTCCTCCGGGTGCTCCGGTTTCCTCCCCCAATCCAAAGACATGCATGGTAGGTTGATTGGCATCTATAAATTGTCCGTAGTGTGTGATTGCGTGAGTGAATGAGAGTGTGTGTGTGCCCTGCGATGGGTTGGCACTCCGTCCAGGGTGTATCCTGCCTTGATGCCCAATGACGCCTGAGATAGGCACAGGCTCCCCGAGACCCGAGAATAGTTCGGATAAGCGGTAGACAATGAATGAATGAATTTACTTGCTTAGTTGTCTACTCATAACCACCCCAGATATCTGTATATTCAGCACATAAATGTTACTTTAACAAACATGTGAGTATATATTATATATTACTATATTAGATTTATTTATTTTCTGTTCTTATATTCTGAAACCCCCTCAGCAAAAATATCAACACTTAATATACAGCTTTAGGCAATGGCAGCTTAGATTAGAACTTTTGATCTAAATGCCTTTCAAGCTACTTTCAGTATGTTTGATTTATATTCTACAAAGTCTTAGGCTATGTTTTCAAAGCAGAAGAATGCTCGCTAATTTTTCTCGGGAGCTTTCTTATAATTCATAATCGTTATAGGCTATTATAAATAAAAAATTAAGGACTGGTAAGGCTCAGTCAAAAATGATAGAATATTATTTATTAAATTACAGGCATAAAATATATTAGAGGCCATTCTTTTTTCTGCTTCATTATCTCAAGTCTTGTTAAATCCTATATTCTTTAGGTTTGGAGATTTCTGTTGCTTTGTGACACTTCCTATTTGTAATAAATGTTTTAATCTAATCTGTCCGTGTTCTGACAGATGGCTTTTGTGACTTTTATTATGCATTAAACCAGGTTTTCAGTATTTAAAATGTAATGTTGTCCATTAGGCATGTTAAGTCTAAGCATTGCATGATTATTAAGCTATAGCACTGATTTATGGTTTTGCCAGTCAACAATAGCTTTGCACCACTGAAGTGGAATACTGAATAGCTGCCTAACTTTGACAATTAATTTATTCAGAGTTAATTAATGCTTGCTCCATACTAAATTTAATCAACCTTCTGAACAGTGGGGGAAAAAATGATCTGCACATTAAGAGATAAATTGCACAGTCTGTTCTATGAATGGGGAGCAATTTAGCTTAGAGATAAGATGAATGAATGCTGAGCCAGAATGGAAAGGCGCTATATTTTAAAAGGGCTGTGTATTCTATTAAAATGCAACGTTTTCATATGCTGATGTGATTTCATTTATGTGGGAGGAAACAGAATAAAAGGATTGCAAATGCAGTTTGCAGATCTGCTCAGAACAGGCAGAGTTCCTTTTCTGAATGAAATGGTCAGGAAGTATTAGATAACCAGTGTAGATCCAACAACACATACTGTTGCTTGCAAACTTTTACAAAAGTAAAATTACTTTTGCAAAATAGCTAAGTCATGTAAACCAATTCATCCTTGAGGACCATTTCAAATCACTTTAGTGGCAGTTACTCCACCATAGTAATCGCTCATTGCAATGGCTTTATGAATATTTGATACTATATTCACACAGCACTTATCATAAAACTGTAAAGTTTATTACACACACAAAAATGGTACTAACGTAAAAATAAAATGGTAAATCTCACGATGCTAGCATTGCAAAACTGTCCACAACAATGGAATACTAACATTACGGACATCTCTGGGACAACCCCAAATACGATTAGTAATTTTCACAAACATGTTTATATCTTCAAAGTAAATGGTGATATCAAACCATTTCTGCTCTCTGAGATGCCCCAAGTGCTTCTTCATAAGCATCTCAAATTTGAAGGTGTTATCTTCAACCACTTAAATTCTGTGCAAGGTTATCCAAACAGGAGTAAAAACGGTTTACACTGAAGGCCAGCAGTGTCCTGACTCATTTTATATCAGAATGGCACCAATAAAAAGATTGATTTGTTTATACTGATTGAAATATCTGATGAAGCCATTTTTCAGAACCCCAGTGTACTGGTAAAAAAGGGTTACAGCCAATTTTCACCACAAACATTGCTTGTAGCACTATTCAGGCACTTCCACACTTCTCACCTCTCAACGTTTAATGCATTCCGACTCACTCCATCTGGCCTGAAAATAAGTTTATGACAAGAAACTAGAGTCTGTGCTATTCACAGACACTCTGTTTGGACTCTCACAGACTGCTGAGCAGTTCAGACTTGACGTGGCTGTGAATTAAAATCTGTAATAGAAGTCAAATTCTGGAAGGATAACCCTGTCTTGGTTGCCCAGTGTTTTCGTTCCTAGTTTTTGTTCCAGTCAACCCTTCTTCCTAGTATTTCTAGTTTTAAAATCAAACAGTGTAGTTTAAATGAGTTTCTTTTCTAGATAGTCATACACATGTCATAACAGTGGGAGGTTTTGTGTCTAAAAGCAATATAAAATTTAAGGAGGAAGAAAGCAACAGAGGATGGAAAGACAGTGACTTGTCAACTGCTCCATGCCTTGATACCAAGCAGGATGATTGAAGTTGTTCTTTTTTTTTTTTTAAATTGAGCACCTCAGTGTGCCCTCATGTGGACTCGATTAGCCTTTGCAGTTCCACTATTTCACTTTCCTTTTCTCTCATATTGAGTAACTTCCTGTGATACATTAGAAGTGGACTGTTCTGTTGTTTTCTATCAGCTTGCCTATTCTCACAACAATTATGTTGACAATGATGACAATTATTTTTTAAAAAGCTACAAAAAACACATTCTTCAATACAATCTCAGATTTTAAAGACACATTCAGTCCTACTCATTTGGTTGATCAGAGCCATGATATGTGGATGGTAGCACTTAGAACCCATGAAGATTGCTTTGGACTGCAGTCGATATGAACAGTTTTGCTGACAGCTTTAGGACTGCAATTGTCACAGTTTTGCAGTCATCGTCTCCATCAATGAACAGGGGATAACTTCAACAAAGTAGACTTTAAAAAACTGAAATGAATTTCCTGGTTACATAATTGCACTTTTTGACTATACTGTACACAGTTAAAGAAGGGAAATTATTTCTAATCATTTATTACTATCCAGTGTCAGGGCCAACCCCAAATACGATTAGTAATTTTCACAAACATGTTTATATCTTCAAAGTAAATGGTGATATCAAACCATTTCTGCTCTCTGAGATGCCCCAAGTGCTCCTTCATAAGCATCTCAAATTTGAAGGTGTTATCTTCAACCACTTAAATTCTGTGCAAGGTTATCCAAACAGGAGTAAAAATGGTTTACACTGAAGGCCAGCAGTGTCCTGACTCATTTTATATCAGAATGGCACCAATAAAAAGATTGATTTGTTTATACTGATTGAAATATCTGATGAAGCCATTTTTCAGAACCCCAGTGTACTGATAAAAAAGGTGGTGGTCCAGTGGCAGGATCCCGCGCTCTCATTGCTGCGGACCGGGTTCGATTCCCGGGAAGGGTGCCCACCCAGCCACTGAAGAGTTAACTCTCAGTGCCAGTCCCAAACCCGGATAAAATGGGAGGGTTGCGACAGGAAGGGTATCCAGCATAAAACCTGTGCCAAATTGAGCGGACCAGAAATGATCCGCTAAAAAGAAGTGTGGGACAAATGCTAAGAAAAAAAAAAAAAATTACTATCCAGTGTCACCCAGATGAAGTTCTCTTCTAAGTTTCCTTTCAAGGATTTTTTTTTGCTATAATATCATCCCAGGAAGTTTTTCCTTGACATCATCATCTCTGGCCTGCTCATTAGGGATGAACTGATAAATTCAAAAACTAATTTAAATTAATATATTTCTGTAAAATTCCTTTGTGACAATGTCCATTGTTAAAAGCGCTATACACATAGAACTGAACTGAATTAAAGATATGTTTTGTTCTTGAAATGTTGTTTATGAGTTTTGCATTTGAGCTATGAGTCTAATAAACTAACATTAGGCCAAATAATAGAGAATTTTATAATAGATTCTAACTCAGGTACTTGAGGAGATGCTGAATGTCTAGGTAATAGACAATCAACAGCTTTAGGATACTTTAAGTGACAATGCAAAGTATGCAAAGTACTGGTACCAAGGTTTCCAAGCTTGTGCTGCAGGTTGTCCTGAAGGTCTGCTTTCTTGGTGCAGCTAACACCAGAAAAATTGTGGGGCAGTTCAAGCACTCACCCCAGGCTCATGCATGTCTGGAAGATGTCCAGTATTCTGCAGGAAGTATCAGTCAGGTGGAACAGCACCTATTATATGATTCAGTGCCTTCTGGAGCAAACACTGCCTCTCAATGTTTATGCTGCTGACTACTAAATTCTAGTTGCAATGGTGTCGGAAAATCATTGGGCACTAATCTAGATATAGAGTCAGTGTCTTAGTTCCCTTTGAATAGATGACCAGGGTGGTGAGTGCTGAGTCTGCACCTACAGCTGATGTGATCCCAGTCATTACAATCCTTAAACATCTGCTTAAAAAAGAGAACAGCATTGACCAGGGGATCAAGAAAATGAAAAACACCCTATTGGAAGCAGTGACATATAGATGGTAGACATATAACTTCACCATATGACAGAAAACAAAGCCTGCATTTACTTTGATAACAAGTCTCCCAGATTGTACCATGTAATACTTGAAATTTCAACAATGAAATGACTGTGGAAAAAAAATGAGAGAGAAAGAAAACACACTCGTTCTCCGACACACACTCCCTCACACATTCACTTTTAACTTCTGCTCAAAGACAGAGAAAAAAGAAGGATAGAGCAAGAACTAGAGAGAGAGAGAGAGAGAAACCAGGGCATGCAAATTCCCGAAGGCTTGGAGTGTACGTTGTTTTGCACTTATTTATCACGCACACATGCACACTCAGATAGAGGAGATAGACCGAGTGAGAGACTTCACATATCACCGTTAATATGTCTGCTATATAACTGGGCAAAGGGTATCATAAAAGGAGCGATGATAAAAGCTTTACATGAAAGGACATGACTGAAAGTTCTTCTCAAGGATTTGGAACATTGAATGGCAGTCCAAAAGATGTCTCAGTAGGGTGCGTAAGGGAAGACAGCATGCTAGAGTAGTTATGTGTTATAGCAAAGGCAGTGCACGTAGTTCATGAAGTCCAGATCCAATAAACATCATCTTCTACGGATTACCAAGAATTCACAAACGGGAGCAGAAAGGCGATGATCTTCCTCCAAGCAGTGTTAAGAAAACGGACTTTTAAAGGTACGGCTAAAGATTACATATATACTATAGCTGCTGTACTAATTTTTTCATATTTTGTATTATAGTAAACAGGTTTGAACGAATCTTATGACTTTTGTTTATTTTAAAAAAAAGTTTTAAGTTTTTGAATAAACTAATGAAATATAGGCACTTTAAATATGAACTCAATGCTGTAGGAATGAATTCAGCACTGAAAGAGTTAAATAAATACTTATTCTGCACAGTAGGTGTTTAAATTATTATGTTAATTCGCTGCCGTGTCTTATTCGACTATAACATGTATGAGGAGAGAACAAAACCTCTAAAAATACACATTCTCACATTCTCAGCACTGTGTGAAGTTAATTGTTTGTAGCCTGATTTTGATAAGACGGATGTTTAACTTGTCTCAAAGTTTATCTGTACTGTATCCGTGTCGACTGCTGATTTATGATACAGCAGGGGTATTTTTAATTGATCCATAACGTGCGTAATGGAACATAAAATTGCCAATTATGGCTTGTCAAGCACAAGCCATTATCCCTTATTCTTGCTCTGAAGACCTCTTGCAGGACATCCCAGAGGTTTGTCCAGTTGGTTGGACACTTCAAACCTCCTACATGAACAGCTTGATTGAGTTAAGGTCAGGTGATAGGGCATGTTGTTTCGTTTCCAAACCTGGACTGGCTCTCAAGTAGATCATGTGTCTGTGATATCAGTTTCTTATTCATAGGTGGTTAGAGGTCAGGTAGTTTCAGTAAGTACATGTAATTGAAATGGATGGGTCGTAAGTTGCTAATGCAGCAAGATCTGGTGGCAGACCTTGAACCTGTAAAGATTATGTCACACATTTGGCTTGGGAATGACTATATAGGAGCTGCAATCTGTGGCTACGGATCAAGAAGTCTGGACTGACCTTCTCAGCTTGTTGTCACCACCAAGAACACTGAATCAGAAATGAATGAAACTCACAATTTATTATATTTTACGAGTACAAGAAGTCAAATGTTTTTGAGCACCTGGAGCTTTTATGTTTTCTCGCAGTTTAATCACTTTTAATAACACAGAAAAAACACATTAGTAGAGAACAGCAATAAAAAAAAAAGGAAACAGATTTAGCCGGGTTTTTCTCTGATTGTTACAGCCAAAATGCTTCATTTTACTGCAGTTATTTCAAAGAATGTGATGCAACTTGCTACTTTTTTTTTTGTTGGTTGGTAAAGGATTCTTCTACATGCTGCCAGTGAACAATTAACAATGAAGACACATAGGTAATTACTTTTTATAAAAAAGCTGTTCTCATGTTCAGCACACTTGAATAGAAGAGGGCTTTGTATGAATGTGTGTTGTGATGAGATAGCGAGTTTGCATGATTTTAGGTAAATTTCTGCTATTGCAAACACATAAAATCTTGCAAAGTATCTTGCAACTCTTTAGGTGCCCATACATCCCAGGCACCTGTTAAGCCTATAGATAACATAGATGCTGTCATAGACATCATTAGTATTATTAACTGTAGAAGTTGCCAAAATAATTATAAATAACCATAAAAAATCACTCAATCAATCAATCAATTAATCAATTTATTATTATTATTATTATTATTATTATTATTATTATTATTATTATTATTATTATTATTATTGACTTTAATAATGACTTGTTTTTAATTTCAACATTTTTTGGATGCTGTTGTTCTGAACCCTGTGGCCTGCACCATTACACACAATGATGTGATTTGGACTTTGCAGTATTATGAATGATAGACATCTTTTCAGAATGAACACCATGCACAGTTAAATAAATTTTAAGCAATAAATAAATAAATAAATAAATAAGAGGCTGGCCGGACAGATGCAAGTTGCTATCAGGAGAGGGTAATAACAATTAAGTCTACAATATAATAATGATGTACACCGATCAGGCATAACATTATGAGCAGTGACGGGTGAAGTGAATAACACTGATTATCTCCTTTTCATGGCACCTGTTAGTGGGTGGGATATATTAGGCAGCAAGTGAACATTTTGCCCTCCGAGTTGATGTGTTAGAAGCAGGAAAAATGGGCAAGTGTAAGGATTTGAGTGAGTTTGACAAGGGCCAAATTGTGATGGCTAGACGACTGGATCAGAGCATCTCCAAAACTGCAGCTCTGGTGGGGTGTTCCCGGTCTGCAGTGGTCAGTATCTATCAAAAGTGGTCCGAGGAAGGGACAGTGGTGAACCAGAGACAGGGTCATGAGCAGCCAAGGCTCATTGATATCTGGGGTACACATTGCCCCAGGATGCACTATGGGAAGAAGGCAAACCGGTGGAGGCAGTGTCATGCTTTAGGCATCATCTACATAAAGCATTGATGCAGACTATGTACCCCCTTTCATGGAAACAGTATCCCCTGACGGCTGTGGCCTCTTTCAGAAGGATAATGCGCCGTGCCACAAAGCAAAAATGGTTCAGGAATGGTTTGATGAGCACAACGAGTTTGAGGTGATGACTTGGCCTTCAAATTCTCCAGATCTCAATCCAATCAAGCATCTGTGGGATGTGCTGAACAGGTCTGCTGCTAACATCTTTTGCCACAGCATACCTTCAGGGATCTAGTTGTGTTTTGGCAGCAAAAGGGGGACCAACACAATATCATAATGTTATGCCTGATCAGTGTATATTTGACAAAGTTTCTGTGAGAAAATGTTTTAAATATTTTTCAAATTACACTATTTACACACAAACATGGGACTAACAGTAAACTGACTAATACATTTATCTCTAACGTATGATTCAAAGCAGAATCAAAAAAGAAAAATCTGTCATCGAAACAAACAACCTGTACTAATCAGAAACAAGGCTCTCACAAGGTGGAGACAAAACAATTGCATGTAGCAAGACAAAAACAAAATCACTTGGAGAACATAATAATAATAATAATAATAATAATAATAATAATAATAATAATAATAATAATAATAATAATAATATGGGGGCATGGTGGCTTGGTTGTTAGCACGTTTGCCTCACACTTCCAGGGCTGGGGGTTCGATTCCTGCCTCCGCCATGTGTGTGTGGAGTTTGCATGTCCTCTGGGTACTCTGGTTTCCTCCCCCGGTCTAAAAACATGCATTGTCAGTTGATTGGCATCTCTAAATTGTCCGTAGAGTGTGAGTGAATGAGAGTGTGTGTGTACCCTGCGATGGGTTGGCACTCCGTCCAGGGTGTATCCTGCCTTGATGCCCAATGACACCTGAGATAGGCACAGGCTCCTCGTGACCCGAGTATAGATCGGATAAGCGGTAGACAATGAATGAATGAATGAATAATAATAATAATAAAAAAGAGCAGCGCTAGCTGAAGTGGGAAATGTAGAGATGGGGCGTGTTTATTCATTCATATTCATTCCTGATTGTACACAGCACTTCGACATCAATCAGTATCATATACACAACTTGTAAAATTAAAAAAAAAATTAGAATGGGTCTTATTTATTTATAGAAATGGCAAAATATTATATGTTCAAATCCTTTTGAATAGCACTGAAAACAAAACAAATAAAAACAAAATTGTCAGATTTAAGAGAATATATTACATATAGATTACAAAAAAACCTGATGGTTCTCATCAAAATGTAACTTAATTCATTATACAAAATGTAAATGTTTAAATGTTTCTACGGTTAAATTTAACCGTTAGAAATGTTTCTATTGACTAGATTGAATTATGTAGCGTGAGCATGATCAATTCATATAGTATTAATATAAGCTGATTACATTATGAAATCTTGTGAGGATGTTGGCTTTCAGGGGATCTGTAACTATATGATTTCATTGACATGATTCAAGTCTGTGTGGTAGATTAGCATAGAGGAATGGTTCTGGTGAGTGTGTGGAGATTTTATTCAGGTTTTTGGAAATACATGATGAAATGATACTGAATGCATGACAACATTGTGTTAATACTCGTAATGTAACTCAGTTCAATCTCATGGAACCCATATGTACATTTGAATTAAGTCAGAATTCTTTTTCAATGTAGAATTTGATATTACGTTATTTTGGGCATCACTATCATTCTCATTGAGCGAGAAACGAAATTAGACTCTATGCTTCACTATTGTTGCTTTAACAATATCAGATAAGTGGTTAGTGGTTTCGGCTTTATTCAGAGTTGCCAGATGCATCATATTTTCTTTAGAGATTTTTTTAAAGCTTGTGATGAAGTACTGAGCCAATCAGTCCTCTTTTTGTTTGAAGTGGTGTGAATCAGTATGAATACTCATCTCTCTTTGTTAAAGTGAGAAAAGGTAGAAGCCACCACGTCAGCACTGTTGTTTTCTTGCACTTAAAACCTTCTTTAGGGGATCATAGGCTATGGTGCATTGTTATACTATATGTATTTTAATTGTAACCCAGATCTTTTTTCCATTCTTGCTGATGGTTGACTAATGAAAGAATAAAACGTCCTGGCTGCTTGTTAGGTCTAAGCAGTCCAGCAGTGATATTTAGTCTGCAAGCTTGCTCAGATTCTCCAACATCTTGTAATGTATGACCACATACCTATGGCAGGAAGGATGTGAGTAACTGTGAGGACCAACAGTCACAGAGTCTAAAAAACCTTTTGGGTCTTTACAGGACAAAAGATTGCAAGCAATAGATCCGTGGCATGGTCAGGAAGTAATCTCAGGGGTTTATGAGAAAATATACTGAATAAAGTCACAGTGTGATATATATTGTTACGTTGTGTACACTAATTATGACAAACTCATGCATTTTGGGTGGATGTCAGACTGAAGTAGGAGCTATATTTATAGTCTGTCATATAATTAGACCTCTGCAGTTAAGCAATCATAATAACTTTCATAGAAAAAGAAGCCTTTATTTGTCACACATTAGAGCACATCAAAATCCTTTTCTTTGGCTATACTGGAGTAGGATATTGGTGTCAGAACACAGGATTAGGCATGATACATGACCCTGGAGCAGAAAGGGTTAAGGTTCCATGCTCAAGGGCTCAAAAGTGGCAGCTTGGTGCTGCTGGAGCTTGAACCCTGACCTTCTGTTCAGTAACACAGAGCCTAAAACAGGTAAGGGGGAAAGATATATATTATATTATAAAACCAGATCCATTTCCTTTTTTTCCTACAGTGCTCAGACTGTAGCTTTTTAAATGAAGGTTTTTATTATTAAGGGAAAACAAAATCCAAAACTACATGGCCCTGTGTGAAAAAGTGTTTGCCCCCTAAGCCTAATAACTGGTTGGTCCACCCTTAGCAGCAACAACTGCAATCAAGCGTTTTCGATAACTTGCAATGAGTCTGTTACAGCGCTGTGGAGGAATTTTGGCCCACACATCTTTGCAGAATTGTTGTAATTCAGCCACATTGGAGGGTTTTCGAGCATGAACCACCTTTTTAAGGTCATGCCACAGCATCTCTATCAGATTGAGGTCAGGACTTTGACTAGGCCACTCCAAAGTCTTCATTTTGTTTTCTTCAGCCATTCAGAGGTGGACTTGCTGGTGTGTTTTGGATCATTGTCCTGCTGCATTGTCCTGCTGCAGAACCCAAGATAAGATCTGTATCTAATCATGGTTGTTGAAAGCACAAATATGCACATAAGAAGTTTAACCCATGGTTTAGGAAAGTACAGTGTGAAACGTCAGATTATGAATAGCGTGGACTAATTGTTAACCCTTGGTAAAGTATGAGCAGGGTGAAACAAGATAACCTAGGATTCTGTTTAGTCAGAGTTTATAATGACTCAGAGAGAAGTGTTTAAAGCTCTATTTTGAACAAGGGGTTTGGACTTTCAAATTCTACATCCCTAAACCACTGGAAAAAAGCCCCACCACTGACTACGCCTCTGCTATAGATGTGAGTGGTACGGTGATCGAAGGACTTTAAAAGTGTTCTTGGCATGAGTAAAAACAGCGGCTACAGTGCTCTGTAAGATGTAAGATGTTCTGCCAGCAGGTGCGTGTATGTGTGTAGCAATGATGGTGTGCCTCAGAGACTTTGAGAGGTTGAGGAAAAAAAACATACAGTTGATTTTACCATGTTTTACCTGAGTTGCATAGTGAATATAACTCCAGAACTCCAAATAACCCCCAATGTAGCTGTTGATCTGACGCTTGATTGATGTTTGTTGGTTGCACTGAATCTTCAAGCTACAAGTCTATTATAGCTAACTGTCACAAATTCCCTCCCTCAGTGTTCAGCATGACGAGTGCTGCTTTGATGTTTTTTGGGGTTTTTTCAGGTTCACGTCATGTGGATTTGTTTTGTTGTGCCATAGGCCTTTGTTTTAGTTCTAGTCCTTTACACTTAGAATGACAGATATGCTTCAATAAAGGACATGCTGAGGCTTCTGAGTGGCTCAACAGAAACCTGCTCGCCTTATCAAGAGTTCTAGAGTGTAAATTAGTCCACGTTCTTGGTGAGATGGGTGGTAATAAAGTGTCAATCAGCGTGACACTAGCCAATTGTGGGTACTTGTGAGCTTGTATATGTGGACAGCACTTTGCTTCCTTTCCTATGAGCTGCATTTTGGTGATAAACTTCACCATTCCTGGTTGGTAGCTGCCATGGGAAAGGGGAGGAAAGGGCAAATGAACAAATTGGGGAGAAAATTGTGGCAAAAAACATATGTTCGCTTTATGCACGTGACTATTACTGCAAGTTACACTAACAATAGGGAAATCACCCACCACCTAGATATAAATCAAATCAAGTCATATCCAAGCAACACTAAAGAATCAACAATGTTATACAGTACATTGCTATACAATACAACAGACCAATTCAAAGGACACGACTCTAGATCCAGCTGAGTCAAGCAGATAGTACACAAAAGTCCTACTTCTCTAGGAAAGAATAAATAAATTCACGATGCAGCAACTTATAGCACACTATACTTCAATGTTTTGCTATATACACTTTTCTTTTTTTAAATAAGTTGTTTTGGAAATTAGCAGGGTCTAAAGTGGAGCTATACATTACTACAAACTTTCGAGCTTTTCACTGAAACTCGGAGCAAGAAAGATAGCATATGAACCTTTCTGAGTCAGTGTATCATACACTCCTATACATTCTCTCTCTCTGTCTCTTGGGATGTATGAACATGAAGCCAGTGCACTCCTGCCAACCATGATTAATGCTGAAATACCCAAATCTGCACTGCTGTAGCTCTATATCTAACTCTTGTATGTATAGATCACTGTTTCTATATCGGTTCATATGGGAATAAAGCTGCAGTTTCCATGTGGACTAAATCTACAAGCGCATACATCATACAAGCACGTAATAAAAGCACTTTATTTTGTTTATACTCTATACTACTCTGGACTATTTTCTATCGGACCATTATTGCAATATTGCCTATTTGCTGTTAAATGAAAGCATCTGAACTGAAAAGTGTTACTTTTGGCCTCCTATTGTTGTGATAAATGACAGGGTGTGAAACAGTAGCTTCTGAAGCAGATGATGAAATGGGATTAGTCAGAGAATAATGACACATTTTACGTAAACAATGGAAAAGAAGGTGGAAGGTTGTGAATGTTCTGTGATATGTAATGAATGAAACACAATGGAATAGGAAAACACAAAACGGAGTCACTGTTACATTGATTATTCCCCAGTAACATCACATCACATGAAATGTTTTAAACACTGCACATACTTCCAGTTTCAGAGGTTTGATTCTTGTCTCCTATATGTGTGCAGAGTTTGCATGTTCTCCCTGTGCATCGGAGGTTTCCTCTGGGTATTTTGGTTTCCTCATCCAGTTTGAAGACATGCATTGCAGGCTAATTGACATCTCTAAATTGTCGGTAGTGTGTGAATAAGTGTGAGTGCGATTGTGCTCTGTGATAGACTGGCATCCTGTCCATGTATCCCGAGTCTCCTGAGATAACTCCAGGTTCTCCAAAACCCATTAGGATAAGCAATTGGATAAACTCCCATTTTCCCAAGTTCACCGCGGCCTACAAATATGGCTGCACTAGACTCCGACACCCACAACATACATGCATTCTTCTGTTCATGGTCACCTTCATTTTGATCACTCATACCTGTTCACACTATGCACTCAGCCACAGTTATTCTCTGTGAAATATATGCTCAGTTCTGTTCCAGTTTGTGACGATACAAAGCCTTTTGTATGTGTATGCTAAAACTGGTTTGACCTAGCCTTGTTTTTTGACCACAGTATTTTACCTTGCCCTTGTACTACACTCTGCTAATCGACTGACCATTGCCTGTGTTTGACCCTGTTTTTGCCTTCTGTCTATTTGGTGAATAAACAACTCACCTGCATTTCCATCCTTGTCTTTATCTGACAAACAATACTTTGTTACCGATTGCATTTTTTAATCTATGAAAGGATGATATGTCACATATTATATCTTCAGAATGTCCTGTTTACAAATTAATAAGAGCTTATGGTACTACCAAGTAACCATGTGTTTATGTGGAGCGCCCATGTACATTGTTATTATATACCTAATCTATATAATGTACATTATAAGCTTATTAATACTGTATAAACTTGTGATTTGAAGTACAACCAGCACTAAAGTCAGACCCTAGTGTTAAAAAATGATTCAACACCGAACAGAAATGAGACTTCAACAGCACTGCTGTATAAAGTTAGATATAAGACCCAAATGTTACAAAGGCAAAAATAACACGCTAGAGAAGGATATTTTTTTTATCTAGATTTAAGACTTTTATTCTTTAAAATACTATTCCAGTTTAGAGTTCAGAGGCAGTTTGAAAAAAAAAAAAAAAAATGTGGCATGGCCCATAATTCAAGTGTGAACTCGCTGCACAGTTGGAATTGTATGTAGTTTTGTAAATGGCTTCCTTAAATAGACACCTTTAAAAGGAAATATAATTTATCTGTTATCTCATAAGGGGGCACGGTGGCTTAGTTATGGCTTAGCATGTTTGCCTCACACCTCCAGGGTTGGGGGTTCGATTCCCGCCTCCGCCGTGTGTGTGTGTGTGGAGTTTGCATGTTCTCCCCGTGCCTTGGGGGTTTCCTCCGGGTGCTCGGGTTTCCTCCCCCAGTCCAAAGAGTTAGGTTGATTGGCATCTCTAAATTGTCCGTAGTGTGTGATTGCATGAGTGAATGAGAGTGTGTGTGTGCCCTGCGATGGGTTGGCACTCCGTCCAGGGTGTATCCTGCCTTGATGTCCAATGACGCCTGAGATAGGCACAGGCTCCCCGTGACCCGAGTGTAGTTCGGATAAACGGCAGACATTCAATGAATGAATGAATGTTATATCATAAGCTACTGCTTAATGAATTGTCAGTGGAGAATTGTAAAGAAAAAAAAAACAATTAATCAAGCTGATGTTTTGTGTGATTTGCTTGTCAGGCTTCGGGGTATTTCGTTCATTTCATCATTTTCTTTATATTTGGGTTTGACATTAACAACCTACTGCTTTGTTAACATAGTCCTGATGCTCAGAGCTGCTCAGGGCATTACAGTCCTGAACCTATTAACATCATAATATTAATCAAATTAAAGCGATATTATTATTTTGTTACTAATGAAAGAAGAAGATCAAGGACGAATAATGTGCATCAAAGAATTGAACTCTTTTTACCAGAGGCCATTTGTTGTCTTGTTGTGTCCATGTTCAACATTGAATTTCTTTGTCAGGTCACACTACACAATGATGTTTAATGGCTCCTATGAAATTAGACACTCGGGGCTTTAACAATTTGTAGGTTTTTACAAGTATTTCTGTTTTTTTCCTAGTCTACTAGGGGAAATATATCCATTGAAATGTTTCAACCCCCAAAAAATGTTTAGTTTTTTTCACACAAATCTTTACATCTTAAAAGTAAATGGTGATATCAAAGCAATTTCTGCTCTCTGAGATGAGTTTATAAGCCAATAAATTTTGAAAGTGTTATCTTCAACCACAAAAAACTTCTGTGTAAGGTTATCCAACAGAGGGAAAAACATCTCACACTGAAAGCCAACAGGGGTCCTGACTCATGTTATATGAGACTTGCACTGATAAAATAATTAATTTGTTTATACTGATTAAAAATGTCTGATAAGTTGATTTCAAGACGGGTGTACTGGAAATAAAGGGTTAACTGAGGGCTTGTGAGCAGCAGCCTGTTGTCTGTTCACCTGAAATAGGAGTAGATGATGATGTAATGCCAAGATGGACATGAACGTGAAACAGAACAAGAACCGTTATTGATCTTTTTTGGGTCCATCAGACCATTAAGTGCACAGCTCATTTTTTCTTTACAGTGCCCTCTGAACTCCCAGGGTGTTTCTACTATTTTTGTATGAAAGAGTAATAAATCACTTCGGCTGTTTTTTCCACATAGTTATTGCCACCTTATAGACATTTGACCACTAGGGATAGTATGTAATTGTTTAAGGGACAGACATCTTATTGCTAGGAGGTACATGCCTTCTGGGTAACGTGAGTAATCACCTGATTCTCATATGAAATCTTTTACACACGTTTCACACATTTTTCAAATGTAGTGAATTTTTCACAAGCAGTATATGTGAATTTTTTTTCTAATATAGAACTTGTAGTTTCAATTTTAGTCAGAATATTTTTTAAAATTTTAGGATTTAAAAGTGGGAATTTTATTTTTTTACTATGAAAAAAATTTCTGGTGGGAGGTCACACAAAGTGTCTTTTAGAAAAAAGGCACACCCCGAATTTTTCTGTAATCCTGTTTCAAAAAGTTTTTTAGATAGTTTAAAAAGGAGGGCCTTTAAAAGGAAAATGGAAAAAGAATATAATTATTTTAATTTTTTGCCGTTCCGTTAAGCATAAGAGACGCCCCGGTGGAGATTGCAGTAACAAGGGGTTTTTAAATTTAAAAAAATGAAGGCCATCCCAATGTAGGAAATAAAGATAGACGGAAGCCTGGTTAAAAGGGGTATGGAAATTTGGACAAGCATTATGGCTCATGCCCCGAAAGCCCCAACAACATAACCCTCCCCGCTCTGGGATTTTGATGGAGAAGTATAGGGATGGTCAGAAGGAGTGTGCACTGTGTGTTTGTAGACTTGGAGAAAGCGTATGACAGGTGCCAAGAGAAGAGCTGTGGTACTGTATGAGGAAGTCAGGAGTAGCGGAGAAGTATGTCAGAGTGGTGCAGGACATGTATGAGAGGAGCAGAACAGTGGTGAGGTGTGCTGTAGGTCAGACAGAGGAGTTCAATGTGGAGGTGGGACTGCATCAGGGATCGGCTCTGAGCCCCTTCCTGTTTGCTATGGTGATGGACCAGTTGTCAGAGGAGGTCAGACAGGAGTCTCCTTGGACAATGATGTTTGCAGATGACATTGTGATCTGTAGTGAGAGCAGGGAGCAGGTGGAGGAAAACCTGGAGAGGTGGAGGTTTGCGCTGGAGAGAAGAGGAATGAAGGTCAGTCGTAGTAAGACTGAGTACATGTGTGTGAATGAAAGGGAGGGAAGTGGAACAGTAAGGTTACAGGGTGAAGAGGTGAAGAAGGTACAGGAGTTTAAGTACTTGGGGTCAACAGTCCAGAGTAATGGAGAGTGTGGGAAAGAGGTAAAGAAGCGAGTGCAGGCAGGTTGGAATGGGTGGAGAAAGGTGTCGGGAGTTCTGTGTGATCAGAAAATATCAGCGAGAATCAAGGGGAAGGTGTACAGGACAGTGGTGAGACCGGCCATGCTGTATGGTTTAGAGACAGTGTCACTGAGGAAGAGACAGGAGTCAGAGCTAGAGGTAGCAGAGCTGAAGATGTTGAGGTTCTCTTTGGGAGTGACAAGATTGGACAGGATTAGGAATGAGTACATCAGAGGGACAGCTCATGTTGGACGTTTGGGGGACAAAGTTAGGGAGGCCAGATTAAGATGGTTTGGACATGTTCAGAGGAGGGACAGTGAGTATATTGGTAGGAGAATGTTGGACATGGGGCTGCCAGGCAGGAGGCAAAGAGGAAGGCCAAAGAGGAGGTATATGGATGTAATAAATGAGGATATGAAGCTAGTGGGTGCAAGGGTTGAGGATGCAGAAGATAGGGATAGGTGGAGAGAGATGATTCGCTGTGGCGACCCCTGAAGGGAAAAGCCGAAAGAAGAAGAAGAAGTTTCAATTTTCAGATCAGATTATATCTTTTAAATTCTTACATTTTATTTATTTATTTATTTATTTATTTTATTTTTTTAACATACTCAAACAAAACTTTCTTGCAGTCGATGGTGACACACACAATGTATTTTAGAGAAATAATGAAAAGAAATAACACACCCCAGACATTTTTCTGTAATCCTACAGTAACAATTCAATTCAATTTTATTAGTATAGCAATTTCAATAATGGATGTTGTCACTTGTAAAGCAGCTTTACCAGAATATAAAATTTTAGAATATAAATTATAATTTATATGTATCTGTTACGTTTCTGGTATCCATAGCATGAAGAGACAGACCCAGTGCGGAGATTGACAGCAGACAGGGGTTTATTAAACTTAAACAAACATAAGCACAGGACCGACACCACACGTAGACGCTACATAAAGACGACGACCAGCCCCGAACCTTGGCAAAAGGCCGCTACAAATACATAACATAATCAGGACTAACATTAGGGACAGGTGAACAGCAATCAGGAAACAATAGGAGAAGGCGGGGCTAAAACAAAACACATGACGTAAACAATGACATAACATGACATGACAACCCCTGCTGGAAACCCCCCCTAGTGGCCCAACACAGGGCCTACCTCCCGTAACATCTCCCCCCTCTCAAAGGCGCGGCTCCCGACGCGCCAAAACATAACCCTCCGTCAGTCTGGGCAGTCCGTAAGTCCCGAACAGGAATGAGGAGCATAGCGAGGCAGGGAGTGGGGAGCGAGAAACATGGCGAGGCAAATGGGGGGGGGGGGGGGGGAGCGAGGAGCGAAGACGAGGAAAATGGGGGGAAGCGAGGAACAAAGGCGAGGCAAGTGGGGGGAGCGAAGATCAAGGTGAGGCAAGTGGGGGGAGCGAAGATCAAGGCGAGGCAAGTGGGGGGAGCAAGAAGCAGGAGCGAGACAGGTGGGGGAGCACGGGGCCCGACGGCAAGGCCAAAGGGCCCCACGCGACGTCCACAATCGAGCGGAGGCGCCAAGCGATATCCACAGCCGAGCAGCAGAGCCAAGCGACGTCCACTGCTGAGCCGCAGGGCCGAGCTACGTCCACCGCCGAGCCACGACGCCGAGCGACGTCCAACAACAAACGACGGCGCCAACTGACGATCCCTGTCCCGCCGAAGCTGGAAACTCCCCAAGGGGTGGGCGGGTGGGAGACAGCTACATCCACATGATCTCCCTCGCCACCCCAGAATGAAACAGAGTCCCTCGCAGAAACCGGAACCAAAAAGAAAAAACCCAACCCAACAAAAACCCCAAGACAAAGTCCAAAAAAAACCTGACTTGAAACCCCCTCCGTTATCTATGGGTGAGGCGACGCCTCCCACGGAAATCCTTGTCGTGGGACGACGCCCCTCACGAGAACCTGGGCGGAGCCGGGGCCGAAGCAACAAAAAAATCCCCCAAAAATCTAAAAATTTCTCGCCGGAACCCTCCTCCGTTTTCCACGAGTGAGGCCACGCCTCCCACGGAAATCTTCATCGTGGGATGACGTTCCTCACGAGGACATAAACGGGGCACTCGCCATCGCGCTGGGTCTGTTCGGTGAAGGCTGGTCGTTCTGTCATGTTTCCGGTATCCAAGACATGAAGAAAGCAGACCCAGCGTGGAGATTAACAGCAGACAGGGGTTTATTAAACTTAAAACAAACAAACATAAGCACAGGACCGACACCACACGTAGACGCTACATAAAGACGACGACCAGCCCCGAACCCTGGCAAAAGGCCGCTATAAATACATAACATAATCAGGACTAACATTAGGGACAGGTGAACAGCAATCAGGAAACAATAGGAGAAGGCGGGGCTAAAACAAAACACATGACGTAAACAATGACATAACATGACATGACAACCCCTGCTGGAAACCCCCCCTAGTGGCCCAACACAGGGCCTACCTCCCGTAACAGTATCCTTACATGCAAACTCCACACACACATGGTGGAGGCGGGAATCGAACCCCCAACCCTGGAGGTGTGAGGCGGACGTGACATTGCAGGACTTAAAATACTTAAAGTATCTGCTGCTAACATCTTGGTGCTAGAAACCACAGCACACCTTCAGGGGGATCTAGCAGAGTCCTCGACGGGTCAGCACTGGTTTGGGGGACCTACACAAGGGGTACTAACACAATATTAGGCAGATGGTCATAATGTTATGCTTGATCGGTGTACATATTAAGTGCTACAGTAATTTCACTAGTTTTTACACTATGCAATTTCTCTGCATCACCAGAAGCATTTAACATCTTTAATATAGGCTTCATTTAAGAATGATATATTTTCTTGTCCATTAGCATGTTTGCAGCTGTACTGTATATTTTGCCTTAATCCTATAGTGTTCTCATATTCTGTCTGACACTGACACTAGAACTTTGTCGTCAACTGTCTTCGGGCACAAAATGGATCTTTACTCATGACTAGGGAGTTTTATACAATCTGCAATTTTTTATTTATTCAATATCTAATGTTCAGTAGCAAAATCAGGCTGAAATAAAACTGCACAGTGAATGAAAAGACAGAAATGAATGCAGGTGCTGCACAAGCGGCTTCGCTTTAGGTGTAAAATCTGTAGAATCTAATTTGTATCTATTGTAGTTTATAAGAAATGTATTTGTACTGAACTTGGTTCCAAATGTATCTTAACTCAAATTTACACACCATGAAAGTGTTGCTCTCTGCATCAAATCACACTCCTAATTGCCAAAAGACAAAAAATGGCTATTAACATATTTTGAGCATATAAACATAATCGGGGCTTCTGGGGCATTGGTGGCTCAGTGGTAGGTTTCTCGCCTATCATGTGGAAGGCCTGGGTTTGATTCCCAGCCACTGGATGCAGTGCCGGTCCCAAGCCCGGAAAAATGGGAGGAAGGGAATCTGGTGTAAAACATTTGCCAAGTTGTTGTGCGGACCAGTTGGTCCAATGTGGCGACCCCAAACAGGGAGCAGCCGAAAGCAAACATAATCAGGGCTTCTCAAGATAAAAGAAAATAAATTAACAAAAATCTCTTGCAACAGTCACACAGAGTCCTAAAATACATTCTTCTAGTAAATAAAAGAAGAACTTCATTTCACAAATAAACTGTGGTCAGGTGTACATGTTTACGTTGTATGAGTTATTAACGCCCCCTAGTGCACTGGTGCATGTGGGTGTGAGTGTGTATGTACTGGCACATGCTCTCTCTTTAGAAGTTCCCAGCTTCTAGGACCTTGAAAGTCACTTAAGTCTGAGTATTTTGTTTGTGCAGTTTTCTTATGAGTTCTTACTCGGAGCTAGGGGTGAAAGGTGCCAGGCATTGTATTTCGCAGTAGACCATGAAGGTGTACGGATTTTGTTTTTGTTTTGATATTTCATTTTCTCTCTCATTCTCACCTTCTCCTTGTGTGATTATTGCTCTTGAGATTCTGATAGCTTAGTTAGTTCGTTCATTCGTTTGTTCATTCGTAACGTTCGTTCATTCGTTCGTTCGTTCATTCGTTCGTTCGTTCGTTCGTTCATTCATTCGTTCATTCGTTCATTCATTCATTTCACCCAGGTTGGGATGGCAGACCATCACAGGGCATCATTCACACACTCATTCACACCCAGTTGCAATCTATTATAGCTAATCCAACTAGCTACATGTTTCTGGACAGTGAGAGGAGCAACATAAGGCTTTCTGCTATGTAACTGTGGAACCCCAGATAGTTTAGTTGTAACTGCCAAAAATACCTTATATTCTCAATTTAAGCTACAGTAAATATGTGGCTAATTGCAGTCTAATGCAGTTTATGGTTTATTTATTTAGTTTTTTTTTTAGCTTTTGGCTCTTTTTGCTTTTTTGATGACAGATGTGGACATGCTTATATTAAATAAGAGATGAGACAATCTAATAAATATGTACCGGTTAATTAATGAGCATTAAAAGGCAGATGATTGCTTCCAACCATTATTTTGAATATTTCTAGTACTATTACAACTAATGTTTCTCCAGTCCTGCAGTAGAATATAGTACACAGTTATGGAAGGTCAGTGTGGTCAAGCGTCAGTTGTAGATGGAGAATTGGCAGTGCGATGATTCTCATCTGTGTCTTATTAGTTTACATATGTGTGTTTCTGTATGCCTTCAGGTGTTACCCCCTAACAGACATCAGAGAGAGAGAGAGAGAGAGAGAGAGAGTGAGAGAGTGAGCAGAACAGAGCTCTCTTTTTAATATAAAATCTCTGAGTTTTCTCGTCAGCCTCCTATCTCCTCATTCCATACCCAACCCAGGAAAGTTTAACACTAATGTAGAGCAGAGAGGACATTCTGTTACTCTCATCTGTTCATTTTCACTTACCACTTTCATTATCACTTACCACTTGTAGTCTCAACTCATTGTGTTTCATAAATGAATAATAATTCTGACAATTTGGGGACTCTTGGGTTCAGGTTGGGTTCAAACCTCTTTACTTTGAAACTTTGTTTGCAAAGTTATTTAGTTTGTTGTCAGGTGCCACAAGAGATTAATTAACATTATATTAGTGATCGTCCTTGCATGTGTTTTAAGGAATGCGGGTGGGAAGCCTTTGAAAATTCGACTATTAAGATGTACGAAGGTCTCAGGAGTGACGCCTGAGGTACCACAGTTGAACATCCAAGACATGTTTGTGCCAGTTATTTCTATTTTTGTGATTGAAATTTAGAATGAATTAGCGATCCTTTTTCTGTAACAGGAGCTCTGACAATAGTCACGACTCTAACACAGGGTTACTGTATATTAATGCGCTCATTCAAATACCTTATAGTAACAACTTGTATAAATACTGCACATAATTACACATTTGCACTTTAGTCATAATAGTTATTTATAACTGCCCTGCTATATTCATACCACTATGTCTCATCAGTATATGTATAGTTTCACATGCTTAATTTTTTTTAAAGGTTTTGTCTATTTTTCCACGTTACAGCTAATGCTACTGTATTTCATCTGCTACTTTGCACAGCTATTTCCACTTTATCTTATTTTATGTTTATTTCTTTGTATTGTGTTCTATTTAAACTTTTTACCCTCCTTGAACCTATTTTATTTAATTCTTTTTTTTTTTTATAAACAGACAGTTGAAAAAAGCATTTTGCTGCATCTTGAACCGTGTATGATTGTATATATGACCCATAAAACCTGAATTTTAAATTCATTTTGATTTAAAGTAACAAAACAGGTGCTTTACATAAGTTCAATATTAAAAACTTATACTCATTAATATGGTGAAGCTTTCTGTTTTATCATTTATGGAATGAGTCTCCGGTGTCACTGCTTTGTATCAGTCAGAGGTATAGGTAAAGATTGTAGTTTGTTCAACAATAAATTGACATGCTGCAACAGAAATTGAGGCGAAAAATTATTTTGTTGGCATTAAATGTAACTAGGGGGGCATGGTGGTTTAGTGTTTAGCACATTTGCCTCATACCTCCAGGGTTGGGGGTTCGATTCCTGCCTCCGCCATGTGTGTGTGTGGAGTTTGCATGTTCTCCCCGTGCCTCGGGGGTTTCCTCCGGGTACTCCGGTTTCCTCCCCCAGTCCAAAGACATGCGTGGTAGGTTGATTGGCATCTCTAAACTGTCCATAGTGCGTGAGTGAATGAGAGAGAGTGTGTGTGTGTGCCCTGCAATGGGTTGGCACTCCGTCCAGGGTGTATCCTGCCTTGATACCCAATGACGCCTGAGATAGGCACAGGCTCCCCGTGACCCGAGAATAGTTCGGATAAGCGGTAGACAATGAATGAATAAATGTAACTATAAATGGATAAAAAGCACAGCATGTGTATATAAATAAATTGTATTTGATGAATTGCTAAAGAGTAAGAGGAATAAAATGCTCCAGGATATGTTGTTTCTGCCTTTACCCAATCTTCACTATGGCACTATTTCATGATCTTCCACTCTACTTTTTTGAAAATAGCTGTTTTAATCTAGTACGTTATTACAAAATGGAATTTTCGACACTCGTAATGATTTGCCGTTTCAGCAGATGGGGTTTGCCGTTTGGCTCTTAGTCGACATATTCTGATATAAAGCCTCTCTAAATGCGTTTGCACGTTAGAGATTACTGTACAGACCCTTGAAGGTAAATTGCAAGCTCCAGAGTCTCCTCAGGCACGCCTTAAAACTTGCTCATGGCACATTAAAATAGATAAGCAATGCATGTGACTTGTGAGTGAGTGCGGAATAGAGCAGAACCATTTCCACTTAGCCACTTTTCATTTGGACTTATTTCCCCATTTCAGTTCCATGCTTTATGTAGCCCTCTTTTATATCCTGCTTGTTTGCTTCACAATAGATAACACTGAAATGCAGCAAACTCTTTATGCCTTTAATGTGAGGATTAACCTTGTTGGCAAAATGATAAATGAAATGAACTTCTGTTATTAAATGAAAAGGTTGTTTTTTATTATTTTGTTTCATTGTGCCAGTTTGGTTAGTAGCAGTATTTCTTTTCATTTCTGTGGTTTTTGTGTGACAGCCGCTTTTGGAGCTTCATTTGCATTTAAAATGTAGAGCAGCAGGGATTTGCTGTTACTCCAGTTTAGTATGTATGACCACATATGAATGGGAATCTCGTGGCCACTGGTTCTCAAACTTTTTGCACCAAAGGACCATTTTAACTGTAACATAAATTTCACAGAACCGAACAACACAACCATATTTTACTGCTATAATCAAACTATACAAATAACAGGTTTATTTCGTGTACAATAATATTATGGCTATTTATTGATCTATAGAGCTATTCTTTTCTGAACTTTCTACTAACACAACACATTAGGTCCAAGTTCATCTAAAGGCTGAATAACTATTTTTGAGTTATTAAAGTTTGAATTAAAACCGTTTAATTCAAGAACCAATCAGACATGCTAATACCTATAAAAACTCAATCATACATGAAATTACTTTGACTTGTGATTATATAAGTAACAATATAAAGATATTACAAATGCCATGTCTATACTCAATTCATGGTATTCAATGTGATTGTATATGAATTCTTTATGCATTTTATTTTATTTCAGTTTTGGCCCAGGTTCAGGTTTATTATTATTATTCATTCATTCATTGTCTACCGCTTATCCGAACTATTCTCGGGTCATGGGGAGCCTGTGCCTATCTCAGGCGTCATTGGGCATCAAGGCAGGATACACCCTGGACGGAGTGCCAACCCATCGCAGGGCGCACACACGCACACACACAGTTTTAGAGATGCCAATCAACCTACCATGCATGTCTTTGGATTGGGGGTGGAAACCAGAGTACCTGGAGGAAACCCCTTAGGCACGGGGAGAACATGCAAACCCCACACACACGGCGGAGGCAGGAATCGAACCCCCAACCCTGGAGGTGTGAGGCAAACGTGCTAACCACTAAGCCACCGTGCCCCCCTTATTATTATTATTATTATTATTATTATTATTATTATTATTATTATTATTATTATTATTATATTATTATTGTTGTTGTTTTGTTGTTGTTGTTGTTTTTATTGTTATTATTGTTAATTAAGTTAAATTAAATGTAATGTAATTTTTTTTATTTTAATTTTACTATAACCAATTTTAATACATAAAATCTTTTTTTAAATGATTTTACATGAAAACGCAACAGCGACTTGACCAGCAACAGTTAAAGTTACTTCAGTATATTTCAAACAGTCAACATTTTCATGTAAGTATAATTTCTTAGTAGATTTTCCAACCAGCAAATTCACATAACGGTGCAAATAATACAAGAGTAATAATACACAGGCTAAGCGATATGTTATTTAAAGAAAAGTGTATAATTGTTGATGCAGAAGCTTTTAGGAAGGAAACAATGATTTCACTCTTACATACAGGGTGTTAGGTTTCAGCATGTTATTCCAGTCAAAAAAATTTCAGGATGCAGGATTTTGCACTTTTATAGTTATTCTGTAACATAATGGTGCTTTTTTTCATTTCATATTAATTTTCAGAGGCTTCAAAGGGAGCAGCTGGGCCATTTTTCCTAAAACAAGCTATTTTTTTATAGACTTAGACTTATAGAGAAAATACAAAATAAAATAATTCAAAATTGTTCAAGAGAGAAAGCCTTATGCTTAAGTCATTAATAATTTTAATTAAGTACTTTTGAGGTACTAAATTAAAATGTTTGGAGTGAAAAGTAAGTTCTTTGATTTCAGTACAAATCACATATAAGTATAAAAAAGCAAACAAAAATAATTACTTAAGTATCAGATGCTACTACAAAAATGAAAAAATCAGAATAATGAGTGCATTAATGTAAACCTGTGATGTGATGACTCAATCATGCTGTTATATAAACTCATCCACACCAGAACTGACCAACCAGGATCAAGAATCCAACACATTTAAATACATTATTATTGGCTTAAATTTCAGTTACATGGTTCTAAGGATATACTTCCTGGTTAGACAACACCATGTAGTGAACACACTGTATGTACAATACTGAAAATACTGCATGTCACATCAAAATAGATTTAAAAAGTTGATCTGTGTTATAGTGCAGTCAGGTCGGGCCTTTAAGGTCATGTGAGATGTGAGACTGCTGAGACATGCAGGTATTTTACAGTAGAAATTAGATAAATGTTCATCTTACTGATTCCAATTTCAGCTTTGGTGATAGTGTAGCAGTCTACTGACAGTGTGTATCTTTAGCAGTGATTTCAAGCACTAAAACACTATATATTAGGATGTTTAGACGAGTGTGGATTTGTAGCTAACAGCAGCACATTGTGCAACTGAGCAACATTAAGTCTTCTCAAAGAAAGGGTCTGAATAATTTAGACTCTAACCTGAAGGCACACTATGACACACATTTCTTATTCTCTTCCAGTTTAAGCTCAAATATCTTGCACAGTACAAGATAAGTCACGATGCAGCGGTTTGATCCAGTGGTAACTGTTTATCTGTTCATCTGTGTGGAGAGAAAATTTGACATGCTGCTAAGGAAGCTAATCAGTTAGCAAAGGAGCAAATTGGATTTTCAGGTGTAAGCCACCACGAGGCAATAAGTAGATCAGTTACTGTTTTTGTATTGCAAATTATTGTCAAAAAGATTTATGTCCTCTCATGATCAGTTACTAAACCATCTACTACTAAAATGACACAGACGTTGGCACAGTGTCTTTTTTGCCCAGTTAAGTTGGCTCTAAAGATGTCTAGCATGTTGTCTAGTATGTCTAGCTCAATGTTGTGTCAATGTTGGTACAATTGTTTTGAGAAAGATTAAATAAAAACCAAGTGAATTCTCACTGAAAACATTTCTATTAACTTGTCAGTATTCAGCAGTATGAGCGGCTTTTGTATCAAAGCACTTCAGTGTAACTAATGTTTAAATCTACATTACTCTTAATCACTTATTTTTAACTACATTATATTTAATCACAACTGAATTTGATTAAACCTTTGGAAGAACTGTCACAACATCTATTCAAAGTGTTTCCATCTGTGTAACTGACACACCTCTCTGTCAGCAAGTCAGCATTCACCTGACACATGCCATTGAAGATGAACACAACACGCAGACAAATTGTGGGAGACATCTTATAAAACTTTGGGCAACTATGTGAAAGCCACATATGGCATTAATAGTTAGGTGTCCACGAATGCCTAGACATATAGTAGTTTATTTATTGCCAAGCAAATCTAAATCTAAAAAATCTAAGCCAAAAACTGGAATAAAGGTTGGCATATCTATTGTAGAGTATGGATAGCAATATAATGAATTGCTGAACAATAATAGGGCTGTCCAGACTGTCTGCAGTAGTAGGTTAGATTGGTCAAGTGTGCCTGTGGGAGTCAGGAGGATTGGTAAAGGGTGTCTCCAGAAATGGGCAGGATTGGTAAAGGGTGCCTATGGGAGTGGGCAGGATTAGTCGAGAGTATCTTCAGAAGTTGGCAGGATTGGTTAAGAATGTCTGTGAGAGTGGGGAGGATTGGTAAAGAGTGTCTGGTGAAGTGGGCAGGATTGGTCAAGAGTGTCTGTGGGACTGAGCAGGATTGGTCAAGAGTGCCTGTGGGAGTGGGCAGGATTGGTCAAGTTGCTGCAGAAGTGAGTAGGATTTGTCAAGATTGTCTGTTGGAGCAGGAGGGATTTTGTAAAAGTGGCTGCAGGAGTGAACATAATTAGTCAAGAATTTGGGTGAGATTATTCACAAATGTATGCAGTAGTAGGGAGGATTAGTCAAGAGTGTCCTTGGGAGTAAGTGTGTTGGGTCAAGAATTTCTCGGGGAGCGGGCAGGGTTTTCTAAATAATATCTGCGAAAGTTGGCAGGATTGGTCAAGAGTATCTCTGTGACTGGATGGAATTTATAAAGAATGTCAGCAGGAGTTGGCAGGATTGCTCACAAATGTCTGTGGAAGTAGGCAAGATTGGACAAGAGTATCTACTGGTGTAGCTGGGACTGGTCACGAATGTCAATGGGAGTGGCTGGGATTGGTCAAGGGTATTGGTAGAAGTGGGCACGATTGGTCAAAAGTGTCTGTGGGTGGAGGCAGGATTGGTTAAGTTTTTGCAGGAGTAAATGGGATTGGTCAAGAGTATCTACTAGAATTGCTGGAATTGGTCAAGAGTGTCTATGGGAGTAGGTGATATTTGTAAAAATGTGTCTGAAGGAGTGGGCAGAATGCCTGCAGGAGTGGAAAAAATTATTAAGATTGGTGGAGAGTGTCTGTGAGAGCAGGCAGAATTGATCAAAAATGTCAATAGGAGTGGTTGTGATTTGTCAAGAATGTTTGTGGAAGCAGGCAGGATGTGTAAAAAATATCTGCAGGAGTGGGTGGGATTGATCATGGAAGTCTGCAAAAGCTGGTAGGATTGTTCTAAGAGTTTCTACAGCAGTGGCTGGGATTGGTCAAAAGTAGGAAGGCCAAGAGTGTAGCTCGTAAATTTATTGTTACTATAGAAGAAAATGACTTATTAAGATAAAAGACAATATTATAAACTAGTGATTTGTGTTTAATTTAGTATTTGTGCATAAATAGATGCCACATTAATACCATTGAATGGCTATGATTGGTCATATCATCTACAGTTACAAGTGGAGCAGAAACCTAAAATGGGCTGCAGTTGGAAATTGATGTTCATTCAGCTGGCTTACGTAGACCGTAGCTAAACGTGCGCGTGTGTGTGTGTGTGTGTGTGTGTGTGTGTGTGTGTATTGCTCCACACACAGCCTTACTCTGGCAGAGGGAATCCGCTCTGTGCAGCACACACAGTTTTGCTTCGGTCTTTGTGTGCATGGAAGTGTGTGTGTTTGTGTGTGAGGACCATGCTCCAACATGTTGTGTGGACTGCGGAAAGAAGTAAAGAACAGCGTTGGTAAGTGTCACACTTCTTTAATTTGCTGGAGCATTTTGAAGCATATGAGCACAGTGTGCACTGTACCATATCCTCTGATAAAATGTATGTAGCTATTAGAAGTCTTTCCTGTAATTTCATGGGAAAAACACTGATCAACTCTCATGTTTTCTTTTTCCATGGAGGTACCAAACTGATGTAATGCAATTTAAGAGCTCATTTAGGGTACATGTATGGATAGTATAAAAGAACTGCATTTATAGCCTTGTGGGTACATTTCATTATTTGTACCTTGGTAGTAGTGCCATTATTTTTTTTCTGACAATCTTTACATTAAGTTATTCTTGAGTTCTTTTTCTTACCCTAATTTTTTATGTAGTATATATGTGCACTAGGTTTTCCACTGCAGCACCTTATGTTCCAATTGTACAACATTAAATTAGTGTATTAGTGTAGAGAATACAAGACATATATTATTTTTTTCCACGACATACTATTATAGAATGGTATTTCACTTAGGATTCTAACAGTATTTTGATCTATAATGACGACATTTCATTTAGTAATTTAGTTAGTAATTTTCAAAGGTATAAATGTGCATGTCTAGCACATTCTGACAACTGTTAATTGCCATTGTGTCATGCTATACACTGGGTCAACTTCCTTTCTTTTAACTTGTATTAGTTTCTGTATTGTAAAGGAAAGTGCGACTAATTATTTGTTTGATATGTTTATTTCATTAAGGAAAATTGAAGATTGTGTTCTCCCTTATCTCACACTTATCTTGGCACTACAACACTTTTGGAAAACCAAGCCCCTATCCATTAAGTATTGATTATGGTTTAAATCACTCATACGGGAATGCCTTGGTAATGTACTTTGGAATTGTGCCAGATAGCTTGGTGATTTCAAGTCAATAAGACAGATCAAGTTATCTCTTTGGGATTCATGGAGGGATTTGGAAGGCTCTGGTGCATATAAGAGGAACAGAAGCAGGAGTCATGCTACAGTGCTTCGTCTAATGTTCTGCCTCTGGGGGCGAGAGTGTGAGAGAGAGAGAGAGAGAGAGAGAGAGAGAGAGAGAGAGAGAGAGAGAGAGAGAGAGAGTGAGTGAGTTGAGCAGTGCATCAACATTTGGGCTGATAAACATACTTGGTGTGTACACCTGAGACACCTAGTGTATAAACCTATAGGTTTTCACTGTTCAGATTCTACTGCAATTTCCCATTAATCTTTAAAAGACAAGTAAATACACATTTAAATGCTCAATATGTGGTTTTATTTGTTACTGCATAATCACTGATCACTTTATTAGAAATACTTTCTCAACTGTAAGAGCTTCGGGTTCAGACAAAAATGTGATCTAAGTGACCATACCATGGTGCGATTGTTGATTCCATCCAGACAGAGCTTCAATCAGCGAGAAGCAGTTCTGCTTGTGGAACATTGTTTACAACTGTGGTGAGCAGAAAAGCAACACAGAATACATGTATCACAGCTGGAGGCAGATAGGCTACATCAGCAGTAGATCAGGTAGCTCTCCTTTCAGTCAAGAATAAGAATCTGAGGCCACAGTTGGTACAGGTTCACTGAAACTGGACAGATGAAGATTGGAAATTGTTTTTCAATATAGTTCTGAAATATACAGTTTTTGCTATAACAATCTAACAAATTGATCAAAGAATAATATTCACTATGTAAAGATATCAGATTTAGCGAGCAAGATTTAGGATGTCTTCATGCAGACTTTAACTTTAAATAGCACGTTTGCCTCACACCTCCAGAGTTGGGGGTTCGATTCCCACCTCCGCCATGTGTGTGTGGAGTTTGCATGTTCTCCCCGTGCCTCGGGGGTTTCCTCCGGGTGCTCTGGTTTCCTCCCCCGGTCCAAAGACATGCATGGTAGGTTGATTGGCGTCTCTAAATTGTCCGTAGTGTGTGATTGTGTGAGTGAATGAGAGTGTGTGTGTGTGTGTGTGCCCTGCGATGGGTTGGCACTCCGTCCAGGGTGTATCCTGCCTTGATGCCCAATGACGCCTGAGATAGGCACAGGCTCCCCGTGACCCGAGAATAGTTCGGATAAGCGGTAGACAATGAATGAATGAATAATCCGCCAACTTAGAAAAATGACACTTTAAACATGAAACTTTACAGGAAGATAGAACAGGCATGGAAAAAGGCAATGCCAAAGTAGGTGGGAAAAATAGTTATGGTCAAAACTGACAGCCTGATTTACTAGCAAAGTAAAATTTGGCCTGCTACATTTACTGTATTTAATCATTTGTATTTGATGCTCAAATATGTCATTAGTAATTAGGAACATCAGAAACAGATTAGCCAATTTTCACCAGACATTTTACTATTTTCACTAACCATAGTAAACAAATTTATTATCAGGCTTTGTCAGGCTACTTGGTACATTTTTTCCCTATGTTTCACCATTGACAACTTAATTTCTTTTTCCCACACCAACTTTTCAGAAAACAATCTACCTTTTGTATATCACCATTGAGATGAACAACCAGTAATTTTACCAGTTGTCACCTTTCTCTTCCTCCCACACATAGCACTAGGGCATACTGTACAACAGTGCCAAGTGGTTCATCCTCCTCTTTATGTCTTGCCTGTGACAAATCTCACATTTTATGCATCTAGCTATTGGGAACTACTTATTATACTAATTGCAGCTTGTTTTCCAGATGCAGTGTTGCTTGTTTTACTATGCAATTCAGGGGGGTAGTTTGAGAAAGTGCACTTGGTATAATTGCAAGCTTTTTGGAAGTCGTACTCGTCCAATAATGAACATAATCACCACATATTTTGCAGTAAATTGCTTCAGTGCTATGGTAAGAGATATTACAGCCCAAAAAGAGGAGCGAAAAGCTTAAGATGGCTCCATTTTAAAGAATTGTTTCAGATGGTGTGTAGACTACCTTGGCGTACAAATTTGTTTATATTCTTTTCCATTTTCTTTTTTCGTAATGCAAGGTTTATAGTAGATCATAATCAGACTTGGGCTTTCAGTATTGTTCATATTGGCAATTCGAAGACAACTGTTTAGTTTAGACTTTCTGATAGAAATTCCATAGCCTACATGACATTTAATCCCTCCATTCTGGCTCACTTCTGCAATTTTCCTTGTCCCTTTACACAATTATTCTCTGTCCCTGTGTGATATCCTGACTTACAGATTAATGCTTGCTGTCCAGAGCTTTTAATTAGTTTTGTGTATTATTGATTGCTTGTCTGCGTTATTTCAGCGTTGCGTAATTGCTGTAGGAGGTTGTCGGTTCTTCAGGAAAGTAATAGAGCTAATATCTCAGTGTCCACCTCAGTCTCTCTATTTTTTGCAAGTTGTTACTTCCCCTTTCCCAATTTGTGGTAAAAAAATGGTAGCAGCCCGAGGCTCAGATTACATTACTGTTTTTATCAGTAGTGATGAAGGCTGGAGCACAGTGGGCCAAAGGTCAGCTTGCAGAAATTTGTTTACAGCCAAATTTGTTATTTTGCTTGCAGACACAATGACAAGTGTGAAGTAATAAGTAATCCTCATGAGGAGGAAAGTCACAGTAGGGTCTGGGTGTTCGGTCCAGTATATAGACCGAGGAGAAGATAATGACCATCCAGTGACACAATCTGTTTAGACACAGGAGCCAACCGGATCTAGAAACTGCAGATCTGATGATCTAATTATTGCAGTCCAGTCCAAACTGTATCCAATGGTGCATACTGGGCATGGCTAGGAATATTCAGCTAGTTCCCTGTCATGGAACCCTACAAGGTTAACATATTGGGTAACAACAGTGGGTGATATGACTTTGGGTAGAAACCCAAGGTCCAAACACAATTTCACCTAAGGTCCAACACTTGCCAAGCAAGCTTATTATTAGATCTGTTTATATTTCAGGACATTGAAGTGGTTCATCAGGAAGATCAGCAACTTGTCTCATCTCATGTTTGACTACTACCATGTCTAGCAGCTTGCACTTTGAAACCTCTGTAGATGATTCAAAACATGGCAACATATCAGTTTTCTGTTGCTGCTTTTCAAAGCTTGTCAGTGTTTTATTCTTTCATCATATGATTGTTGCATGCTGCCATTTCCCATTTGTTATAGTGGTAAGCAATAAGAGCAATAACCGATTACATCAGTCCCCCAGATACCTTGTTTCCTCCATCTCTAAGACTGCTTACATCTGAGTTGTTGTGGTAATGTCTTATTGATCACACTAGATTGCCCCATCCCTTTATTTCCCTTCAAATATTATAAATTCTTGATAATACTTCTATATAACAAGTCTAATCTTTTATCATAAAAAACACAATGCCCAGAAGGACTAGTACCTGGCCTGAGCGGAGAAGATTTGGAAGTACACAGATAAATTATTTAATGCTAACAGTCAGATGTAAGGCTGCTCTTTTAAGGTTTTGACATCTTCACAAGTCTTCTTAAGACATCCTGCTTTCTTGGTAACATGAATAGTGGCATTTTTTTTTTAAAGGATGAGAAAAGAGAGGGTGGTGGATTAACAACTTTACAGCTATTATGACACAACTGAAAACAAGAAGTAGCTTACTGCTGTAGTATAAGAGTAAAAAAAAATTGATTTCAGACACCATCACCCCCACAACATTGTTTGTCCCTTATTTAATATTAAAGAAAGTATAGAAGTATATTATTAATATATATTATTCATATTGTATTTCATATGTTTTTCATACTTTAAGCATTTATTGTATAAAGAAGTAAAGAAGCAAAGTTATCTGCCAGAAGAAAAAGAAAGCTGGAATGGGTTGAACATACTAGATGAATCGGACCTATATTCAAGATATTTTCAAATTTTTTGCATAGCCTTTGGTCAGATTGAGCATGAATAAAATTCACACACCTGAAAATTGACTGGCAAATGACACGTTTAATGAAAGACGTGCCTGTGCTTCTGATAGCTTCATGCCAACTTGAGTGAGGTGATTTTTGACCTGGGAAATCTTTGGAGCCTTGGTGTTGGGAGCCAATAAACACTAAGAGGACTGTAGTCCTCTTCCCTGACACCTACTTATTCTGTTCAGTGCTGATACTGTAGTGTGAAGAAGTTGCTTTCGGCTGCTCCCTGTTCGGGGTCGCCACAGCGGACTGACTGGTCCGCACAAAAACTTGGCCGATGTTTTACACCGGATGCCCTTCCTGCCACAACCCTCCCATTTTTCCGGGCTTGGGACCGGCACTGCAACCAGTGGCTGGGGTTGAGGCATTGGCTGGAATCGAACCCGGGCCTTCCACATGATAGGCGAGGAACCTACCACTGAGCCACCAATGCCTCTGCTGATACTGTAGTAAAAGTCTAAATGAAAACAAAGCACAACATCCCTGAAATTCATTATAATTTGTTTAGAGCAATAATTAAGCAGCAGTAGAACAGCAGTACAGGATCATTCACAGCGGAGTCCATGTAGTCATAAAGCACATTCAGGCTTTTCAAAAAAGGATTTTTTTTTATTATAAGATGAAAACAATTAATAATTACAAATGGTTACAAAATTTTATATCAATATTGTATTGCAAAAGCTCTTGCATTAGGTTTTATTTCCATCTTATTCATCAATTTTCTATACTGCTTATCCTCTGCATGGTCACAAGGAGCCTGGAATCTATCTCCAGGGACTCAGGGCACAAGGGACACCCTAGACAGGGAGCCATTACATCGCAGACCAGAACTGCACACACACTCCCTCACCAACGACAACCAACCTACCATACATACCTTTGGACTGGAGAGGAAACCGGACTATCAGGATAAACCCCTGACCAAAGAAAGACATCCAAACTCCATGCACACTGAGTGAAGGCAGGAATCTAACCTCCATCCCTAGACATACAAGAAAATCGTGCTAACCGCTAATCCAAGATGTCCCCCTAGATTTAATTTCCTTTTGTCTTTGAACATGGCTGATGATTTTGGAGATTTAAGTATTTGCATTTTTAATGCATGTGCGTTAATGAAGTGTTTTTTAAAAGGAAGCTGTCACATAGGACACATAAGGAAGGGATACAGCTTCCCACAACTCTAAATGACAAGTTTTTCTTCTCTATTTCCTTGACAGATAAAACTATGTGATAATTTCAGCTTTATTGATGTGACACATATTGACATGCAAAGTGTCTCACTGCTTGCAGCGTTAATGAGACAGTTTGCATATATGATCATGTAATCTTTTTGCATATCTCTAGAGTAATTTTCAAACATAAGACATGTATGAATAAGATATATACCCATATAACAGCCATTTTATTAGGAACACCATATTATACCTAGTCTAGATTAAGTAAGGCATGGATTCTACAAAGTGTTGGAAACATTCCTTTGGCCATGGTTCTGGCCATGCCCATCACATATCAAAAATGGTGCTGTGGTGGATTCTGGTGACTGGGGAGGCCAGTGAAGTACCGCTGTCATGAAACCAATTTGGAACTACACTATATTGGCAAAAGTTTTGGGACACCCCTCCAAATCATTGAATTCAGGTGTTGTTTTTCAGGGGTTGGGCTCGGCCCATTAGTTCCAGTGAAAAGAACTCTTAATGCTTCAGCATACCAAGACATTTTGGACAATTTCATGCTCCCAACTTTGTGGGAACAGTTTGGGGATGACCCCTTCCTGTTCCAACATGACTGCACACCAGTGCATAAAGCAAGGTCCATAAAAACATGGATGAGCGAGTTTGGTGTGGAGGAACTTTACTGGCCTGCACAGAGTCCTGACCTCAACCTGATAGAACACCTTTGGGGTGAATTAAAGCAGAGACTGCGAGCCAGGTCTTCTCGTCCATCATCAGTGCCTGACCTCACAAATGCACTTCTAGAGGAATGGTCAAAAATTTTAACCATAAACACACTCCAGACCTTGTAGAAATTCTTCCCAGAAGATTTGAAGCTGTTATAGCTGCAAAGGGTGGGCCAACTCCATATTACATTCATGTGCATGTAAAGGCAGATGTCCCAAAACTTTTGGCAATTTAGTGTACTTGTGCTCTGTGAAATGGTGCATTGTCATACTGGTATTATGGAGCCCAATGTGCACCAAAAAAATATTCCCCATGCCATTACCACCACTGCTTAAACAAGGAATACTGGTTACATGTAGTCATGTGGTTAATGCCAGATTCTGTCCCTACCATCTGCATGTCACAGATGTTAGATCTGAGATGTTATTCTGCGTAACTTGAACTAGTTTGTCCATTGTCAGCTTAATCTGATGTTTTATTTGATCATTAACTGAAGTCTAGTGAGTGCATAAAGCAGTTTAACAGTGCTGTGCATATGAAGGGGAAATCTTTGGGGTCTGTATTCTGGCCAGTCCAGAGAAACCATCCACTTCAAGTCCTTTGATGTGATGGCTGAATGTTTTAGGTCATTGTCTTGCTGCATAATGAAGCTCCTCCCAATTAGTTTGCATGCATTTCTCTCTAAATTGGCAGACAGAATGTTTCTGTAGACTTCTTAATTCATTCTGCTGCTACCATCATAAGCTCCATCATCTATAAAGATTAGTGCGTCTGTTCCAGAAGCAACCATGCAAGCCCAAGCCTTCACACTACGTCCACTATGCTTGACCAGTGAGCTTGCTATGAGCAGATCCTTTCTCCACACTTTGATCTTTCTATTATTTTGGTAGAGGTTAATCTTGGTTCCAGAACTCCGGTGGTTTATCTCTGTATTTCATTGTGAATTCCATTCTGGCCTTCTGATACTTACTGCAGGTGAGTGGTTTGCATTGTGTTGTGTGGCCAATGTTTCTGCTCTTGAAGTCTATAAACAGTGGATTGTGATTCCTTTACATCCCTATGGAGGTTGTTGGGGTTTTCTTCAAAGCTCTCACAATGTTTTGTCATAAACTGTTGTTTTCCTTGGCTGACCACTTTGGTGTCTGGTTGTTAGTACACAAATGGTTTCTTTCTTTTTCAGGACATTCCAGATTGTTGTATTGGCTATGCCCAATGCTTATGATATGGCCTTCATTGATTTTTTTCCTCTTCAGCTCTCTGGTAGGTTTGGCTCAAACCAAGAGTAGACAAACAGAGATATTAATTGTTTAAACAGTCGATCTAACAGGGCACATCTGGACAACACAAAACACTTGTCCATAAATGTTCTAATACTTTTGATCATATGGGTGGATTCATACAAAAGGTTCTATGTTCAGAGTTACTTGGTATATCAAGATGTAGATATCAGGAAATAAAAGCTGAAACTCTATCATCTTATATTTTATCTCAAACCCAAATGTCTTCAGTGAAATACAATGCGAAAAACAATGAATGGCCTTGCCATTCCAAAACTTTCGGAGGTGATGTGTGTCATTTTCTCTTCCTGTTAACACAGAGCTACTTTGATATAATAATGAGAATTTTCTTCCTGTGGAATCTCACCTAACAACTTGCATAAAAATGGATGATTCGGTACTGTGTGAGTTTGGAGCACGTCATGGCTAAACCTTTGATAGGTGACTCGGGAGGATTTTCAAAGCCCCATGTCATACGGATTAAAACGAAGCCTCTCAACGTCGTGAGGGTTGATATGACTGAGTCTCTGTGGAGTGAAGTACGGGGAAGAGACATGCTAGTGCCAGTCGCTAATCTGACTTTTGAGCTGTGTCACTAATAGCATTCACACACACACACACACATACACACACACACACACACACATACACACACACACACGCACCCCACAATCAGAATGTGTGCTTGAATACTGAGTCCTCATTATGCAGTATTTGCTCGTTCACTGGTTTTAAGCTTTGCATCTTTAGCTTTCCTTGAAATAATCGAAAGGTTTTGCAGGCTCAGTCACATCACATTATCTTCAGCCGAATAAGATTTACATTAGCCTTAGCCAGTATATGAGAGTGGCTTAATTAAAAGGTATTTTGAGGTGTGTAGTAGAGATACAAAGACGTGAGAACAGCATGGTATATACTTTCTAATATATTCTATGACAATCTGTTAAAAGTTTTGTGATTATAAAGCATAGAACTTTAGTAATAAACCATTTGTGTGTGTTGAGATAATGTGTCTTGTTCTCTGGGTTTGGGGGTTTTATCCTATCTTGTGCCCTGATTCCCTTGAGCTAGGCTAGATATATCCTAGATGGATGGATGGATGGATGGATGGATGGATGGATGGATAGATAGACAGACAGACAGATAGATAGATAGATAGATAGATAGATAGATAGACAGACAGACAGACAGATAGATCGATCGATCGATAGATAGATAGTGTTCTGTTCTGAGAGCAGTGGACAGCCCTTATCGTTATCTTGCTTCCTAAAGAAACATAGTTATCTCCCCTGATGTTGTCCGTCTTTCCAGTTCACATCACACATCACATCACATTCCAGTTCAGTTGTTCAACCTGTTCAACCAACCATCTTAGATTGCTAAGATGCTAGAGGGGGTATATATGGACTTTGTACTCAAAACACTTGGCATGATGGGCTGTGAGTGTCAGACACTGTCTCTCAGTTTGAGATTATTAATTATAGTCAGGGCTAAAACCTGACATTGTCCAACACAATGACACAGGTCAAGCCATCAGCTCAAAAGACCTGATTTAGTTCATCATAGAAGGTAACAAGGAGAGCTGCATTATATGTTCAAGCAGGAGGTCTGCATCCCACTACAACAACTTCAGATATAGCTGTACACCACATATGGTGATGTTCCCACATTGTCCAGGTTCTTAGATGGTTATCTGCAAAAGGGGTGCTTGTGTCCTGCCATTCTTTTGACCACTACATCTTCCTTGTCTTCCTCCTCCCACTGCTTGACTTCTGTTGAGACCTGGATCACCTGCTAGCTCCATATTATTGCTATGTCGTTGCAGATGGGTGCCACTCATTTCACTATATACTTGTACCACAATATGAAATCAATCACCCCTAATGAGCTGGCCTTTTGGAAAAGCAATTAGGGGCCTGCATACATGCAGTGATGTCAACTTTGAAAACATAGTTTGGAAAAATGGTACATGGGACCATAGAAACAATGCCTGATAAAGTATGATGATGAAATATTACCCAAACATTATCGATAGGTACATTGTAGTTCAATTATTATCATGTAGTTCATTATCCATAGATAATGTAGTTCAATTGGTTCATGTTACACAGTGGTGATCTCGTTATCCTGAAACTTTCATGATCTAAATATTGTTCGTCAGTTTCCATTGAGAGAAATGCAACAATTACCTCCCGTTTTAAGCAGCTGTATAAATGATAGTTAGATCATTGTAATGAAATGATTAATCCTCTCAGACTTTAGTGTGTCACATTTTTAACAGGTGATTTTAGTTCAATGAAGAAATGATCTTCGGTTCGTGTGCACTGCATCCAAGCAATTAGAAAAAATGAAAAACTTTGAAAAGTGAAAGTTCTGGCATTAGTGCCAAAGTGATGGTTAAAAAAAACTACATAAGTCAGGAGGCTTTAGTGTATGGATTATCCATATTCGCACATATATGACTAGCTATAGCATTACCTACATTGTGTAGCATGAGAGTGTCACTAATGGACTGAATTAGCAAGAATCTTAATAGTTCTTTCTATTGAATAGATTTTCTTCTGAACTTGAATAAATGATAACCAAAATGATTATATATTAAGTGAAATGAATGGCTGCTAACTAAAATAATTAGATGATAACTGAAATAAATGTCTTCTAACAAAAATGATTGGCTGCTAAACTGAAATGAATGGGTACTAACTGAAATAACTGGATGCTAACTGAAATGATTAGCTGCTAACTGAAATGATTGGATGCTAAACGGAAATGAATGGATGCAAACTGAAATAAATGTCTTCTAACGAAAATGATTGGATGCTAAACTGAAATGAATGGGTGCTAACTGAAATGACTGGATGCTAACTGAAATGATTGGATGCTAAACGGAAATGAATGGATGCAAACTGAAATAAATGTCTTCTAACGAAAATGATTGGCTGCTAAACTGAAATGAATGGGTGCTAACTGAAATGACTGGATGCTAACTGAAATGATTGGATGCTAAACGGAAATGAATGGATGCAAACTGAAATAAATGTCTGCTAACTAAAATGATTGGATGCTAACTGTCCAATTTATTGATGTCTAGAATGTTGACTTGATGAGAGAAAAGCTCTGTCTGTACATCCCGCAAAGAAGTCACAAGTAGCTTTTGTTTTTTGTAGTTCCCTTGTGTTTCAATCACAATAGTTTTTCTCAACCACGATATTTTTTTTATTTTTCACTTTTGTGTCATTTCCTCCTGCAAGAGGATTCAGTAGATTTGGCAAATTCACAACTCAGGTTCCAAGAACATATGATAAATGTTAAATGTTAGCACATAAATGCTAACGGTGATGGCTCCAGGTGAGACTATTTTAGAGTTCAGTAATGATGTGTTTTTCCTGCGGGTGTTACAAAGGAATAGATGAAGAGCTTTAGCTGTAAGCACTAAGAAATCTCCAGGAAATACTTATTGATGGCAGACCCAAGGCTTGCAGGGGGAGTATTAATTTATGTACCAAGTTAAAACGATGAACACTGTGGTGCACATGAATCATTTATCTGTTCAGAAGGAGAAGCACATCCTCATAACAGTTTTACAGCACAGCAGTACAAAGGATTTCACTTGACAATCCTATATTTATACATCTCATTACATATACGCTATATTGTCAAAAGTATATGAACACCTCATCCATTTCCGGCTGTTTTGGGGTGTCCATGTTCAGCATTGAATTTCTTTGTCATAGCACATTTCACAGGGGTGGTTAATGGCTCATAAGAAATTTGACACTCAGGGCTTTTTTATAAGTATTTCTGGTTTTTCTCTTCAACTATTAGGGTCAATGTTCATAAAAATATTCCAAAAAACAAAAAAAAGGTTAGTTAATTTCCACACAAATGTTTATATCTTCAAAGTAAATGGTGATATCAAACTCATTTCTGCTGTCTGAGATGCCCCAAGATGTTACCTTCAGCCAATAAAATTCTGTGTAAGGTAACCCAGACAGAGGTAAAAACAAGTGCCTCACACTGAAAAGCAGTTTTGAGAGTTTTATATTAGGCTTGCGGTTAGGGTTAAACATTGCATTTGATTTCATGTGCCCCTACTTTTCTGTGTGTGTTTTTGCTTTTCTTTATTTTTTTCATATTTCTGCCATTTGAAAGTTTCATATTTGTATGCTTTGTGTATGCTTTCTGTTTTTAATGTTTTTGGTCACTCAGTGAATTTGCCTACTGTTTTGCGGTGGTGGTAGACGCTCCAGACTGTGAGCGTGAGTAGTAGATTTCCCCTGGCTTTGATCTTCCATCAGTAAAGCGTGTCCGGCTGCTCGCTGAGTGCAGAGTGATAGAGTGTAGTGTCACATCACTTTTAGTGTGTGCCACTTGTGTTGATGGCAGGGAGTACGGTTCCATACATAGTGGTCTTGCGGCTGCTCGACTCTCTGTTGTGTGGCGTTTGTGCATTTCTGCACATGTTTGTGTGTTGTTTGAATTTATTTAGCAATTTCTTTTGAAAAAGGTGTTATATACAGTACATAAAATATCACTATGTAATAAAAATAGCACCACCACCACAAACAACAACAACAACAATAATAATAATAATAATAATAATAATAATAATAATAATGATGATTTTTGTTAAAAAAAATTCTGATCTTGTAACATTTACATGCATCTTTTCTTGTCAGATGATGGGCCTTACTCCAAAGGCAACAAGGAATCTTCAGCCCCTGATAGTTCTCTTATCACCAGAAGACAGAGCATCCCAGGTACTCTCTCTCTCTCTCTCTCACACACACACACACACACACACACACACTCTGTCTGTCTATTTCTGCAAGTCTGCCTCTCTCTCTGTGAATCTCTCTCTTTGTTTCACTCTCTCACTCTCTCTCTCTCTCTCTCTCTCTCTCTCTCTCCCTCTCTCTCTCATGATATAGTGTTTATTGCTGCCCTGTTTCCTTCTTTCTTTTGATCTTTGAGGACATGTTTATCCGTAACGCCATGAGGATTTCAGCACACTTCCTGCCACGATGCTTTAGTTGCTTGTTTGAGATCGGGAGCTTTGGGGATTTAAAACATGCCACTGGCAGCTTTCTTACAGTCTTTTCCGGAAGTTTCTTTTTTTTTTATATATAACTCTGTGTCTGTCTGAGTCACTGTGCCAGTTTAAACAGTGCATTGAGTTCGGATTTTCTTTCTTTAGCACGTTGAACAGAAGAAGGCATATTTCAGCTCAATGCCAAACCTTCTCAATTACACGAGCAGTTGACCATCTTCTCATAATTGGATTAGTGTAGCTGAGTCGACAGTAAAACATAATAGGTTTTAAATTGCTTTGCTTTGACTTTATTTTATAGAAAGGACCATAAAATGCATTTGTATAATAAGATAATGAAAATAAGACTTTTTAGTCATTTGTTCAAACTATGTTTGCACCGGGCACACCAGTGACTATTACATTTATTTAAAAGTCTCTCATATGTTATTTAAGAGCCACAAAGCCTTTTCAGATCAACAAAATCTTTAAAAAAAACACATGATTAAATGCATTTAGGTGAATTAAAACGTTTGGTGGGGGGCACGGTGGCTTGGTGGTTAGCAAGTTTGCCTCACACCTCCAGGGTTGGGGGTTCGATTCCCGCCTCCGCCGTGTGTGTGGAGTTTGCGTGTTCTCCCCGTGCCTCGGGGGTTTCCTCCCCTGCTTTAGAGACTTGCATTGTAGGTTGATTGGCATCTCTAAATTGTGTGAGTGTGTGTGCCCTGCGATGGGTTGGCACTCCGTCCAGGGTGTATCCTGCCTTGATGCCTGAGATAGGCACAGGCTCCCCGTGACCTGAGGATAGTTTGGATAAGTGGTAGACAATGAATGAAAATGTTTGGCAGCAATAAATATTTAACAGACCATTAAACCTAAATGTTTTAAACTTGAGTGTAAATGTGAACTGAACACTCAGCTCTCTTTTATGTTTTTAGTCTGGGGGAAAATGTAATGTTAATATTTAAAACTCGGTGTAGCGAGCTTGCACATGCATTGCATATTTATTTGGTTTTGTTTAAAGATTTGTTCATTCAATGGTTAAACACACAAGTTAAATCCATCATGGGTTTTTTTTTCAAGCTTTGTGAAACAGCTCTCCAATATTTGGCATTCAATCAATTGCTTATGTTAATTAACCTCAAATGCAAATGCTGGGATTAGAGTCTGTGGCTTATCGTGCCTAGAAATATTGAGCGTCTTTTAAGAGGAAATGACTTTTAGGGAGAGCTAGTTGGTAGCCTCTTCAATCTTAAGTAATTAGGTGTAAATAGGTGTTACCGATTGACCAAGAAGGTCAGGTCTCAGTTTGAAAGCAGATCTTTTCTACAGCTGGCCAATAATTAAAATCTTACTTTTATGCACATTTCACTTGTTAAGTAGCACTGCTTCTACAAATTTATTATAGTTGTTATGGTGCAGTTTTAATTGAGTTTTAATTTCGTTTCTAATAGCTATCTTAGAAACTAGACAGTTTAACTACTTTCTAATTTACACATGGCACGCTAGATGAAGAATTTAGGCATCACCATCTATTTGGTTTAGACTTGTGGACAAAAACATGTCTGTGCTTAGCATTTAGGATTTGGGGTTTGATTTCATTCTGTGTGAATGGAGTTTGAATGCTCTTCCTGCGTTTTGGGGCTTAATATGGGTTCTCCGGTTACCTTCCCTAGTGTTAGACATGCGCTGTAGGCTGATTGGCATCTCTAAATTGTCCGTAGTATTTGTGTGTCTGTGTGATCTTCTCATGCTGTGGCCAGTCATATTTTTCTTAATTTATGTATGTCTCTTGGATTGCTGTCTTTCAAGTCTACACCAAGGCTTGCCATTTTCAATACATTCAATAAATAAGAGATGTAAACTTAATCTGTGTATAAAAAAGTTGAGGTATACATTAGTGAGTCTCCTTATATGTAAGTTTGTACAAGGTTTGGATATATCATGGAATTTAGACATTTTTCTGAACTAACCGGATTATCTTAAATGGGAAAATTACTTGTGCAAATGCTACTGAAAGCAAATAATGAATATTTCAAATGAATTTACTTTAGGTGACCAAAAATAACATGGTCTTCAACTGTCTAATATGAATATTTGTGTGTGTAAATACTATGAAAATCAGGCTAGCATTGTAACAGTGAAGTTCATTTTGACAGCACTGTAGTACATGAGCTTTTAATGAGAGCACGGTTCAACAGATTTTTTTGTTCTGCACCAAAAGAGGTATATTATAAATAGCCTACATGTGAACAGTGGGTAAAGGGTAATGACTTTAAATAGCCTGCTGTTGTGTACAGTCACAGTGCTTGAATGTGCTTGAACACATCAGTGGCAGTGTTATTATGGGGTCAGTGTGTTGTTATTGTGTTACTGACTCCCAGTTTTTGGCCCGGGCTATGTGTTTGGCTCTTGTGTTTTTGGGCAGAAGAGCTGCGGGGGGTGACGCTGGTGGAGCTGATTAAGAAAGAGGGCAGCACACTAGGCCTCACCATCTCAGGAGGAACAGACAAAGATGGCAAACCTCGCGTCTCTAACCTCAGACCAGGAGGCTTAGCAGCCAGGTGGAGTACACACACACACACACACACACACACGCACACACACACACAGACAGACACACACACACACACACACACACACAAAATCAGTGTTAACATGCACAAAATTCAATTAAAATATACAGTGTTCAGTTAACACCTACATTAATTAACATAAATTAAAACCTCCAGTAATTAATTTCAGGCTCTATTTTCATCCTGCCACTAGCATAACATACTGCTATATGCCAGTGTGTTGCTAATTTGACTGGGTGTGAATAATTATGTTTCCTGTTTGACATTAAATTGTTATTTTTGTGGCCAGAATAGGAAAGTAATTCTGCTGGAGCAGGCCATGTAGCACAGAAACCAGGATGCTCCCAGGTCCCTATTACCATAAATACAATAAGGGTTATTTTCCTGACCTTAAAAGATAATTAAACCCCTATCAAACTCTACTAAATCCCATCCGTCTATACCTGTCCTAATCTATTTATACTCATCCAAACACTTGTCTATAATTATCACCATCTGTCTGTACTCCCTGTCTGTCTATAGTTGCCCTTATCTGTCTATACTTGTCATTATCTGTGAATACTTGTCTGGGTCTGTCTATCCTCGTCCTTGTCTGTCTATACCCCTCCATCTCTGTCAATACTCATCCTGTGGTCATATCTATCTGCCTATACATGTTCCAGTGTGTGTGTCCCTATTTGTCTATTCTGTAGAAACTCATCAATATCTGTCAAAACTCCTTCTTATCTGCTTTTCCTCATTCCTCTATACTTTTCTCTGTCTCTATCTTGTCTCTATGTTCATGCTCATCACTATCTGTGAATACTCATCCCTATCTACTTCCACACCTCCCTGTCTGTGTGCACTCGCCCTTGTACATTTACAGTCAACCTAATCCGGCCAATACGCATCCCTGGCTGCCTGCACTTGTCTCAGTCTGTCTACACCCATCTCTACCATCTAACACTCTCTGTCTGTCTGTCTACCATTGTTTTTATGTATCTACATTTATACCTACTTGTCTACATTCTATAGTTATTTATATCTATATCTGTTCCTATCATTCTTAGTAGTCTATACTCATCTATATTTGTTTATATGTTGTCTTTAATTCCTATTTGAATATATTTCTCCCAGTTGTTTTATTGCTGTTCCTGTTTGTCTGTAGTCATCACTATCTGTTTTCTTTGCTGTATACCCAAATCCATTGCTGTCTGGCTATAATCATTCCTATATTTCTTTACTCACTCCTGTCTGTTCATAACTTTCCCTGTCTGCCCATACTAATCTCTGTTTTTTGCCACATGTTTAATTAAACCCTCAGGAATACCAGAATTATCCCTTTAACAACACAATTTAGCATAAATATAAATAATGAATAGTAATTCATTGGATCTGTAATCAAAACCAGTCTGTGATAAAATGGAAATATACCATTACTATGAAAAAATAATCAGTATTATATACAGAATACTCAAAATTATCCATGATATTAGGATATGAAAAGCTTTCAGATTGAAGTAAATGAAACAGAATTAAATTCAGTGATTAGGATTATGTTGCCTTGTGGTTCCACACTCCATATGGGTGGAATGAAGCAAACTGGATGGCTGATGGTTTGCTAACACATTTTGATGAAGCATCACTATGCTAGGTCATGCAAGCCCGAAGGACAGTGTGAATAAACAGTGTTCCTTTCTCTAATTAGCATCTAAATGAGCATATGCTTATTTCCTGTGGCTTGTTCAACAGCAGATAAACAATTCTCACTCTGGAAGACGGACTTACCATTCAAGAGAAAATAAGAATATCTGTTCTGATAAAACCTCTGACTCACACATACATAAAAAACTTCCTTATTAAAAGTCTGAAACACCTTGAATTGAAAAAAAAAAAAAAGATGCCAGAATTTTCTATACTGTATTATTCACAAACATAAATCAAATCACACTCAAACTGTGCTCCAGGAGTGACCAGCTGAATGTGGGCGACTATATAAAGTCAGTGAATGGCATCAATCTGACTAAGCTGCGTCACGATGAGATCATCAGCCTGCTGAAGAACGTGGGCGAGCGTGTTGTGCTGGAAGTGGAGTACGAGCTGCCTCCATCCGGTAGGAAGTTGAGTATTGTGTCTTTGTGTCTTGTCATGTGGCATGTTCTTCCTGATACCGAGTTTCTAATTTATATTTATATGTCATGAGCACAAACACTGGGTGATAGGATGCAAATAGAGGTTGTTTATTCAAAGTGACACAAAAATAGGATCATTTTAAAAAAAATTGGAACAATCCAATAAACGATAGGCAAAGAGCAAGGTCATAAATAGGCACAGGTCAATCAGGATATAAACTGCTTTCAAGCATGCTAGACAGAATCGTGGTCAAGAACAGGGAATATCCTTAGACTAATAATCGGAGCATAAAGTCATTCTTGGTAAATGTCTCAACGAGAACTGAATGTATACTTTAATAATAAACTAAAACAAAGGTGCTTTTAAACAGTACTAACAGAACATACTAATTGAACGTAATCAGAACAGTGACTGAGAGCATGGGAGTGCAGGTAGTCGTTGGGAGTGTGAGTCCAAGGAGGCCAACTGGCATTAGATTAAACTAAATGATTCATCTATTTTTTTTAAAACTATGATCTGAAAGTGTATGACTTTCACAACTGCTGTGATTTTAAATATAGCACACATTATTAACAATCTAACCATTAAATATATCAGGTATAGCGAATCAGCCAAGTCTGCTTCTTTACTTTTGTGCTGGAGCTTTAATGCAAATGTGCATAGCAAACAAGTAATGAAATATTATCACCCAAAATATCCTTAATATAAATACTTGCATAAATAGTACAAATCAGGAGCATTTACCTACAAGTTTAAAGTGCAATTACAGTACAGTTTAATTTGCTTATTCCACAGTATTCTCAATTCTGATTGGTTCGTGTGGATTAATTTTATAATAGCTGCTCTGACAGTAGATCTGGCTGCCAGACTATTTATAGGTTTATGTTAATGCGCTTGTTCCAACATGTTAGCGTTTCTATAGTAATAGCTAATTCGAAAACACTTCTGTGAAAAAATGCCACATAATACAAGGTAAATAATAAACAGATTTCAAAAGTAAGGAGAAGATTTCTTAAGGAGTCTCCAGGTTCATTGCTTTGTAATGGTCTATATGTTTTCTGTCACGAGAAAGTTTTTGGACAGAGGACCGTGTACTTAGTGGTTTCTTTGTAACATGACCAGCTGTATGAGAGAGACAAAAATGAGGCTGGTGAAGAAACAACTGTTTATAGCTGTTAGAAGTGATTACATCCTACAACATCACATGTAACTGTAAACGGATAAAAAATATAAGGTGTTGTTCTTTAATCAATCTAAAATGATCATTGTTGGCAAATTGTTGTGGTATATAAGCAGAATAAAACACTTCACGGCATGCTGTTATTGGAAACTAATACACCTTGGGATGTAACCACCACATCTATTAAATATTTTCTATAATAACACACTCCATAGTGATTTTTTTATTCTTTAAATAATAGATGTCATCAATGTGACAAAAGATATATGCATGACCCAAATCTTTGAGAGTGCATGCTTTTTTACTGTACAAAAAAATCTTCTTAAGCTCAGTTCTATTGCCAATAAAATGTTAAAGCTGGAAGCTGATTAAGCCAGTTTTGTGTAGCTCTGTCGTGGGTGCTCAGCTGTAGATTCATTCAACACTCATCACTGCATGGAATGTGAAAACAACCCTGTTTCTGTAATAAATGGGTCTACAGGTGATTGTTTACCTGATGCCCTTTTCAGTCCATGTGTATTATTTTTGGGATCGTAATCCTGTAAGGCCTCTCCATGGGTTATCGTGTGTCTGGCAGATGTATTATCCACTTTATAAGCTCAGTGATCTTGGCTGACCTTCTGTGTGTGTGCTGGTTTATTTACTGAATTGTCTGCCAGGCTGGCTGGCCGCCCAGTAAAATGTGATAAATTAATGAACAAGGCGTGTTGGCACTGTCTTGTGTCCTGTTTTCTTTTTTTTCCAGCACCAGACAGCACCTCAGGTGTTATATCAAAGACAATTGAGATCTGTTTACACAAAGAGGGCAATAGTTTTGGCTTTGTAATGCGGGGTAAGTGCATGTACTTATATATTTAGTGTCCAAGGTTTTGATTGTGAATGAAATTAAATGCAACCATTTGTAGGAGAAAACAATGGTAATCATTTTAGTGTACGATGTAGTGTATTCATCTGGCCATTTCACTGAGTTCATTGACAAATCTTTCAGGCAATTGTTGTATTTTTTTATATGTTATATAAAGGTGGCACTCATGAAGACTGGCACAAGTCTCGTCCGTTAGTAGTTACATACGTTCGGCCAGGAGGTCCTGCTGACAGGTAACACTCAAAACCTTTTCTGTAATGTTAACTTTGCTGCTTGCAGACTGTTTTCATGAAGACTTTTAACAATAAAAATGCTTTCTATACACTGAGGTGAAATATTTATTTAGACACTTGTATTTTTGTTATTTAATATGCTTTGAATTTCCACACCGTCACAAATCTCCCCCTTGCACTGTGAGCCGAGCCGCGCAGCGTATACTGTGGTCCATAGTGCTACAGTGATCTATTTGACTCCTGCTTCTGTTCTGCATTGTTCTGTTTGTTTATGTTGCCACATGATTTTGTTTTGATTCATGTCCTGTCTCTGCTCATGTCTTGTCATTTCCTGTTTCCATCATGTTTCCTGAATAAGCTGAATAAGAAACAGGTGTTTCATTCTTGATACATGCTTCTATTGAAACCCTTGTGTGTGTTCTTGTTGCGAAGTGTAGGTTTTGTGTTGAGAATTTTCATTACATTACCAAGCCCCTCGTTCAGCGTTCTTTGACCTTAGCCTGAAGCCTTGTTTGAGAGTTTGTTCCTAGCCTAGCCTATTATTCTTGTTATTAATCACGTTTAGACCACAGCCAGACATAGCCATTTTTGGACCCATTTTTGTCTTTGTCTTTTTGGTTCTGTTTGTTTGGATTAAATAAAGTAAAGCCCATCTGCATCCACACATAGCCTGTCTCGGTCATTCTGCCCCTGTGACACACACATAATGTCCTTTGACTTTGTAAATATAAATACTGATCCAGACATCACATATGACCAACATCACTACATAATAGCATTTTCTACATTAAGAGGGAATTCGCTTTTTGAAGTATTGTGGTTCAGTTTTGGCCTACTTCTCTTGGAACCTTTCTCGATTCCCCATGAGTGCATAGAGTGCCTCTGATGTATGTGCAATTTCAAACCCTTTTTGAGTCGTCTCCCCAGATGGAGACTCTTGGCCACCGAGATTAAACATTCCTCTTATATGAAGAGATGCACCCACCACCGTGCCTCACTGTGGGTATGGTATTATACAACCCATTGTTCTCCAAACATTATGAGCTGAATTATTTCTAAACTATTTTATGATTCATCAGACCTAGAGTATATTACTCCAAAAGAGCTCAGGTTTGTCTAAATGCTTTTGTGTGTGTTTGTGTGTGTGTGTGTGTGTGTTGTTGTTTTTTTATTCAGGTCATCCTACAGTTTTTGAGTGACTTTTGGCTTTGCTCTTACTTTCCTTCCTTACCTTACATTCATTAATTTGAGAGCTTGTTGTGAAACTTTGTGGAGTGCCGCTTCAAAACGTCCGACAATTACTTGTGATTCCATGACATTTCCATCTATAAATTATCAACCGATTGTACTGACAGGGATGGTTAAGGTATTTCTTCGAATGTGTTTTTAATAATGTTGTCCCTGAGAACTTTAGGAAGCTCTTTTCCCTTTAACATGATTGTTACTTCTTCCCAAATGTCATTTATAATGACACCTGCTGCAGTTTGCAGAAGAACTTTTTTAATTAATTAATTGTTTTTTGCAGTACTTATGTCTAGAACCTGGTTCAGTTTTATGTAACCTTAAGAAAAAGCCTCTGTCAAGAAAAAAAAAACTGGTATTGTACAAGTAAATGGAAATTTAATGGTTTTATTTTTTTCGCATTTTTTATATTAGACAGTTTTTTCCCTTTCTGTCTTACATCCTATTATTTCAGCCTTATTATAAAATCATAATTTCTACTTAGTTTCACTCAAATCTAAGTTGAATGTTTTGTCCAAGATATGCTATAAAGCATAGGTCTTCTGTATGAGATATGATAGAATTGATCACATTCCTGCAAGCGAGGACTACAGCAGAAGACCAAACACAAGACTTTATTGTCAGCATAGGAAAAGAAAAATTCCTTTGCAATTGCTAGGAGCACTATGAAGTTGAGCTGCATAAAAGTGAATCTGTGAAGGTTTCGCAAGAATATATACAGTAACGAGATTATAGCCATCTGTCAGGAATTACTGAATGCACAGCACCTCGAATCAATACAGGTCTGCTCAAACACTGCTGAAATGAAATGTGACCGCTTGATGAAAGTGTGCTTTTTATGTTCCCTCAGAGAAAGACCAGTTAGTAGTCTGATTTCCTGGATTATCTGATACAGATACAGTACAGACTTTCTGGACAGTACAGTGACAGTACAGTACTAAAGGGGTGGTGGTAGCTTAAGTTGTTAAGACTCTGTGTTGTTGATCAGAAGATTGGGGTTCAAGCCACAGCACCGCCAAGCTGCCACCATTGGGCCCTTGAGCAAGGGACCCCAACCTACCCTGCTCCAGAGGTGCTGCATCATGGCTGACCCTGTGCTCTGACCCCAAAGATCCAAAGCACCTCCAAAGATGGGATATGCGAAGAATGAATTTCATTGGGCAGTAATATCTGGCTTGTAGTGATTCAATCATAGACAAACAATTCCTTTATTAGGAATTAAGTCTAATTAAAGGACATCATATGAGGTTAATCACAGGCAAACTACGGCAGATAATTTTTATTTCTACTTGCAAAAGCAAACAACAGAATGTGATATGTGATAAAATAGAAACCTCCTCCAGCAAACTGTCCAGCAAATGACAGCATTTGTTTACTTGTTTATTTATTATGCTGGCAGCAATTTTTGCTTCACATGACCCATGTTGCCATGGTTTTAACACTTGGCCAGTTCAATAGTCATCAGCTTCCTTCACTTAATACAGTATATATGTAACATATGTTCATATGCATTCTCAAGCAAGCGAAACAAACTAAACATATTCTATTACATTACATTTTTTGCTAGGTTATTTATTATAATTAGCCTAACCACAATCAATTCCAGGCTGTTAATGCACTAATTAAACTTCATCCATGATTACTATTTCTAGTATCAGACATGTTCCTCTTTTGTTTTTTATATTGCATATTGTTGCTTTATATCCAGGAAAAATATGAAGCATTCATTTGAACTTCAATTAAACTTTCAATTCAATTCAGCTCAGTTTCCTTTTTGTTTCCTAAACCGAAATTAACTTTTTGTTTTAAGTTCAGTTGAAATCTTAATGTATTTCTTTTGTTATTTGTATAATGAAAAGCTTTATCCACATTACCTTTATTCTATTTGTTTCTATCCACTCGCTTGGCTTTTGGTTACTACACATTTTACTCACTTAAAATGAATTGAAAATATATTGCAGTCATTGTTAACTTTCTTGCAACTTCTCCAGTACAGATTTCTGAAAATATTCCTACTCAAAAAAAAAAAAAAAAAAAAAAAAAAAAAAAATCAGAAAATAAGACTGTTCAAACATTATGATGAGTATTTAAATGTATATACTAGTACAATATTTTGGTCATTTTATTCCTGACATTTCCAACAGATACTTATTATGGCTATTATTTATAGCCCTATTTGACATGTGATCAGTAAAAAAAAAAATAGAGCAACTTGAAAATAAATATAAAAACTATGCTAATGATGCACTGTGATTTCCAACATGCGACAGTTTTTAAAAAATTAAATAAGTCACAGACCCCCTTCCTACATTTCACAGACCCCATGTAGAGAACCAGTGAAGTGTTTTCTTCAAGAGATAAAGTACCATGTCTCTATGAGGAACTTGTGTGTTTTGAATTTTGCCTTGAACTTGTATACCAGCAGTTTCAATAGTTTTAAAGAGCTTGACTTCAGTTTAAAGCTGTAGATGCTGTATAGGTATAGATGAGAATGACTCACTGTCAACTTGAAGGAATAAAATATCAGAACATTTCCAAGCTATCATTAAATTATCATAACATGTCACATGGGTTTTCAGTTTTAATAGCACGTCAAACTATTTGTGGGGTTTCAGTTAAAATAGTGGCACTATAAATAAAAAAAGCTTGAGCATTTTTGCAGAACCTTACCCGCTCTATCAGTAACGTCATCAGCAAGTGCTGGAATCTGCAGGAGTGCTGACTGACAAAGCGTATAATTGGTCTCGCTTTGCTTGATGCCTTTATTCAGGGAGGGCACGTTGAAGGCAGGTGATCGGCTCCTCAGTGTTGATGGTGTTCCCTTACACAGTGCCAGCCATAGTGAAGCCCTTACTGTGTTGGCACAGTGTAGCCAGGAGGCCATCTTCCAAACCGAATATGATGTAACTATTATGGGTGAGTGGAGACATTACATTTGACCTTAAATTCCCTTAGCCAAACCCATGGATCATCCTTTTAGTGGGTTTCTATACACCTCACCTTCCAGATTTTGACCTTTGTATGTAATATACTGTGCATATCTAACAACATTATGTGTGTAAATTATTTATGTCATTTTTAAATTGCATTTCTGGACAAACCTTAAGAATGACATAAGTGATTATACCTACAATACTTAAACATAAAAACACGATTATTCTATAAATCTCCATGAATTAAAAATGTCTGGCATTCTAATTTTTTTTATTCTGCTGTCATTGTGCTGTGTGTAGTATCTGTGTTTGTAATGCTTATTATATTTAGATTCAGTAACAAATGCTTCCGGCCCACTGCTGGTGGAAATAGCCAAGTCTCCTGGGGCGAGTCTGGGTATCACATTAACCTCTGCCACATACAGGAACAAACAAGTTATCATCATTGACAAGATCAAAGCTGCCAGTGTGGTCGACAGGTGATGAGCTTTGCATTTCTGAAACTTCTGCTTTCTCAGTTAAAATAACTCTGTTAACTTGTGGAATGTCTGCCAGTGAGAAACTTGGTGCAAGTGCCCTCAGCATATTACTTATTCAAGGCAGCCTCAGAATTGCTGTCCACAGCAGGGCTCATGACACAGGCAGGCAAAAACAACTATCTGTTATCAAAGAGAACCAAAAAAAGGTGAGGATCAACTTTGTTTTATGTAGCACCAGGCCCAGGAGGAAAATTGTTTCAATCCACTGTGTACTGAAACAGCTGTATTTGGTTGAAATAAAAGCGTCTTGACTTGACTTGACAATACGAGAAAAAACAGAACGTGGAAGATATAGCTCAGACATAACAATACAAAATACATGCATTATCAATAGACAAACTCAATACACTCAAGAACCAAATTATTAGGAACCTTATTCTTAAAGAGTGTAACACTACATGAGAGCAGTTTATGAAATACTCAAACCAGCCTGTCTAGCACTAACAACATGCTACGGTTCTGAGTCATATGAATGTCTTTTCCACCAATCTGACACATGCCTACATGCATTTCTGCACTGAGCTGCTGCCTCATGATAGATATTTCAATTCAATTCAATTATATTTGTATAGCATATTTAACAATCAAGACTCTTGCAAAGGAGCTTTACAGCAAAAAGAAAATAGGAGAAAACCCAGAGGCAACAGTGGCAAGAAATAACTCCTTGAGACAAAATGAGGAAGAAACCATGAGAGGAAGCAGACCCATAAATAATGTCCTTTCTATAACTGTGTATAATCATGTGAAATTGTGTGAGCAGGGGCTTTTGAGCAACGTATGAATATGAGCATCAGCAAAGTATCTGAATTAATTCTAGCTTTAACATCAAATCTTCAATGATGGAGACCTGAGTGCTAAACCGACCACAGCGCCAGCAGTTCAAAGCCATTGATATGGTTTCCAAGTGGTACTATCCACAGCAATCCCATGTATCTCCATGCTGTCCATGTGGAGCATCCTCAGCAGTGATCAGACTCCAACCAGAAGTAGGGCATCAGGATGGATCAGGCAGATGGAGAGCAGAAATTGTCAGGAAGCGATGCATGAATGAACAGATGTACATGGGTTCCTAATAAATTGGCCAGTGAGAGTTTTTATATATACCTGTCTTGATATTAGTTAGACATGTTGCCTTCACTGTTATACAACTAACAACTCTTACAATGTTACAACGTCTTAGCTATGTACACCAAATCTGTGTGTTTTTACAGATCAGGAGCTTTACATGTAGGTGATCACATCCTCTCCATAGACAGCACAAGTACAGAGCATTGTACCGTGCTGGAGGCCACTCAGCTATTAGCCAGCACTTCAGATGTGGCCAAGCTGGAGATCCTTCCTGCTCATCACATGCGACTGACCAGCAAAGCTCAGGACACTGGTAAGTTGGCTTTGGCCTTAGAGTGGAATTGACTGATCTCCAGCTTCCTCTGGATTTTTTTTTTTTTTTTTTTTTTTTTTTTACAATAATTGGAGGTAGAATAAAGGCACTGAATGTGTTTGTTGATGTTTTGGTTTTTTAAGTGTCTCTTTTCTCTTTTGAACTTATAATTACCTTCCTCTATCTTTACAAGGAGACCTACTGTGACACTACTGAGCCCACATGCACACTTCTCCTCCCAATATCTTTCTCTAAGACAGTTTGATGATAACGCTTCTAACCAGCTGTGATTATTTGAATCAGGATAAATTGTGCTAATGAATGAAGCTAGAAAAGGAATGCTTGCCTCTGTTGTTAAACTGTAAAGGTTGTGGAAACAGTCATTAAGACTTTTGGATTGATTCAGAGGCTTCTGTGTTTCATTTGCACAGAATTTGAGCATGACAGTGTCATTTCTAGGAAATATTACACACCATTTTCTAAAGAGGTTTTATCAAAAAAAGAGGCCCAATGACGCCTGAGATAGGCACAGGCTCCCCGTGACCCGAGAATAGATTGGATAAGCGGTAGACAATGAATGAATAAGAATGACATGGCTGCAATTTTCAGGGGTGTCCTCTCAGGCAAAATCCTTGGCCACTTGCATAGGCATTAAACTCTGCACCAGTGTTATGTAACACCCTCATGCAGGTAATCAGCTTAAACGTGCTGTACCTGGCCACGCCTTTTTATATATAAACACTCCCAATGCCTCATTCTATGTACAGATCTGTGCTAGGTAACAGGGTATGTGACTGTGATTTGTAAGTTATTTGTGCAATAGTAAGAAAGGGAACTTGGAGTATAAAGTTAGAGGGATAGAATGGAAGTGAAGATAAGTGATAGAATGGAAAGGATCTCAGGAGTAAAGAGGAAACATTGGTGGTGGGGGTAAATCTCAGGGGTAAAGAGGAAACATTGAGGGGAAAAAGAAATACATCTCAGGGGTAAAGAGGAAACATTGAGGAAAAAGAAAAAAGTTTGGGAGTAATGAGGAAACATTGAGAAAAAAAGAAAAAGAGCTCACGAATAAAGAGAAAATGTTTGAGAAGAAATAAAAGTAGCTCAGGAATAAAGTGGAAACATTCATTCATTCACTACCACTTATCCAATCTATTCTCGGGTCACAGGGAGCCTCAGGCGTCATCAGACATCAAGGCAGGATACACCCTGGACAGAGTGCCAACCCATCGCAGGGCACACACACACACACACTCTCATTCACTCACACACTATGGACAATTTAGAGATGCCAATCAACCTACAATGCATGTCTTTGGACCGGGGGAGGAAACCGGAGTACCCGGAGGAAACCCCCGAGGCACGGGGAGAACATGCAAACTCCACTCATACATGGCGGAGGCAGGAATCGAACCCCCAACCCTGGAGGTGTGAGGCAAACGTGCTAGCCACCATGCCCCCCCCCATGGAAACATTGAGGGGGGAAAAAATGAAATGGATCTCAGGAGTAAAGAGGAAACTGAGGAAAAAGAAATAATTATCCGGAGTAAAGAGAAAACATTGAGGGAACAGAAACAGAATTAAGATGAAAACATTAAGAAAAAGAGATCTGATTTTGTGAAAAATATTTCGGTGCTCAAAAGTTAAACATGGTTTTCCCCCTTAGAATTTGGTACCTTTAATTTTGATCAGGAAGAACATTTTGAGATTTTATCTTTTCGGGTTAAGGCGAACGCTTTGACGCTTCCACAAAGCTTATATCTGGTCACTAAAGCACCACTACCCTCACGTGCTGCTGCTGCAGTCAGCCTTGTGACTCAGTAGCTCAAGTGGTTAAGGCTCTGGGTCATTGACCGGAAGATTGGGGTTCACGCGCCAGATTCAAGCCATGGCTAACCCTGTGCTCTGACCCCAACCTTTAAGGATGGGATATGCGAGGAAAGAATTTCACTGTGCAGTAATGTATATGTGACAAATAAAGACAACTTAACTACTGCGCAACGTATTAAAAGTATCTGATTCATGCTCTGGCCAAGCTGCTCGGGATTTCTTGAGCTGGTCGGAAGCCGGCGTGCACGTCCTCACCTGTCCTCACCCGTCCCACTCTCAAACCTGGTTCCTTTAATTATATATCAGCCTTTCAGGGACAAGCGCATGCAGCATGGAGCCCTGTAACTATGTCATAATTTTTCTGTTTATGGTTTTGGTTAATGTTATTGAACATCCAATAAGTAAGAGCCTGTCATCACTTACATTATAGCAGCTATAAATAATCATTAACTTTTATAACATTTATGAATTTGATTATTTGCTATGACACCTAAAAACACCACATTTAGAGTTTGTTTAATTAATAATAGTAACTCATTAATATTCACATCTTTTATTTTATTCACATTTCTGAGTCAAATAATTTTCGGTGTAACAGCATCTGAAAAAGTCAAAATCTGGAGATAAATTACAGAAAAGGTTAAAAAATTAAGTGACATTCAGTTCAGTTTTATTTGTGTAGCACTTTTAACAATGGACATATGTAAAAATATATGATAAATATAATATATATAAAAATCTTTTAATTTCCCCTTATATGTGGCTTGACCCCTAACCAACACACACACACACACACACACACACACACACACACACACACACACATTATTGTAATAAATGTTCTATATTAGTGATTGGTGTAAAATAGAACACCAAACTAATTTATATACTATGCATTTCAAATTCGAATCTCACTGGAGTACATGGATAGGATGTAAATGAGGACACTGGGAGAAGGAACACACATATGCACACAGCTATCCCACTCTGTCATCTCAACTGCTGTCATCTCTTTTAATTAGCCTCTCTTTCTGCTTAATGCCGCCCCTGGAGCTTTGGCGCAGAGGCTAGATTTAATTATGGAGACCCGCTCATACCCAGACTCTCACAGAAAGCGACTAAACTCAAATCAGGCTTGTGGGGTTTCAGTGCCCCATTTCTATGTGGCTACATTTGACGAACAGATGTTAATGGTTCATGTCCATGTGGTTTACCAGCTTCAGTTGGTTTGCTTGTTTTTTTTATTATATATATCCGGTCGAGGGGGGCACGGTGGCTTAGTGGTTAGCACGTTTGCCTCATACTTCCAGGGTTGGGGGTTCGATTCCCGCTTCCGCCGTGTGTGTGTGTGTGTGTGTGTGTGTGTGTGTGTGTGTGTGTGTGTGTGTGTGTGTGTGTGTGCTGCTCCCTGTGCCTCGGGGGTTTCCTCCGGGTACTCCAGTTTCCTCCCCCAGTCCAAAGACATGCATTGTAGGTTGATTGGCATCTCTAAATTGTCCGTAGTGTGTGATTGTGTGAGTGAATGAGAGAGTGTGTGTACCCTGTGATGGGTTGGCACTCCGTCCAGGGTGTATCCTGCCTTGATGCCCAATGACGCCTGAGATAGGCACAGGCTCCCTGTGACCCGAGTATAGATCAGATAAGTGGTAGACAATGAATGAATAAATATATCAGGCCGACCAATCAGGCATAACATTATGACCACTGAGAGGTGAAGTGAATAGCACTGATTATCTCCTCATCATGGCACCTGTTAGTGGGTGGGATATATTAGGCAGCAAGTGGACAATTTGTCCTCAAAGTTGATGTGTTAGAAGCAGGAAAAATGGGCTAGTGTAAGGATTTAGTTTGACAAGGGCCAAATTGTGATGGCACGACTTTATCAGAGCATCTCCAAAACTGCAGCTCTTGTGGGGGGTTACCGGTCTGCAGTGATCAGTATCCATCAAAAGTGGTCCAAGGAATGAACAGTGGTGAACCGGCAACAGGATCATGGGGACCTAAGGCCCAGTGAGGCTGACCCGTGTGGTCTGATCCAACAGATGAGCTAGTGTTGCCCAAATTGCTGAAGAGGTTAATGCTGGTTCTGATAGAAAGGTGTCAGAATACACAGTGCATCACAGTTTGTTGCATATGGGGCAGCATAGCCGCAGAGCAGTCAGGGTGCCCATGTTTACCTGTGTGCTCCGCCGAAAGCAGCAGCAATGGGTAAGTGAACTGGACTACGGAGCAATGGAAGAAGGTGGCTTGGCCTGGTTATTATATATAATTTGTGAAAACAAAACCCAAGTCACTAAGTTTGTGACCTCTTAAAGTACAATGGATATAAAAAGTCTACAGAGTCCTGTTAAAATGTCAGTTTTTTGCGATGGAAAAAAAAATTAAGATAAATCACTATTTTTTTTCACCCTTAAAGTGAAATTACAATATACAAAATATTTGAAATAAAAAATTACAGTAACTTGGTTGCACAAATGTATATAATATTTAATGTGTTCAGAATAAACAAGTCTTATGTTCAAATCAGTGAAAAGGTTCTGATTAACCCCAAATTTCAGCAGGATTTTCTCTGCATCTTCTTTGTTTCGTCTCACTGCTGAAGCCATGGTCCATAAAAGTGCTTACAAAGCACACATACTAATTCAATTATTGAATATTTCCAAAGCATTAGATGCACCACGGAACACTGTAAAGGCCATCGTCACCAAATAGAGATAATGAAGCACCACAGTGACATCACCAAGAACCAGACGTTTCTCCAGAATTTATAAAAGAACAAGACATGATCTTACCAGGGAAGCTGCCAAGAGGGCTACAGCAACATTAAAGGAGCTGCAGGAATATCTGACAAGTACTGATACCTCTCTGCATGTGACAGCGATCTCTCTTTCTTCACCTGTCTGGGTTGTGGGGTAGGGCAACTAGACAGAAGCACTTTCTCACAAAAAACAAACAAGCTTATTAAATGACCCCAAACCAGGTGGCAAAATGTGTTATGGTCTGATGAGATAAATTCCAAAATTTAATAATTCCATAATTTTAAAAGGTATATTTGGTGGAAAAAAAAAAGCCCATCACAAAAAAACACACCATACCCACAGTGCAGCATGGCAGCTTTTCTTCAGCCAGTACTGGGGCTGAAGGGGCCAAGGTGAAGGGGATCGTGAATATCTACAAATATCAGTTGATGTTACTGCACAACCTGCTAGTAAGCTGAAGATGAAATGGAAGCAAAAAAAATTAATAATGCAATAAAATCTAGAGCAGCTTTAACAAAGTATTAGTTTAGGGATGTGCACATTTATGTAAATGTTATCGTTATTTAATGTTTACTTTATTCCCTTAAAAATGTTCATTTATTTCATTTAATACTTAAGCATTTTGTTTTAATTTCACATTGAGGGTGGAAAAAATTCTGACTTGACTGATCTTGATCACAAAAACCTGCCATTTTTACATGTGTATTGTAGAGCACTGAGCGAGGTACACAGAACAACACACGGAGCCAGGGAGAAGGTTAATCACACCTTTACTGAACTCAAAAAGGCTAAGAAAGGGAAATTAGCACTATGTAGACTTTCTATATTCATCGTAGCTTTAATAATATACCAATTATGGTGGCACTGTGGTGCAGTGTTAGTTGTTGCCTCACAGCTCCTGACTTCCTGTTTTGATCTTAAGATTAATCTCTATGGAATTTATAAAAACATGCCAGTAGGTCAGGAGTGTGTAAACTTTGTTAAAGCGGACAATATTAGACCACATCAAAATACCCAACACCAAAATACTATTTATGAATTATGCAAAATACAATAAATTTCTATTACTGCTTTTTCTCTGCTGGATATTTGTTGCATTGCCCAAGATTTCTCATGAATGAATGAATGAATGAATGTCTCATGATATTTAATTTTCATAACATGTTTCTTGACATACACATTTGCAATGGTTCTAAATTATTCTTTCAAATTATTCTTTGTTTCCAGCACTTTTGAAATCACAGCTTAATTGCAAATTATTTGTGACTTGTAGTCACAGGGAAAAAAAAGGCTTTTAGGTTTTATCTAAGTGTGTTAACAAGTGTGCTACCACCATCAAGTGAAAGGATAAACATGGCATGAGAATTGAGAGCTGGTTTTTTTTTAGCAATTGGCTAGCTATGTTACCAGTTGTAATTTATTGACTGGGCATTGAGGGTAGAATCACTTGCCACTAGGGGGCACTTTAATGAACATGGATTTGAAATAAATGATTAGACTGATTAAACTAATGCTGCATTCATCTTAACTCATGGGGTGTTCGCTTTACAAAGTGGGAAAAAAATGTTTCTTTTGTTAACAAGAATCTAGCCAGCTAACTCCTGAGAAGGGAACGAGACATGACTGACACTATGGGAACGCTTCACTGAGGAAGTTGTGTCTGAAGCTTTGTTTGCACACATGCCAATTTAAAGGCTCAGCTAGGACACGTGACTAAGGGAATATGCACCAATAAGTCCATGTAAGGGGGAGGCATGGTGGCTTGGTGGTTAGCACATTCACCTCTCACCTCCAGTGTTGGGAGTTCGAGTCCTGCCTCCGCCATGTGTGTGGAGTTTGCATGTTCTCCCTGTGCCTCGGGGGTTTCCTCTGGGTACTCTGAGACATGCATTGTAGGCTGATTGGCGTCTCTAAATTGCATGCGTGCCCTGCGATGGGTTGGCACTCTGTCCAGGGTGTATCCTGCCTTGATGCCTAATGACACCTGAGATGCACAGGCTCCCCGTGACCTGAGGATAGATCGGATAAGCGGCACAGACAATGAAATGAAAATGAAAGTCCATATAAGGGCATCTACATCACATTATTCCAGCTTCTATTTGTCTGAAGGAAGCGCGAGTGGACGCCCGGGTTGTGGCAAGCGACGCAACATCTCGTTCCTTTCTCAGGGAACCGGGTTACATGCGTAACCTGGTGTAGTTCCCTTTCGAGGCCGTGAGAGAATACAATCAAACCAGGAATAGAACATCAATTAGCCCTGAAGAACCTGGGACCCTCAAGTGGGGTCCAGGTCCAGGTTATAGAACCTGATCAAGGTGTGCAGAGAAGACCAGCCTGCTGCTGCACAATTTTCCTGGAGGAGAAAACCCCTGGCCGAAGCACTGGACGAGACGATACCCCTCGTAGAGTTAGCTGTAAAACCTAGAGACAAAGCAATACCACATGCCTCATAGGCTTGGGTAATGGCCTTTACTACCCAGTGCGCCAAGCGCTGCTTGGAGACCAGATTGCTCTTTTTCCAGCTCCCAAAGCAGACAAACAGTGTGGAGGACTTGCACCATGAACTTGAGCAGTGGACAAAGTTCTCAGGGCCCTTACTGGGCAAAGCAAGTGCAGCCTCTTCTGTTCTGCCGACTCATGGGGCAGAGGACAGATTGCCTGCAAGATGACCGGACAACTGGCCATCATGGGCACCTTGGGGACATATCCTGTCCTGGGGTGCAGGATAGCCTTGGACATGCCAGGGGCAAATTCTAAGCAGGTGGGGCAACTGCAGCCTGCAGATCTCCTACCATTCTAAGGGAGGCCAAGGCTAAGAGCAGAGCCATGTTTAAGGTCAGAAACTTCTTAGAGACTGACTCCATGGGCTCAAAGGGAGCTTCCAGCAGCCACTCTAGGACCACAAAGAGGTCCCAGGAGGGGAGGCGCAGTCTGCAGGATGACCTCAGCTGCCTGGCACTGTACAGAAAACAAGGAGAAAACAACGAGACCAGAGGGTGCCTACCCAAGGAGGCCTAGAGGACAAGTTCGTGGTTTGGCAATGGCGGCCACGTTCACTTTTAAAGTAGAGGGGTACAGGCCCCGAAAAGGGCGAGACTGCAAGAACTCCAGCACTGTACCAACTGGGCAGTGAACTGGGTCCTGACCCCACTGACTGCACCAGAGGCAAAAAGCCTCCAATTCAGGGCATACAGCTTTCTAGTGGAGGGAGCCCTTGCATTCAACGGAGTCTCCACTACCTCAGATGAGAGGCCTGCCTCTGGGAACTGGTTCCCCTCAGTTGCCAGACCCAGAGCTTCCACATCTCGGGGCAGGGGTGTATGATTTCCCCTTGCGCCTGAGAGAGATCTTACCTGAATCTCCCAAGGAGTGCCGTCTAGGAGGGAGACAAGGTCCATGAACCAAACTCGAGCAGGCCAGTGAGGAGCCACTAGAAGAAGGTGGACTCGATCGTGGGGCACTCTGGCTAGGACTTCTGGGAGCAGAGCTACCGGGGGGAAGGTGTACAGGCATAGCCTCGGCTTAGGCATCTTTCTAAGCGAAAGAAACCTGGTTAGAAAGAAGAAACCTGAACAGAAGGCATGAACGCAGACTGCCCTGATGATTGATATAGGAAACAACTGTAGTGCTGTCTGTGCACACCAACACATGGTAGCCCCTGAGGTGTGGGAGAAAATTTTTCAATGCTAGAAACAGCCCTCATCTCCAGGCAATTCATGTGTCTGTCAAAAGAGTCTTGCGATGATGACATGCCCTCTAGTGTCAGAAACTGGGGTCTTTTCCACATGAGAAGGGTATGAAGCCTGCGGCACGCAACCCTTATGGCACTTAGGGGATGCCTGTGGGGATGAAAGCCTGCACTCCTGAGGCAGAGCTGGAATGGCCTCAGGTGAAACAGACCCAAAGGGATAATGTTGGCTGCTGCTGCCATGAGGCCGAGCATACTCTGCGCCTCAGCAACAGAGAGGCTTTGGTCCAGCTGAATAGCTTTCACCACTGACAGTATGGAAGCCACCCAAGCAGGAGACAGATATGCTTGCATTGTGGTGGAATCCCAAACTACCCCCAAGAAGGTGGTTCTTTGAGAAGGAGAAAGTACACACTCCTCTGGGTGTTAAAACATCGAGGAGCTCCTTGAACACCACTAACTGTGGTGCGAGATCAAGAGAGGAATGCCCCTCCTTGCCTACCTCGAGCTCCTCAGAGCCCGACCCGACAAAATATCCTCTTCCGGGTTGGGAGAAACTTGCAGCGTGAGCTCCCGAAACTGAAGCAGGGATATCGGAGTCGGGGAGAGGACAAGAGAAAGTCCTACTTTGTTTACGTCTGATGCTGTGCACAGCCATGTTTATTTGACATCATATTGCAAAATGGAAATCATAGTTGAGAAGACTAGCCCCAAGTTTAAATTTCATGTTAAGCGGGTCTTTTTTCTGGCTTTTCTGGTGGAGGTGAGAAATTGTGACTAAATGAAATGCTGCACATGACACCAGTCAACACAAGCAAGCAAATAGATCGTGAAATGAATTAAAAGTCAAGGAGTCTAAAATAAATTGAAATTTGTGCAATTTGTAACCGATGAGCAGGCAAAAGTTAAAAAAACGGATAAAAATTTCAATTTTCCCAAATGTACTGGATTAAAAGAAGAGCCACTTCTGGCTGTTGATTATGGAGTTTGCGAGAAAATAATAGAGTTTCTTGTGTTGGTTGTTCTTTCTTCTGCGCTAAAGTCCTTCATAATATTTTCATCTTGGGAGGCGTATATCTATACTGCACACATTCGCCCTACACCGGTCTAATAAATCTGGCTGAGAGCAATGGATGCCTCCTTGTCTTTAATTTAGCTGTTTCAGTTGAAAAACCTCACTGCTTTTTTTCTTATGTTCTGCATTGATTAACAGGAAAAGTTAAAATTATGGCACCTCTGCCCCCAGGTCCATCAGGAATGTAAGCATTCATGCATTTGATGATGATGCTTCTTCCAGGGTGTGATTCATGCTGCTGATTCTTCACAGCGACAATATGTGGGTCAGCTCTCAGCAAGTATGAAACGCATGCAGGGGTACAGAAATGGGAAACTTGTATTAGAAAGTGTGCATCATGGACCCCAGTGAGACTTTAATGAAGAATTGGAGTCCAGGAGGGAAGTTTGCTTTGATGTTAACCAGCAGAAATAATTTGGTGGGGGTTAAAAAAGTATAGTTTAATATATTGGCCTTCACCTCATGAGAATTTAATCACGTTCTCATTAATATATCTCAGGAAGAAAAGTGTGAAAATGTGTCATGACTTGGAATAGGGCACTAACTTTAAGTAGCTTTAAGAGTTCTTCATAGAAAAGGTTCTGATTCGAGGGTTAGCTTGAATTTCCCTATCTACAACATAGTCAAAGAATTTGACATGCCTTTTAAAGCCAATATTGTAATCTCCTTATGAATATAAGCTCCAAAGAGTCACGTAGGGATGTCTGCTCTCACATCAAAACCAAGTTTCTTTAGGCAGACAAGCTTAGCATAAGCTGTGTGAAGCTTGGATTTTATGACCGGTGATCGAAAAATTATTACGTTTCCAAGATTTATATGGTTTTTGAGTGAGAGGAAATGCAACCTACTTCCTAATGTCGTCTGTTTTTTGCTTGAAAGTTCGTCAGGGATATGTGCAGATTAGTCTCGCCTTAAATTTCCTACTAGGATGGAGGACTGCAGATGTCAGTAAACGACTTAATGCGCAGACCCTGGCGCACACACACACACACACAAGCTTGGGATGTTTTAAAGCTTCTTATATTTTCCCCTTACTGAGAGAGAGGCTAAAAGTGACAGCAAATGCCTGTCATACTGTTTAGCATGCCGAAGCATAGCATTCCAAGTTCCACTCTTTGTTAAAGTCAATAGGACTTCATTCATTCATTCATTCATTGTCTACCGCTTATCCGAACTATACTCGGGTCACGTGCCTATAGCCTGTGCCTATCTCAGGCGTCATTGGGCATCAAGGCAGGATACACCCTGGACGGAGTGCCAACCCATCGCAGGGTACACACACTCTCTCATTCACTCACACAATCACACACTACGGACAATTTAGAGATGCCAATCAACCTACAATGCATGTCTTTGGACCGGGGGAGGAAACCGGAGCACCCGGAGGAAACCCCCGAGGCACGGGGAGAACATGCAAACTCCACACACACATGGCGGAGGCGGGAATCGAAACCCCAACCCCGGAGGTGTGAGGCAAACGTGCTAACCACCAAGCCACCAAGCCACCATGCCCCCCCCTTCAATAGGACTTAAGGTGTTTATACCAGAGTGCTGTTGAATTCTTGATTCTGATTGGTCAGAAAGTGTTTATTCATCTTCCATATCTGCAGCTCGGACAGTATCACTGGCTGTAATTTGAATCTATTACAGGTTTATAATAATACATTCTTATTTCTATAGTAACACATTATAGAAGGTCACTCCACTTAATCTAAGGCTAATGATGAGCAGAATTTACAACGGAAAAAGAAACAATCATTGGTATAGTAAAGATCTGTTTAAGGAAAGGTATTTGTTTTTACCTAGACTACTAGGTAAAAACTTCTCTATGAATACAATATATAGAGAAGTTAAAAAAAACTTCTTTTTTTTTTACACAATTGTTTATCTTCAAAGTAAATGTTTATCAAACCCATTTCTGCTCTCTGAGATGCACCAGGTGGTTGTTCATAAGCATCTAATATTTGAAGGTGTTATCTTTTAACCACTTAAATTCTGACTCAGTTAGTTAGCTCTCACTTTCTGTCAAGGTAAGTAAGGCAATCAGTATAACGTTATCGCTGGAAATAAACTCTGTGTATTGAGCCTTTAAGCCAAGGCTTGGAAGGAATTTCTCTGGCTAACCTGCAATGATGAATCCAGAATTGGTCCAGGGTGTGAAAAGCCCCTTATAATCACCAATGCGATTATATGCTAAGGCTCTGTGGTTGTCAGAATTCTTAATGAAAAAGATTGTTTTTTATGAGCCATATGGTTAGAAGTGTAAGCTGTCATGCACATATGAGCTTGTGTTATGCAACATACGTTGTTTAGAAGACTGTTGGATGAGATGCTAAAGCACAGAGCCTCGAACATAAGCATACTTGACAGACCACACACACCCACACACACACACAAATTTATTCATCCTCCCTCTAGCAGGAAGGACACCATTAACCCGATCCAAATGAGCTTCCTCGTTGTTTTGCCGAAGCATTCCTTTTTTCCACACCAGCATTTCAGAATGGAGATTATCATTCAAATACGGCTTTAGCTGGCCTCCGGGACTCCGACCGAAGGATTTTAAGCATTATGGGGATTATTAGCAGGGGGAATATTAATGAACCCAAACAATATGACTGACTTTTTTAGGTACTCTGGTGTGTGCTCTAAATGCAGCGAACCCTATTAGTGAGATAATATTCAATTTTGCTGTGCGCAACGTTTTAATGGGTCATCTGAGCTAGTCGCTGTTTTTATTTATTTATTTCGCTGTTGTCAAATTTTGAAAACACATTATGCTAGAATGAATTACCGAGCATGACATTTAGAAGACAGCTAACTGCCGTCTCTGACATGTTATCAAATATTTGGTGCCATTGAATTTGTCGTGCTGGTGAATATTAAAATGTCATCTGAACATTATTCACATACGAGTAATGTGGCATTTTAGTCAGCTGTAAGAATAGCTGAGTAGTGCTTTAAGCATTGATGAATAACAGCACTGTATGCTTTACTGTATTTGTGTGTGTTTGTAGTGAAGGTCCAGAAAAGTGACCACCCACATTCCTGGGACCCGTGTGTCAACTACTGCCATTCTCAGCATCCTGCTCACTGTAAGACTCCCACATGGATGTCCACCTCAAGCAACACATCCAGCACTCAGGACTACTGCAAATGTAAATAAGTGCAAAAGATATAAATAATGCAAATAATACACCCAGTGACCATCATCATTACATGTTGATGGCCATTCATTAGGTAGATACCAAATGTGCATCCCGAATCACATACTTATACACTGTTCTTACTCATTTTCTAGTATAAATAGTGTGAGTAGTGGGTCCTCATTGAAACAAAGAAAAAGAAGTGCACATCAAGTACCTGAAAACGTAGTGTGGAATGTTGGACACGTCATGCACTTAACACTGACAGATTTTGCGTAGCAGAAGAGGGGCGGAGCTACCAGGCGCAGATGCTATATGAGAAACTATTTTCATCTTACAAATGTCTTTTAAATGAATCCAAATTATTTTTTACATTTAAAAAAAAAAAAATTCACCATATTCTGCAAAAGCTGCAGCGTCACATTGCATATGTTTGTCATGTTCCACAAACTGGGAAAGAGTTTATATTTCCAGTAAGTAAAACCGTTAGTGTCCCATTTGAGACCATAAATCCCTTCTAAAATTCATACACTACATACAGTAGATTACATAGTGTGTAGTAGGTCATTGGAGACACAGCTATGATGGTCTGTGTCTGATCGTTCGAAGATATTTTGAAGATCGTGAACGTTTTTCCTAGAACATTTTAGAAGTTTTATATTTACATTTATGTTTGTAGACGGTAAACCATATGCATTGCTTACACTAAAATAGCTATAAACATTTATAGCTTGACATTCTTAAAAATAAGACAAAAAGACAAACTCTAACACTTGATACTCCTTCAATTAATGTTAAATAAGCATTTTTGTAAGAAAAGCTTCACCATATCAACAGCACTATTTATTCTTTGTTTTTGCTTTGTATAGTTTCTCTGTTTTTTGTTAGCTTTCATTATAAGTACCGTGCTTGTTGTTGTTATCGAAAAAATAGTGTTATAATGAGGGCATTAATAAATATTTATATATACAAAAAATATATATATATATATATATATATATATATATATATATATATATATATATATATATATATATATATATATATATAAATATTTATTAATGCCCTCATTATAACACTATTTTTTTAATAACAACAACAAACATATATATATATATATATATATATATATATATATGTATGTATGTGTGATGTCCCTTTCTGTAAGTGCTTCTGACCAATCAGATTCAAGAATTTAACGGCACTGTGTTACAATACCAAAGCATCGCATTTTGAGAGGAAAATGGAACACACATGAATTTCAGCAACGATGATCTACTGCAGGCTGAAACGAGCCTCTCTCTCTCTCTCTCTCTCTCTCTCTCTCTCTCTCTCTCTCTCTCTCTCAGTAGCTGTAGTCTGCACTAATTTCTCCCCTGCCTCCACCACTACATCAGGCATGACGAGTCAATCATCCAGCACTTTGCCCCGCACTCCACATCCCATGAGCCCTCGCAACTCCATGCTCAAGAGGAGACAGAGAAAAAAAGAGCACAAGAGCTCGTGTAAGTGTCTTAGTCTGTGTGTGTGTGTGTGAGACAGACAGAGAGAGTGTGTGTGTGTGTGTGTGGCATAGACAGAAAGTGTGTGTGTGTGTGTGTGTGTGAGAGAGAGAGAGTGTGTGCGTGCGTGTGTGTGTGAGAGAGAGAGAGTGTGCATGTGTGTGGTGTCTAAATGAGATAACAAATGAAGAGTTTGTGTGCTAGGGCTTGAGCATGTCAGGTTGAGCTTTTCAATCTCAGCCTCATATCAGAGGAACAGAAGTCACATTGAGTTTCCGGATTCATCTTTTATTTTCATTTGATACAACATTATAATCCTGTATGTGTTTGTGCAGACATTTTCCCTTCCCTCTGCACTGATTTCTGACTAGATACACAGCCTGCTGCTTCAGAAAAAATTCTCAGTGCAACATAATAGAAAACATTGCTATAATGTTTAGTTGGCAGATGGAAATAGTGTTAATAATCTCACCTTGTTCAATTGTAATGGTTACTTCAACAGTCTAAGTCAAATAAATACATTAAAAAGACTAAGAAATGTAATACAAGACACACAAAAAAGGTTTACTCTGTAATATTTATGTAATTATCTCAATTTATTGTATTGTATTTAGTTTTTTCATTTTTTGCATAGTTACCAACCCAGAAATCAATCATACTTCTAACCTTTTTGTTTTTATTTATTTATTTATTTATTTATTTATTTATTTATTTATTCATTTATTTATTTATTCATTTATTAGCAGTCTCTCTAGCCTCAAGTTCAGTGGGACCTGGAGGTCAGATAGTTCATACAGAGTCCATCGAGGTCACTCTAACAGGAGATCCTCTGAGCGGCTTCGGGGTTCAGCTACAGGGGGGGATATTTGCCACTGAGACGCTCTCCACACCGCCGGTGATCCGATTTATAGAGCCTGACAGCTCAGCTGAAAAGTAAGTGCCTGCACAGACTCAGTAATTTGGCACTGCGGGGAAGTGACACTGTACAGCTTAGCGAGTTTACCAGGTTACTATGAAACTGATGGTTATGAAGTTATTCACTAATATTCCCATTTCAAACAACATCATGATTAACATTCAGTAAGAAAATGAAGTGTGTTAATACTGATTCTTAGGAGCTAGTGTTTACACTGATCAACTACACTGACCTATTAGTTCCTTAAGAGCTCATAGTTGCACAATTCTTTGTGACAATAAACTTTTGAAGGAAGGACATTATTAACTCTTCCGAGCCTGGTTCCCCTCAAGGTTTCTTCCTCATATCGTCTCAGAGTTTTTCCCTGCCACCGTTACTTTGTTAAAATAATTTAATAATGTTTTCTATGTTTCTATACTTATGTAAAGCTGCTTTGAGACAATGTCATTGTTAAAAGCGTTATAAAAATGAATTGGATCACCCTAGAATATTAAAACCATTGACAGGTGAAGTGAATATCATGAATTATCTTGTTACAGTTACACCTGTCATGAGGTGGGATATATTAGGCAGCAATTAAACATTAGTAAATTCAAACAATAGTCATTTCTTGATGTTGATGGAGCAGGAAAAGTGGGCAAGCATAAGGATCTGACCAACTTTGAGGGAAAAATTGTGATGCTAGACGACAGAGCAGCTCCAAAACAGCAGGTCTTGTGAGGTGTTCCCGGTATGCAGTGCTTAGCACGTACCAAATATCTTCCAAAGAATGTCAACAAGGCATGGACACCCAAAACTCACTGATGTGTGTAGGGAGCGAAGGCTAACCTGTCTGGTCGGATCCCAGAGAAGAGCTACTGTGGTACAAATTGCCGAAAAAGTTATTCAGCTGGCTCAATACGCTGAATATCAGAGCTGTTTTGGCGGTATATGGACCTACACAATTTAAGGCAGGTGGTTTTAATGTCACTGGTTGATCAGTGTGTGCACAAGCCAAAAAACGATGGTGTGTTCTGTTATAGGAAAATTATCAGTGAATGTTTTGGTGTACTGTGGCCTAACATGAAGCGGAATTACTCTTACGACCCTGAAGTTGATTATTTTCCTTTAACAACAAGTGGTTTGTTCCTCTCCAGCAATTTACCTGTTGTATTTCTTTTTTTAGGCAAAAAAAATTGAGACCATGAATTTTATTCATTTACAGTCATATACAGAGGGGCCCAAAAACTGTATACACACTTCAACAGTTATCTATGCCCTTTTTTAAAATTAAAACTGAATTATGGCAGCAACGTGTAGTATTATGTTTCCTCTAAAGATGTCAGTAGTCACACCATTATTGACGCTATCATGTAACTGTCAGAAGAGAGCCAAAGTCAATGGCAGAGGCACACTTGACTTTCGAGCAATGCAAAATCATTTTGAAGTGGTGTTGTAAATTTGACTAAACACCTCTCAAATCTTCTATCTGTGGGGAACGCTAGAGGATGTTGTGTATCATAGAAAACCACCTACACTGGCTGCACTTCGGGAAGAAATTGAAGCATAATGCAGAGCAATCCCTGTGGACCCTCTACTCAATGTTGTACATACAGTAAAAAGTGTCTGGATGCTAATAGTGGCCACTTCGAGCACCTAATGTGATTGCATAATTCAATTTGACTTACAGCTACCCTTTGATGTTTATATAAATTTAGTAATAAGATTTTTATGCATATATTTTTCATGTTGAAGTATATAATATGTAGGAAACAGGTTTCTGTTATCACTTACATAACATCTCCTAACTCTGTTTTTTCTCTTTCTTAAAGTTAAAAAGACAAATAAAACTTGTTTGTCATGTAATCAGAAGAAAACCTACTGACCAATACAAAGCTCTGATATCAGAGACTCTTTCCATAACTGTTAAAAAAACATCTACTTACCAACAGCTTTACCACATCAGCATTTGGTCAAATAACAACATGCCTTTTGTGGTTAGCACGTCCGCCTCACACCTCCAACATCCTGGTTTTGAGTCTCACTCCCGCTCACTGTGTGTGTGGTGTTTGTGTGTTCTCCCTATGCTTGGTGGGTGTCCTCTGGGTGCTCCGGTTTCCTCCCACAGTCCAAAGACATGCTTCTAGGCTGATTGCCATTGTCTGTACCGCTTATCCGATCTGTTCTCGGGTCACGGGGAGCCTGTGCATATCTCAGGCGTCATCGGGCATCAAGGCAGGATACACCCTGGATGGAGTTTCTAGGCTGATTGGAGTCTCTAAATTGCCTGTAGTGTGTGATTGCATGAGTGAATGAGAGAGTGTGTGTGTGTGTCCTGCGATGGGTTGGCACTCCGTCCAGGGTGTATCCTGCCTTGATGCCCGATGACACCTGAGACAGGCACAGGCTCCCTGTGACCCCAGAATAGATCGGATAAGTGGTACAGACAATGGCATAGCATCTCTTTTAACAATGGACAATATCACAAAGCAGCTTTTTAGAAATATATACATTCAAGATGTAAATTTTAAACTTAAAATGTGTCCCTAATGAGCATCCAGGGACCATATAAGATGATACACTATATTGCCAAAAGGTTTGGGACACCCCTCTAAATCATTGAATTCAGGTGTTTTTCAGGGGTTTGGTTCGGCCCCTTAGTTCCAGTGAAAGGAACTCTTAATGCTTCAGCGTACCAAGACATTTTGGACAATGTCATGCTCCCAACTTTGTGGGAACAGTTGGCCCACCCTTTGCAGGTATAACAACTTCAACTCTTCTAGGAAGGCTTTCCACAAGGAAAGTGACCATTCTACTAGAAGCGCATTTGTGAGGTCAGGCAATGATGTTGTAATAGAAGGTCTGGCTCACAGTCTCCACTCTAATTCATCCCAGTCAAGTTCCTCCACACCAAACTCACTCATCCATGTCTTTATGGACCTTTCTTTGTGCACTGGCGCACAGTCATGTTGGAACAGAAAGGGGCCATCCCATAAACTGTGTCCCAAAACATTTGGCAATATAGTGTATTTGGAAGAAACCTTGAGACGAACCAAACTCAAAAGGAAGCCTCATCTGGGTGACACCGGCTAGTGCAATTATAAATAATTTCCTTCCTCTAACTGTGTAGTATGTGGTCAAAAAGTGTCATTTTGAAACGCCTAACCAATCAGCGCATATGATTGTGGAAGAAAAACAATTAAGAGTGTTCTCAATTAATAGTGTTAAGAATATTTGAGTGTGACATCTCTATATAAGAGGATTAATTGCTCGTATTATAGAGCTTGTCTTGATCCTAATTGATTGCAAGTCAAACAAAAGTGACTTAAATGAATTTATTTGATGTTCTAAGATGGAAAAACAACTGATATTATAAAACAACAGGGTATCTCTGCTCTTTGTCTTTATGATGATGTTTAAAGAGACTTTTAGAAGAGTAATTCTCCTAAAAGTCGATTTTAGCTTTCTTATGTTAGTCCATCTTCCTGCCTTTGATCAGACCATGGAGAGGATACAAGGATATTGGTTTATCTTCAAAAGAAGACTCTGATGATGATAATAATAATCCTCCTCCAGATTTAAGACACACACACACACACACACACACACACACACACACACACACACACACACACACACACGTAACCTCTCTGACTCACTGTCTCTCTTATCTTTCTCCTAGGCATGTTATGCACTCATACAAAAACACTCATCCACACATACCCAGTTATGAGATGAGACTCGCTGACCTCTTTATTAGGAACACAAAGAATTCATGCACATCCATGTAATTATCAGCTAATCATGTGGAAGAAGCACAATGCATATAATCATGTAGAAACTACACTGTTGGATGACAGGAGTGGAACTGGATGTCATTTTCTCCTGTTGTTGCAAATTTGCTTAACAGTTCAATGTGTTATGCATACTGAGATGCTTCTATGCTAATCATCATTGTACTGTGTGGTTAATTGTGTAGCCTTGGTTGTCAACTCCAGCGAGTCTGGCCATTTTTTTTTCTTTTGATAAAGACTAAAGGCTGTTGTGGGTAAAGAACTCATGAGATCAGCAGTTTCTGGAAAGCTCAAACCAGCCAACAACCACTCCCCAGTTATGTTCTTAAAATAATTTTATCCATTTCTATAATTTCTATAATTTTTCAATTTCTCCCATTTGATAATTGAAGCTCTTAACCTTCATCTTTGTGACTGTGCACTCACACATGACTGGCTGATTTTGGAAGAATTATATATAATTTACAGGTGTTTCTAATAAAGTGGACAATGAGTGTATCTCACACAAGGCTGGTTCAAAGAGACCAGCACAGTGTAGGCTGTGTTCTATTATCAATCCATCTCCGGCTCTGCAGTGGTCTGGTCTCATCTCATCTCCTCTTCTTGTTGACCCTTCACATTCTGAAGGATGATTCATGCCCATTTATATTCTGTGAAATGAAATGAAAATTATTCAGCATGAGGGCTCGATGATGATGACAGCAGTCTGTGTAGTTCATAGGGAAAGACGTTGGCACATATCAGGCTGGCTGTGAGTTGATTTTAAATCAGAATCTGGGTCAAAGCTCAGGAGGGATGAAGACGAAGCAGAATTTCACCTCTTATCAGGGCGACTTGAAGTTGGCGCTTGAACTTTGAAAATGTTCAGGAGGCTAGAGTTTGTGTTTAGACATGTTTACGCAGCGTGGTGCGCCAGCTCTCATCAGCTCTTCAGAGTGGCAGTAGACCAGTCTTTTGAATCCCAGGCTCCAATTGAGTATGAATGGTTCTCATTCAGTTTGTATTTCCTCCCTGATTATTGTCAGTGATGTGAAATGTCATGAGGCATTTCTGAGAAAATGTCATGCTATGACAAGAAAATGAGAAAACCGGCAACGTCAGTATTCAATCTTCTTATAATTAGGAATTTATTCACTTTCCTTTTCCAAATAGATGCTGACTAAATTTCTACAAACTGCTTTAATGATTTGAACATTGAGAAAAAAGAGAAATTCTTTTAAATAAATCAAAAAATAAAATAAAATCTTCTAAAAAATAACAAACATTTGACATATTTAAAACTTTTTAAACTGTAATAAACAGTTGGTTAGCATAGAAAGCAATTTTGTCATGTTTCAAGGTATTAATGAAAATAAATAAATCAATCAATCAATCAATCAATCAATCAATCTAACACCATACTGGGTGATCATGCTACATAAGCAGGACAGCTTTGCTGTTACTAATATGGTCACTTTTTTAAGCTTATTTTACACCAGAATTACTTTAATAAATGTTTCACATCGCAATACTTTTCACATTAGGTTGGACACATTTGAAGGCTTGAACCTGCCTGAAATATTTAGAAGCTTCCAGTGCTTTTTCACTGCTGAGTGCTTTTTCTACACACTAATCAAAACCATTGACTTGAAGTGAATAATGTTGATTATCTTGTTACAGTGGCATCAGTCAAGGGTTGGGATATATTAGGCAGCAAGTGAACTCTTAGATGAAGTTAAAGTGGGCAAGTGTAAGGATCTGAGTGACATCGAGACAACTGGGTATCCCCACTATTGTGTATCCCTACATGAACCAAGCAAACTAATTATATCATTAGTACTATAGTACAGTACAGACTCGTGAAAGCTACATATGTGGAAAACACTTTGCAACTGATAATCATAAAACTTACACAAGCTTGGCACTACTTTAGGACAACCCAATTATTGTTGAAAGGGAGAAGTGCTTGAACTTGCAAAGTCAAATTATATTAGCCTGATTACAAAGCAATTACAGATTTAGGGTCTCTTTGGCAGAAGTCTACTTCTTTTTCAGACTAATCCAAGCTCCTTAGTTCTCCCTTAGCAAATGTTTTTATGTCTGATTAAACCCATCAAGTGAAATAGGTTAAAAATACATACATTTCATTCCCTTTCTGCTGTAAGTTGTCTGACCTACCTTTAAATTCCCTGGAAAAAAATATTCTTGGAAATAAATGGCAGACTTTTTACATAGTTATATGTTCAACAAAAAATTGGTATGGTTTATGTTTGGGTTAAATATAAATGTGTACATATTCAAAATAATCTAACTTAATTTAGTGTAGTAACATGACATTACATCAACATACAAAAGCTAGGTCATTTTCCTTAAGTGGAAATTCTGCCTTTTAATTTAAATGTTGATCCATTAACTGTTTTTTCAGTGTTCATAAACTAATTTGTTTATGGACAAACAATATGACTGCCAAATTATAAGGCACTATAAAGTTACAACATTACAACAAGTTTCAGTTTAGTTATCAGCAACATATGCAATAATCTCTGTCTCAGACACTTGCAGCATTTAAAAACGAGCCTCAGCATTGTCTCTTCACTTGACCGATTGATTCTGATTAGGTTATTTATTTCTTTTTTGAGGTCATTAAACATTTCAGTTCTTTGAATTTCACGGTTGTTTGTACAGTGTGTAAGCACTCTTCTCTGATTTGATGATGGTAATATGATGGTGCAGGAGACATTTTCAATCAGTATAAATAATTGAATTATTTTATTGCTGCATGTCTGATATAAAATTAGTCGGGACACTGTTGATTTTCAGTGTGAGATGTTTTTACCTCTTTTGGTTAAACTTACACAAAATTTTAGTGGTTGAATTTAACACCGGGGGTACGAAGGAAGTACAATCTTTGTTGGGCCTTTTTGACAATGGAGTCTATGTGAGTGTCCCACTTCAGGTCCTGAGAGATGGTGGTGCCTAAGAACCTGAATGACTCCACTGTTGATACAGTGCTGTTCATGATGGTGAGTGGGGGGAGTGCAGGGGTGTTCCTCCTGAAGTCCACTATCTGTACTGTTTTGAGCATGTTGAGCTCCAAGTTGTTAAGACTACACCAGGCAGCCAGCTGCTCAACCTCTTGTCTGTAAGCAGACTCATCACTGTCCTGGTTGAGGCCAATGACTGTAGTGTCATCCGCAAACTTCAGGAGCTTGACTGATGGATCAGTAGAGGTGCAGTCATTGGTGTAAAGGGAGAAGAGCAGTGGAGAGAGGACGCAACCCTGGGGAGTGCCAGTGCTGGTGGTGCGGCTGTTTGACATGAATTTCCCCAGTTTCACTAGCTGTTGCCTATCTGTCAGAAAGCTGGTGATCCACTGACAGATAGAGCTAGGAACAGAAAGCTGGGTTAGTTTGGTCTGGAGGAGTGTTGGGATGATGGTGTTGAAGGCCGAACTGAAGTCTACGAACAGGAGCCTCACATAAGTCCAGATGCCTCAATTTGTCCAGATGCTGTAGGATGAAGTGCAGTCCCATGTTGACTGCATCAGATCATCCACGGACCTGTTTGCTCGGTAAGCAAACTGCAGGGGGTCCAGTAAGGGTCCAGTGATGTTCTTCAGATAAGCCAACACCAGTCTTTCAAACGACTTCATGACCACGGACGTTAAAGCAACAGGTCTCACAAATGTAAGGAAAAATTATTATCGTTTAAACCTTGTGTTTTTCTCGAGTTCTCTAAAGACTTGAGATGTGAACCTGCAGAAGAATGTACAGAGAGCTATTGTTACAGTACAGTACTTTGTTAAAGTACAGATGGAAAAGGGTGGCAGAAGCAGAAGTAGGCTAATTAAATGCAGGTCTGAAGAGGAGTGTATACAGTTCTGTGCTGGGTTTTGTCAGTGCTTGTACCTTCAAATACTCTATTAGCATAGGGTCAGATACAGCCTGATGAACTGTGTATACGTGGCCCTGTTACTCCACAGCCTATAACTCATTTTACACTGTTTGGCCTTTGGTCTGTCCTTTTCTGGTAGATCTCCTTATTAGGTACTTCATGTGATCTGTCTGTGGTGTGGGTTTGTGAAATTTCTAAATAGTATTTTGATATAGTAGCCTTGTACCCTCATCAATCAGTGCTTATATATACAGAATAAGACACTTTGTGCTATCTAGCCTGTGTGTTTAACTGCACTACAGCTTCACCATCTTAGACTGGTAGCTGAAAGCTGATGGTAGGGAAGTAGCCACTGATTAAAACTGGAAAAATGTAGTATAGAACTTTTTTTCTGAACCTATTTGTACTTTAAGTGATTATGTCATTTGGATTTTTGAACCCAGCTGAAGTCCTGGGAACTTTAGCCTCCCTAGCTTAACAATCCTAATCAGGGTGACGGTGAATCCGGAATCTGCCCTGGGAACACTGTGCACTAAGTGGGAATGTGAAAGCTCACGATTGAATCCCTGATGCTGTGCAGCAATGCTAACCACTATACTACCACAAAGCAGCCATTATCTTTGATCACTATTTCTGATTTTACCGGTTTGTAGCTAACTGATGCTAGTTTTAGGCAGAATGATGTAAACATGTAGGTGTAGTCATTTACATATTACTATTTATCAAAGTCTTTCTGCTACGGTAATCAGATTGGTGATCTGTTTTAGAGTCTTTTTTGGGCATCAACATGTAGATGATATGATGACTCATTTAATGGAGTCTCTGATGGAGATTAATGACTGGGTATGCATAACACATGAGTCAGGCTTGAAAATGCAGCATGAGAGATGATAGCAGTACTTCCTCATAGCTGTGGATAGAATCATCCATTTATTTGGATTGTGTGCAATCCCAGATGTAGTAGCTATGTAAGATCTCTTTTTTAATTTTTTAAATGTTTGGAACCTGATCAGAAATCAGAATAAAACACGCTAATTTCCATTTCATTACAGTTAGATGGCAGATTCTCATTTAAATTTAGATCACAGCAAAACACTGCTATGTTTGATTAGCGTAGCTTATTATTATTCTGCAAAAGAGCTCACATTTTTACCGCCTCACATCAATCAAGTCCTCAAGTGGCACTTTTTTTTTCTGTTCTGCAAATTATTTCATCATATGTTCATATCAAAGGTTTTGAAAGGTTGTGTCTTTCTGTGTAAAAAAAAAAATGCTATACAAAGTTGCATTAGATGCGAGAGTTAAATTCTCGCTGGAATGTGCCTAGATGTTAGATTAGATATTTTTTTTATTCTGGTTACTATAAATATGGTTGCTGTAGTTTTAATGATGCCGGCTTGATTGGCAGGTGTGGGCTGCTCCAGGTTGGCGACCGTCTCTTGTCAATCAATGGTATTCCCACAGAGGACGGGACGATGGAGGAGGCAAATCAGCTGCTCCGCGATGCTGCTCTGACTAATAAGGTCACGCTAGAGATTGAGTTTGATGTAGCAGGTTTGTATATTCAAACAGAAACCATAAATCTGATAGATGATACAATAAAACAATTTGTATAAACTATATGGCCAAAAGTATGTGGACACCTAGCCATCACACCCATATGTGCTTTTTAAACCTCTGATGTGTTCTTCTATTCGCTGTTCTAGAAGGCTTTCCACTAGATTTAGGAGCATGGCTGTGGGGATTGTTGATCATTCAGTAACAAGAGTATTAATCAGTTCAGGCATTCATGTCAGATGAGGAGGTCTAGGTTGCAGTTTGCACTCCAGTTCATCCCAAAGCTGTTCAGTGGGGTTGAGGTCAGGGCTATGTGCAGAACACTAAAGTTCTTCTAGACAATTCTGTGCTTCTACCTTTTAGACAGTTTAGGGAAGACCTGTGTCCACAAAAGTTTGACCGTAAAGTGTACTGTACTGTATATGTGTGTATTAATTTTTTTCACCCCTATTTTGCTATTTAATAGAGTCGGTAGTGCCCAGTAGCGGCACCTTTCATGTGAAGCTGCCAAAGAAGAGAGGAGTCGAACTGGGGATCATAATCAGTGGTAAGAGCCAACTTAATTCTGTGTTACATGCGGTGTTAGTATCAAGTGTTACTTTCTCCTGGCTTCATTTCAGAAATTAAGAAATTATTTCTGTTTTCAATTAAGAAATAATTCTGTGAAAGAAAAGTTTCCTCAAAACAGCATTAGTATTTGCACTAGAGCTACATAGCTACTCTTACTCAATTTCTCTTCAGTAAATACACTCTTAAATATTAACGTGCTTACTTTGAATTGTATCATTCAGCTTCATAATCACATTTTTAGCATTTTCATCTCATTTTCTTTATATTTCCTTTATAAACCCTGTTGCTTTCTGTATAGATGTTTTTTATGTTTTAGATATTTATTTATCTATTTATTTATTTATTTATTTATTTATAATTAGATATTTATTTTAAAGCCATGTGTAAAAGTTGTGATGCAAAATCTTACATGGGAACCACTAACTAACCTTGTTAGTGTTTATAAGGAAGGTTTGTAAGGCCTTTTTTAAGTATTAAACCATGATGGTGTGTTTTTTCTGTTTGTAATGACTTATTTAAATATTTAAGGACTAAACCATGTTTTTTTTATAACGAAACTCTCCAAGCCAAAGTGTTTGATTTCTGTTATTGTCATTGCTTACATTATAGCAGCTGTAAACTGTCTTCCCCTCACTTTTTTTATTTTTATTTTTTCTCATCTCTCTCATCAACCTCTAACTTACTTGGAGCTGACACAATGTCATAGCCATGAGTTTATAGAAAACGAATGAACATCTTCTGACCCCGTCAGGTTTGAGAGTTTCACAGTGCTGTGCTCTCTGTGGGTTAGTCTCCTGTGTAGAGGAACATTTAATTCACATCTTCCTCTGTATCCTAACTTGTTAACTTGATTCTGCCATCTTTCCTCCATTTGATTAATCCCCCTTTGGCAACCTTGCTTTTCAGTTCCTTCCATCTAGTTTCTTCTAAAAGCTTCTTTTCAGGCACATTTTATGCAAAGCCATATCCCAGGCACACCGATATTCCAGTTAAATGTCATCCACTGAGAACTTTGGCTCTTTTATATTCTTGTTAAAGCTGAAGTGCTATCGATCCAAACTATGTGGCAGCATCAGCAAATCCTATACATCTTGAAGCAGAACTCTTCTCAAATCCACATCTGTCAGCTTTGATCAGTTATCCCTTTTCATTCCTCACACATCTAAATGTGATCCCTTCACTTCTGCTGAGGTTCCATTGTTCATCTCACATTTCCTGACAGGGGTCCATGACATGTCAGCAGGGGGGTCTGCAGTTTTATCATACTGCAAAAAAAACGACATCTTACCAAGCAAAATTTACACTAAACCTATAGGGTATATGGCTGAAAGTATGTGGACACCTTACCATTCCACTTATATATTGTTCTTCCCTAAACTGCTGCCATTCACTGGAACTAAGAGACCCAAACCTGCTCCAGCATGACAATGCACATGTGCACAAAGTCAGCTCCATGTAGACATGGTTTGCCAAGTTTGGAATGGAAAATTCCACAGAGTCCTCCAGAGAGCCCTGACTGAAACCTCTGGGATGAACTGGAAAGCTGACACAAAATGCCTATCCATTTTATTAAAGCTTGGAAAAAGTGTTAGTGTTAAATACAAAATATTATGCACGAATAAATGCACTGGAGGGGTTCCATTTAAATGTGTAGAACAATGTTATTTATTACTTTAGAGCTTTTTATTCCTGTACTGTCTATGAACAGATCACGCTAAGTCCAAGTTCAAGGTATTTATGTGTTTTCAAGATATGACGGCTTGTATTAAACCCGTTCAGTACCACCCTATTGCTTGGGTGGTAATGGTTTCCTGTAGCTGGCTGCATCAGATTTAAAACACATGCTTGCCTACAAAGCCAGAAACAGATTAGCACCCACTTACCTTAAAGCACTTACCCCCCACACTATACCACTTTCTCTCTGATCCTCCAGCACTGTTTGACTGATCCCACAATCTCTCAGGATACAAGGAAGGCATGCATCAAGACTCTTCTCTGTTCTGGCACCTAACTAGTGGAATGAACTTCCCCTACAACAGCTTATTCATTGGCTGCCTTCACATGACATCTAAGTGCTAGTTTGTTTCTGAAGTACTTAAACTAGCACTTAAAAACACACATTTCAGGGTGCTTTTCTTGCTACATTACCTTCCAACAGAGTTTTCAGAGTGTTCGTATTCTTAGTCTGTGATCTTTTTAAGCACTATTGGTTTATTTATTAATAGAGACTTAAAAGCACTTTTGTAAGTATGCTGTACATGTAAATGCGAAAGTAATTCAAGTGATTAGTTGAGCAGAGTAATAAGAGCTAGAACTAAATATAATAACATTGATAATGATGTTCTTGGAGAAACTTAGTTCTTCACAGAACTCTCTTTGAGAACCAGAGCCTGAGGAAATGCCCTCAGGTTGAGTTCCAAACTTGGCCATCAGGGGGCACTCTTGCTCTCATTCTCTTTCTCTCACAGGGATCTGTCCTCTATTCAAAGCACATTTTTATTACTTCTGGTTTTAATAGTAATGCAGAATTGATTCAGGCCAACTGATTTCTAGGAATGTTCACACCATTTCCATTCAACTGCTGTATTGTTCCAGATATTTCTCTTTTGTGTGTTCCTGTGTGGTATGTGTGTGTGTGAAACTGTATGTGCCAGTGTTGTATATGTTCATTTGCATTGTCTTGTCTCCGACAGCCAGTAAAAAGCCGGGCGAGCCTCTGATCATATCCGACATAAAGAAAGGAAGCATGGCTCACAGGTACGGCCCAGATTTCTCGGTTCTAAAGGAAGCCATTCAAAAATAATTCATCTAAACATGTAGTTCTAAGCAAGACAGAGCAGAACGTCCTCAAAAGTCCATTTTTGCCTCCTGTAGTGTTAGAACAGGTGGCATTTCTTCCGGGAACGTTCTCCTCGGACACTGAAATGGGTTTCGGTGCTAAAAATATTGTATAGTTGGAAGCATTATTTGAGTGACAGTAATTTCTCTGATTTTGTTCTCTCTGTGTCTTAGTCTATTGCTTTTGAAAAGAAATAAAACATGACTAAGTGTGATACATCATATGGTAGTGTAGATTGTGTTTTTTTGCAATTCTGATGCTAACCTTTTATTAATTATGGGTTAATCTTAATCAAAACCAAGAAAAATGATACTATACTATAAAAGAAATTGAGCACTCTTTTAAAATTTTTATTACTAATTTATTAATAAAAACATTGTTCACAAGTTTTTCTCTGTTTGCCTTTTTTTTCTGCTGTAGAACAGGGACTTTGGAGCCCGGAGACAAACTGCTGGCTATAGATAACATTCGACTGGAGAGCTGTTCCATGGAAGATGCAATGCAGATCCTTCAACAGAGTGAAGACCTGGTCAAGCTCAAGATCCGCAAGGATGAAGACAACTCTGGTCAGTATAGATATGTGAGCATATCTGTGTTCAGGTGGGTTTAATCCGGAAGCCTGAACTGCTGTTATAGAAGAACAATCAAAAACTTTTGACTAAATTGAATAAAGCATACAAGAGTACTGTGATGTGAAGAAAGTGAGGGGTGTAATGCAGTGTCATTATCTGTCTTATACTCCAGATATCCAAATAATCATATTTGGGTATTTTGTACCTGTATCTGTAATTGGATTTAAGCCTGAAGTGTTTTACATGAAAGTCTAGAAAATTCTGTAGTGGGGAAAAGCAAGCATTTATGAATCAATGATCAAATTTCAAATGTAGATAAACTTAAATTAGGCTCAATGACATTTAATGTGATTTGCTGCTTGTCAGTTCTGAGCTCAAGATTCATTAGAAGAAACAGCACCTTTCTGGTCAGAAAAAGAGTATCTGATATATATACACTATGTCCCAGCAGAACTAATGCATCTGCTGTCAAGCTGTGTATATTTAACTGAGACATGACTGTCCCCTAGTGGTCACGTACCGTATGAACTCGCAGGATCCTTTTTCCTTTGACGCTCGTTCTCAATGGCCACATCTGTCAGTGTAGATGAAAATACAGATGTGGCCAGAACTGTGTCAGTGCCAGCACTGTCAGTATGGTGTGTAAATTCTGGGTCTGACAGATTTCACATTTTTTGTGTCATTTCTTATTACTTTTATATTAATCTTATTACTTTTTCTTATTAATTTATTGGTTCCATTTCTCAAAATAAAAACAAAAAAACAAAACTAGTAGCTGAATTTAAAATTCAAAAATTTAATTTAAAAAATTTGAATTTTAAAAATTTGAATTTTAAAAATTTGAATTTTGAAATAAAAAATGTAATTTTAAAATTAGGATTTTAAAATTGAAAGTTTGCATTTTAAAATGTAAAACCATTACCTGAAATAGGCAGTTAGTAAGGATTGTAAAAAAATGTTTGTTAATGAGCCTAGTGTTAGTCTTAGTCACAATCTACTTAACAAACCACACACACACACACACACACACACACACACACACACACACACCTGTGTGAACAGACTCACAATATAATGTTTACTTCTTACTTCAACCGCTGCTATAATGTTTACTTCTCATTTGCACCACTTCAACCACTGCTACTGCATTTTTGCATAATCCACATTGTCATGCTGCTCTATGTATGTTTACAAACATGTTATTAGATACCTAGTTTTTACAGTTTCTCAAGTTTCCATTCCATTTTGTTTCGTTGCACATGTTTTTCGGTGCTATGTGTCCTGTCTTGTGGTGTTTTCTGTACTTCCTGTTTTTGCACTGTCTTGTCTTTTTTTTTGCACCTGCTTGCACACTTTGCACTTCATGTAGCTAGGACAAACTTCTGTTCGAGCTCTGTGTTGTCGTTTCTGTTTTGCAGTTATATGTTTGTATGTTGTTTATGTAGCACCAGGAGTCCTGGAGAAACTTTTTTTATTATTATTCATTTCACTATGTACTGCATCAGCTATATTTGGTTGAAATGACAATAAAAGCTTCTTGACTTGACTTGACTTGACTTGAAACAAACAAAAAAAGAACAGTGCACCTTCTGTTCATATCTGTATTCATTTAGAATACATCTGTCCAGCCTGATGATCTATGAAAGAAATCATATCATCAGTCATACTTCTATCCACATTAACTATGTCTATTCTGACTTTGATTGCATCATATTTTGACAGATATTTCTGAGAACAATGGCCTGTTTTTCTGAACACGGCTCAGTCTGAGACCATGTGTGTTGGCGTAGCTTTGCTTAAAACAATCTGCACCACAGGATATTAAAAATAAAACCCAACATGTGTTGCCCATATTAAAGGTTGGGCACACATGCAATATTAAACCCTGCCACCTGGTGTTGACATAGACTACAGAATAAAGATAAATTAATTCTATTCAATTCAGTTTATTGTGTAGTAGTGGGTATTGATAGAAAGTAGGTTTACAGGAAAGTATCATTTCAGGGTGTAATCTTTCTTCTTCTTCTTCTTCTTCTTTCGGCTTTTCCCTTCAGGGGTCGCCACAGCGAATCATCTCTCTCCACCTATCCCTATCTTCTGCATCCTCAACACTTGCACCCACTAGCTTCATATCCTCATTAATTCCATCCATATACCTCCTCTTTGACCTCCTCTTTGACCTCCTGCCTGGCAGCTCCATGTCCAACATTCTCCTACCAACATACTCACTCTCCCTCCTCTGAACATGTCCAAACCATCTTAATCTGGCCTCCCTAACTTTGTCCCCCAAACGTCCAACATGAGCTGTCCCTCTGATGTACTCATTTTCAGGGTATAATCTTTACCATTTCTTATTCCTGAACTATATCTGGGAAGAACTAGATTTATTTTTTATTATTTTAAAATAATTGTTATTTTAGACATCCTGATTGTTTTATTCATGTGAGTCATAGCTAGATTTTAAGCACTGTATTTTCTTGCACATTCTTGCTTGTTAGAAAGTTCCCAGTATCTGGATTTCATTACTACATTTTGAAATGTCTTTTGCTGACTGTAATTCATTGTGACATGATTCTTAAATCTAAATGCTGAATGTGTTATTTGGCAGTTAAATGCAAAGCCACAAAAAAACAGGAAGTAGATTTGTCATGATTTTTTTACTGGAACTTTTTTGGACTACAGTTCCAGTGGTTTTGAATACGTACAGTGCTTCTTGTGTAGTAAATGACAGTTATTTAGATACCATATATTCAATGACAGCTGGTCAAAATATTCAGCAGAAGGGCTAAAAAACTTTACTACCTATTCGTAACTGTTGTTTTATTATCAATGCAACCCCTATAGTACCACAGTATATGATTTTATTAGCACTCAGATAACACAGAGATTTGCTAGGATGGTCACACTGTATCATTTCTCCGTAGATGAGCAGGAGACATTAGGCTCCATTATCTACACAGTGGAGCTGAAGCGCTATGGTGGACCCCTGGGCATCACCATCTCAGGCACAGAGGAGCCCTTTGACCCCATCGTCATCTCAGGCCTCACCAAGAGAGGTCTAGCTGAAAGGCGAGTCCAGGGACATAATAAATCTCTAGAATGAGCCATGAAGTTAAAGACCCTTGAGTTCGATTACCTTACTTTTGCCACACTGTTCTGAAATTGCCAAAAGATAGTGAGGTGCATAAATTCTTAAGCTGTGTTTTATTGCTGTCATGTTATAGCCTCTGTAAAGTAATCACACATCAGGTTAGTGAACTTCATAAATCGCAGGATTAAAGGTTAGTGAACATCATAAGTCAGAAGATTAAAGTGTAAAAAAGTTTAACTCAATCAGGAGAAAAAGTAAATTAGAAGATTTTTATCAGATAAAGTTCAGGTGATTAAATAATTGGTGTTTACAAAGGTTTTCTCTGACTTGAGCTGAGTTTATAGATTATACCGACCAGGCATAACATTATCACCACCTGCCTTATATTGCGTTGGTCCTCCTTTTTGCTGCCCAAAGAGCCCTGACCCGTCATGCACTGTGTATTCTGACACCTTTCTATCAGAACCAGCATTAACTTCTTCAGCAATTTGAGCAACAGTGGCTTGTCTGTTGGATCGGATCACACGGGCCAGCCGTCGCTCCCCACATACATCAGTGAGCCTTGGCCGCCCATGACCCTGTCGCCAGTTCACCACTGTTCCTTCCTTGTACCACTTTTGATAGATACTGACCACTGCAGACCGGGAACACCCCACAAGAGCTGCAGTTTTGGAGATGCTCTGATCCAGTCGTCTAGCCAACACACGATTTGGCTCTTGTCAAACTCGCTCAAATACTTACGATTTTTCCTGCTTCTAACACATCAACTTTGAGGACAAAATGTTCACTTGCTGCCTAATATATCCCACCCACTAACAGGTGCCATGATGAAGAGATAATCAGTGTTATTCACTTCACCTGTCACTGCTCATAATGGTATGCCTGATCGGTGTATATCTGACATTATGAAGATTACACAGTATGTCATATAATTATATAAACAGACACTATAGTAAATTTAGTGTTAAAATAGTGTTGACTGATGTATTGTAGGTTTTGGTTTTCATCGGTTTAAGTGTGTTGTTGGCTGTATTTATAGAACGGGGGCCATTCATGTTGGAGATCGAATCCTTGCCATTAACAACGTGAGTCTGAAAGGCAAACCTCTGAGTGAAGCCATCCACTTACTTCAAATGGCTGGCGAGAGCGTGATGCTGAAAATCAAAAAGCAGATCGATGGTAAGAGTTTTAATAGCAATTTTCTGCTGCGTTCACTCGAGGTTGTCAAAAGTTTACCATTTTAAATGTTTAAAATCAAAATAGGTAATTTTTAGCTCAAGGGTAGCTTTTAATTTTTGACATGTAAAGGCTTTTCACATTTTAAATAATTTCCCCTGGGTCATTGTAAACTCCAGCTAAACAGAATCCTGGGTTATCTTGTTTCATGTTTCACACTGCTCATACTTTACCCAGGGTTAACAATTAATCCTGGCTCCTCATAATCTGTACATTCCTAAATGCTGGGTTAACATTCTTATTTGCATATTTGTGCTGTCAGCAACCAAGATTAGATAATTACAGCCCACTGCCGCTTTAAATAACGGCTTGTATCACGCTTTCGCATGAGTGAGAAAAAGAAAATTACAGATCTTCCATTCTGCTTTCTAATCTTTTGGGCTTTTTTTTAAGTTTGTCACTTAGTTGACCAGGCATATCCAACTTCTGCTCATTTTTAGTCAGTTTCTTAAATATTCAGTTTTTTTCTGACTACCGTCGAGTTTCTCCTGAGCAGACTTTATTGACCCTAAGTGTAAATATAAAACTCTCTCCTCTTAACTCCAGTTGACACTTTTTCTGTCACCATTTGACATAATTTTTTCCCCTCAAATGCTACAACTACTGATGCTGGGTTTTTGCATGTGATATATGGCACACGCTGTTCAGTTTCTGATTGGGTTTCTGTTGCTAAGCGTCTAGCCAACGATCCATTTGTACACTTTACATTGCTAACACTGCTTCAGAGCCGAGTTTCATAATCCCAGGTAAATCACAGTGAATGTTTCTCTACACGGGGTTAAGAAGGCAGCAGGGTTAAGAACGACGATAACCCAGGGTTAAGTGCAGTGTAGAAACAATCTGAAGAATTCCCAGAGAATCTGTAGTTAAGTTATAATTGTATATAAGTGTGAGTGCAGTTATGTTACATATTTATTAACATAACATGAATGAACTTAGTTGCATTTACTTTAAGTGTTTTGTACATTAGTGTATTTATATGGAATAATAAACCACATGACTTCTCTTTCTTGTATATGACTGATATGTACTATACTATATGACTGGAGTTATGAGCTGTATTTTTTAGCTGGGAATAAAGTTAACCTTCAACTATTTGAAAAAAAAATACAGTATAAAAGTTAGCCCTCGTATATAAAAAATCTTTTTTTTTCTTTTATACTGTTACACTGTGTAAATCATTTTCGAAGAGCAAGGAGCAGTATGGATATAAAATTGTAATATCATAAACCGAAGTGATTTATTATATAGAAATGTTTTCCTGTTGCCATAGTGATGCACGTAAATGCAATGAGGAAAACAAACAAACGAAAACAGGAAATTGTAAGAATAATAGTTTTATATTAGTATTTTAAGTAACACTACAATTTTTTATTCCTCCTAGTGGCAGATGAGAAGAAGAAGAACAATATAGATCTTGATAACGATCTCAGCGATAACGATGACTCGGAAATGACGGATTCTCAGAAGACCAGTAAGTTGTCAGAGATCTATTCCACCACCATTCCCAGTGTGGACTCTGCTATGGAATCATGGGACGGATCTACTATAGATGCTAGTTATGGGAGCCAAAGTAAGTTTACAAAATCCACACATACCTCAGAAGCCTCACAGCCAAGGATTTCCCTATGTCATTCACTTGGATATTAATTCTCCACTTCCCTCACAGGTGGTTACAGCCACCAGGTAGCAGGTATCGCCTTACATCCACACGAATGGCGCAGTGCCAAGAACAGGAACAGCACCCCCCCTCCTGGCCACCGCAAGAACTACCTGCTGAGTGACGGAGGATTCAGTGAGGAAGACTGGGACAAGCATGCTGGGTGAGACTCTACACACATGGAGAGAACTGGAGTCGAGGATGGGCATGAGTACTCAAGAGCCAGCTGCAATCATTCAGGACAACACTGTAAATCTGTGAAAGTGTTTTACTGTGATTATTAACAACATTTTATTTAAAATGAAATACAAGCAATGCGATATATCAAGCACAGGACAATACAAGTAGTCCAGCCATATAAGATTTTTCATTTAGAGCTAGAGGAGCAAGAAGGTGGGGAGGTGTATGAGCTAGTGTATGTGCATATTTTCTATTTATTTATTTATTTATTTATTTATTTATTTATTTATTTTATTTTTTGAGTGCAGATTTAGGGATTAAGTGTTTACAGAAAAGGTAAATCCATCACCACAGTTTTTTTTTTAAAGATAGTGATGGATTCTTCTGTCCAATTTTGTATGTGGTAGTTTAGTGGTTAAGGCATTGGACTGATCGGATGGTTGTAAGTTTGAATCCCGGGTCCACCAAGCTGCCACTGCTGGGCCCTTGAGCAGGGCCCCTAATGCTCAGTTGTATAAAATGAGATAAAATGTAAGTTGCTCTGGATAAGGGTGTCCCCTAAATGCCAGAAATGTAAATGTATCTTGGAAGTACATTCCACCACTGAGGGAGGAACAGTCAATTTAAAAGTCCTGGAAAGGGACCTCATGTTTTGTTGAGTACGTACTGCTAAGCATCAGTTGTTAACTGATAACAGGTTGTAGGAAGGAACATAAACCTTCAAACTTCCTACACTGAAAAAAGGTGATGGTCAATCACTGTGGTCAGTCAGGTTTAAGAAAGAATATTACATCTTTATATTGTGTACTCAAGTTCGGGTGCTGCTCAGGCTTTGGCTCACTACACTTTAGGACACGGTGACTCAATTTCTGAAGACATGACTACATACTCTGATTATAAAGCAGCACCACTGACATTTATGAGCAACAGGCAGGACCGATACCTTTGTTATATTTTTTTACTGTATATTGTTTTAAAGTGAATTCACAGGTTAGCTAGTAGCTAGTAAAAAATAACTTTTTGGAATTTGAAATAGTTTTGAATCGAAAGCTACCCCCCATTTTTTCTGTTTATTTAAAAAATGTTTATCTCTGTACTATATTTCTTCCCAACTGAGTTTCACATCCGTTCTATCCTTAGTCTGGACCTAATAATCCAGTATTGATGTATTTAATGATAAGGAATGTTTAAACAATTTTTTGGATAAGGACATCTGCCACATGCCATAAATGTAATGCTATATTTGGCTTTGCACAAAAAGCACATTGTGAAATGTGGAAAATTCAGATTATCTTCTACTAATGATAATAATAATTATTATTATTATTTTTTGGGGGCATGGTGGCTTAGTGGTTAGTACGTTTACCTCACACCTCTAGGGTTGGTGGTTCGATTCCCGCCTCCGCCATGTGTGTGGAGTTTGTATGTTCTCCCCGTGCCTCAGGGGTTTCCTCTGGGTACTCCAGTTTCCTCCCCCGGTCCAAAGACATGCATTTTAGGTTGATTGGCATCTCTAAATTGTCCGTAGTGTGTGATTGCGTGAGTGAATAAGGTGTGTGTGTGTGCCCTGCGATGGGTTGGCACTCCGTCCAGGGTGTATCCTGCTTTGATGCCCAATGACGCCTGAGATCGGCACAGGCTCCCCGTGACCTGAGAATAGATTGGATAAGCGGTAGACAATGAATGAATTATTATTTTTCATATATACATTACAGTACAATTATTTTCTTTCACAAATTCCTTATTTTAGGAATTTAGGAAAAATGTGTTTATCTAATAATAATCCTTTATGTGTCATATGCATATTACAACAATTTTATTTTATTCACATATCCCAGGAAGGAGGCTGGGGTCAGAACACATGTCCAGCCAGCTTGGAGGTGCTGGGGTTTGAACCCTTGACCTTCTGTGCAGTAACCCAGAGTCTTTAGCATTGAACCACCAGTGCTTTAGAAAATGATGGGAAAATACTGAATGAAACAATTGTAGATTATGCAATTAGCTTCCCTTCCTTCACCCCATATAGCTTTGTCAGAACTGTTCAGCCACTGCTAAAGACCAAAGCTCATGGGATATTGCTGTTACTCTCATACCCTTTCCCTCCAACCTTCTTCCCTCCCAGGCTGCCTAGTTTCCCCTGCCTTGCTAAGAATAGTGTCAGCCTACCTGAGTATGCCAAGTCCTAATTCATGACTCATGCTAATCACTGCTGCAGATTTGCCAGCCAGACTCCTGCTGATGGCATCATGCTGGACCATGAGGACAACTTCTGGTGCCAGGCTCTGGAAGACTTGGAGACTTGTGGGCAGTCAGAACTCCTTCGTGAGATTGAGGTAAACTGGAGAGAGATGAACTCATCGTGAGAGTATTTCCACACTCGGGTTCTAAATTCAAGACACTCATGGCCTGACACACAATGATAGAATGAAGATGTTTCTGTGAAGCGTAATACGAGTAATAATAGCTGCAAGGTTAACGTTAAGGATGAGATCATCTGAAACAAATTGGTATGCAATAAATATTAGGGAAAAAATGTTTTCTCCTATGATTTGATATGAAATAGCAAGTAGGTATAAGATAAATTCCTTCACTTATGTTGGTCTCAGGTCTGTTCATTACACCTATCTCTCTGATAATTCTCATCTCTTGCATTCAGGAAAAAGGACAACAATAAGTAAATATCTGATTGTGTATCACAGCATTAAAGTTCACAGTCACTACTCACTTTAGAGTAAAGGTAAAGGCATTCACACAGTGGTTGTTCATTGTTGGACCCAAACACTATTAACTCTGCCAAATAAAGCTAATTATGCTGTTTACACATTTTTTTTATTAGCTAAATCATTGCAGCAGTCAGTCGTGCTTTACAGATATCTCACCTTTCTGCCAGAACTTCTAGAACTTTCATCTCAATTTCTAATATTTCATATATTTTTTTCTTGTGAAGACAGGTTACTTTTTTTTGTCTGTGTGGGATAAAGTGTGGGTGCGTCAGTTAAAATTGCTATCACCCACACAGTTATTTAACATTTCTGAAAGACATCTCTAGCCTTTTGTAAGCATTTTGTAACTGTAAGTTATCAGCCATGGGAAAGTCTTCAGGACAAAAGACTTTGCACTTTCAGATTTCTAAATACCATGGCAAGCTTTTTTTTTCTGTTGGAAGAGAAAGAAAAAGGTGAGGCTAGTGTGGGAGTGATTGTTTATGGCTGCTGTTATGTAAGTGGTAAGAGGAACTACTGTGCTTCTATATTAAACGTAACTGATAAAAAGTGTCATGTCATGCTTTAAAAGTAGTAGAATAAGAGGACTAAAAATAGTGAAAGGAAATTAATACACCTTGAAGAGGCTTGATGTCATGTCCTGGCTATGCTGTAATTGATTACCCCAGCAAGTCACATGTCACTGATTATTTACACTTGTTTCATGTTTTGGTTCATTCAAGTCATGTCAGAGAGATCGTATTTGAGTTGAACGCACATGAAAGGCACCAAAAAGACAATTATTTCAATTTAGTTATTTTTATTTTTTTTGCAATGGCCATCTTCATGGTTTTCAAGTACTTCCATCCACTGCAATCTCATATATCTTTCAGCTGTGCATATGGGCCATCCTCAGCAGCAGTGAGTGGTTTCAAGTGATGGGAACGAATGAAAAGCCAAGCTATTTGTATATTGTATTTCCTTTCTTGTCACTGGTATGATTGCTTTTTACTCTGGCACAGCGTATTCTCCATATCATCACGTGTTCACTGCAGTAGGCACATTCCGAATTACTCTTTCTACATTGTCATTGGTGCCATGAAGACCGAGGATAAAGAGAAACCCAATGTTTGATCAGACATTCCTTCAAATCAAGTCAAGTCAAGTCTAGTGAAGCTTTTATTGTCATTTCAACCATATATAGCTGACGCAGTACACAGTGAAATGAAACAACATTCTCCAGGACTCCTGGTGCTTCATAAAACAACACAGGGCTAAGGACTGAAATTATATATCTATCATATCTTCATATCTAATAGCAATTTTGTGTAGATGATTCATGTACGGGCATGATTTTAAGAGATGGGAAGAAGCCAGAGAGGGCATGAGGACACAGGAAGAACTTGGAAAACACAGACAGTATGCTAGCTTGGGGTTGAACTGATAGTACATCCCATTAGTTTTCATTTCTTTATTAGAAATAAGTTTGAAAGAATTAATCTGTATTTGGAATTCATCTTAGTGACTGTCACTACATGATCCTTCAGCCCCTGCATGTGTCGCACTAATCACTCACTCATGTTTTGCCTTTCAGTTGTCTGTATGATTTCTGCTTTAGTTTACATTCACCATTTGTTTGTTCCTTTTATACCTTCCACAGTAAAAGTCTGCACTTGTATCTGCTGCATCTACAAATCTCTCACAGTGACCTAAGGACTTCCAGAAGAAACTGGAACGTATTTCAAATAGATTTAGTCATTTAGAAAGATCACATGAGATTTTCTCCGGTGAAAAAAATTCAAAAAGAAACTACAAAACAAAAAGCACGTTGAATTTCTAGAGACTGTGGTGGGAGATACTTGAGTCTACAACAGAAGCCAAGAAAATCAAAAAGCAAATCAAGAGATCGGCATCTGAAGCACTGCAGAAGAACCTGGCACCGCATGAAGCTCACTGTGATCCCCTTGCTACTAGTTCAGCTTCAAACTGAAATATAACCTAAAGTTGTGAAGCTTACATGGAGGTTTTAATAACATTAAGCATTATTTACACAGTCAACTTTGTTTTTTTTTTTTCCAATTCCATTCGTATCGCTCTAAGTTCTCTAAGTTCAGTGACCTACCTGTTGTTTACTCTCAACAGAAAAAATGTTAATTTCATGTTGCCTGGCCAACATTTGTAAATACCCACCACTGGAATGAAACAATGACTTAAGTTAATTATGGAGATATCATTTTTGCTTATAGAAATAAATGTTTAGAAGCCATTACAAACACAATTTTAATTCAATTGCGTAGCCCTTTTACCTTTGGACATTGTCTCAAAGCAGCTTTACAGATGTGTATAAATTCAGAATCTAAATTATAAATTGATCAATTTATTCCTAATGTGCAAGATGATGGTGACAAGGAAAAACTACATAGGACAATATTATATGAAGAAACCTCGAAATGAACCAGACTTGAAAGGAACCTATCCTCATCTGGGTGACACCAGATTTTTAAATCATTTACTTTTTACTAAACTGTGTACTATATAGTCAAAAAATTGTAGCTTTACATAAATATCTAAATACAGGATATACTAAATTATACAATTTAAATTGAAATGCATCAATAATGATCAAGCCAGAGGCAACAGTAACAAGGAATAACTCCCTGAGACTCAAAAGGAAACCCAGCATTATCCCAGTCTGTGATTATAAATAATTTCCCTTTTATAAATAATTTAGACTTTATCCACATTATGGCGCTAAATTAATTTCTAGCTAACTGAGTTACACCACTCCAAACACCAAAATAAATCCGTAATTCCCAGAAATGAACAGAAATGGATTTACTATATTTTAGTCAGTGCTAGTTATTAATAACATTGTTGTGCTTGTCATGGAGCTGGAACAGAAAACAAATCCTCAAAGTAATAAAACAGTTGTGAAGCATACTTTTATATGCATCTGAAGTGCAAACAAGAGTAATAACCAGAGACCTTCTACATATGTTTCAGACTGATTCTGTATTGTATGGACTGCTAAACTCTCCTGGACATCTTTGCCAGGTCCAGGGGACTACGGTGAATGTTCCCCCCTATGATGCTGTGGCAACATTAGTTTGACAAGAGAGGGTTGAAGGTTATATTTATTATTTTGATCTGCCTGAGGAGAGGCCATACTAACCAAGTTGTTACTGGTAATCCAACCCTTTACATTTTCCTCTGTTGTGTTTATTAGGGGTACCAAGCACCAAATTACTCTTCTTCTTCTTCTTCTTCTTCTTCTGGCACTCTGATTAGGAAGGGTTTCAGGAAAACTGTGAACAAATTTAGGCCTAATTTGGATGTTCCAGATTGGTCATTTGAACAAAAGAAATAACCAGAGACTCTTTACACATACTTCAGACTGATTCTGTATTGTATGGACTATTAAACTCTTCTGGACATCTTTGCCAGATCCAGCACCACTGCCCTGAATGTTTCCCCCTATGATGCTGTGGCTGTATTTCCCCATGATTGTATTGTTTGTTATAGCTGTTACTGTAAGTCAGACTACTATAATTATACAAATCTATTGATCATTGGCAACACTTTGCATTCAGTTCCCTTTAACTAATATCATTTAATTACTGCATTATTTCACATTAGCAAACCATGAACCTCAGCATTAAATAAGCAATATTGCCAGAGCAAGGTTGCGGAATATCTGCAGGGCTTTGATTTGGACGAAGCCACAGGCTGAGGTCAGCAGGTAATCATAGTAAGTGACACATAGTAAGACTCACAAGTAAGTGACACTTCTGACACAATATGACTAAATATTTTGCTTATTTTTGCACCATCAACGAAAATAGTTCCTATCTGCATAGACTGCTGGATGTTGCCATGTAATACAGAAAAACCCCATACTAAGTGTAATAACAGATTCAGTGTAGCAAACTATTGCTAAAAATAGCAATTTTAGCAACAGTAAAATACATCAGTGCTGTTATATTAAATATCTTAATACCTGTATACTAAATGTCAATAGCAGTAACAGCAACTGCAACAGCAATACCGCCTTAATGCCCATTTATTTATCAAGTTCTTTCCTCCTACGGTCAGAGATTTCCACCACTGTCTGTGCTCAAACACACGCATCATAAGTCAAACTACAAATCACTCTTGGATCTCTTTGCAGAGAAGTTATTCATTCCTGTGATTGCGTCTGTGATTGTGTGGCTCACAGAGTCTGGGTGCTTGGTCCCTGACAATGCTGCTTGTAGCTTTAATTCCATTTCTTATTCTAAAAGAACATAAAGAGCTAAGTTCAGTGCTTCTGTACTGGTTTTATAAATCATTGATGGCTACTGGTGTTTATGATCAACATTAGTTTGATAAGAGAGGTATGAAGGTTATATTTATTATCTTGACCTGCCTGAGGAGAGGACACACTAACTAGTTGTTACTGGTAATCCAACCCTAAACATTTTCCTTTGTTGTGTTTATTAGGGGTTCAAGGCACCAAATTACTATTTTACCTCTTCTTCTTCTTCTTCTTTTCTTGCTATGAAGTCTATGTCAGCTCATATAACTGTCTGGTAAAAATTTGGCACAGTAACTATGAAGGGTTAGGCATAACTTTTGAACTGTGTCCCAAAATGTGAAAGGGCATTCCCTGGGTTGAGACCCAGAACCCTATGATAATCATTTCTGCCTACGTACATTTTCTGCCATCTTGGATTTTGTCAAAAGCTGTTTTTTTTTTCACTACTCCTCCTACAAAACATCTGGCACACATCTTCAGATCAACCTGAACAAAAGCTATAAAAATAATTTTGAATACTCCAAAAGTTTTGCCCATAATGGGCCAATAAAAGTGACAGCAAAGCCACCAAACAGGAATTGTAGTTATATCTCAGCAAAGAAATTCATTTGTTATGATAAAAAAAAGTGCTTATGTACTACAAGTTGATAAATGATTGATAGCTACTGGTGTTTATGATCAACAATAGTTTGATAAGAGGGCTATGAAGGTTATTCATCATCTTTACCTGTCTGATGAGAGGCCACTCTATCTAATTGTTATTACAGTTCTTGTAAAAAAACATATTGGAACTCTGAGCTCCTAGGTTGAGTACTATTAAATATTACTTGAAACAAACTTATCCATTGCATCTTTATATCAGACACTATCTATAGATAATGATTACACCAACATTACCTTAGTTCATGGACTACTCTGTGTTGTAAATCTATAACGCATATAACATTATTCTTTTGTGTTCTAATCCACACAGACTCCAGTTAATCTAAAATGTAGTAATTAAGTGGTCAACCATCACAACTTTGCTCACACCAAATCAAAATATAATAATCATTATGTAGCGTTTGAATAAGAATTTTCTCCAAATCATGATGAAAAATGTAACGTGCTAATAATTTCCAGGGAAGGGAGTGTGGAATAGTGCTTCTGAAAAGCTATTAAATGACATCTCAATAGCTTTCCAGTTAACTGTGTTTTATTAAATTGCATTAGATCATTTCTAAATCAACACTTGGCAGCCAATCAGAGTTCCATACAGAGCTCCCTATTGAAAGTTGATGAGCTGATTTAGCAGTAATCACTGTTTGGCTCTTCTCGTCTCACTCAGGCCTCAATAATGACTGGCAGCACTGTGAGTTTGGGAGTAGAGAGCACCAAGTCTCAGAGCGAAACAGGCAGCCAGGCCAACATTAGCCCTCTTAGAAAGAGCTCACAACTTCGCAATGAGGCCAAGAGCAAGAGCACGCTACGCATGTCGGAGAGGACCTGGGAATCACGGAGGATCAAGGAAGAGATGCAAGAGATCCTGTCTCCCACTCCGTTAGAGCTGCACAAGGTCAGCATATACCACACAAGCTTCATACAGCAACTTAGACTAATGAATAAGCATCTAAATGTAGTTGAATATATGATTAACAATGAACAGATAATGTGTTTTAAACAAGTACATATACAAACAGTACATACATACAGTATGCTATTCCTTTAGAGCAGTAATTCATTCATCTTTAGTAACTGCCTCATTCATCTAAATGAGTCACTATGGTTTAAATGTGGCTATGGGATTTCTTTATATATTTGGAAATGGAAGGAAGGAAGGGTTTAGGAGGAAGGAAGGAGGGGAGGGGAGGGGAGGGGGAGGAAGGAAGGAGGGGAGGGGAGGGGGAGGAAGGAAGGAGGGGAGGGGAGGGGGAGGAAGGAAGGAAGGAAGTGAGAAAGGGTTGGTTTAGGAGGAAGGAAGGAGGGGAGGGGGAGGAAGGAAGGAGGGGAGGGGGAGGAAGGAAGGAGGGGAGGGGGAGGAAGGAAGGAAGGGAGAGGGAGGAAGGAATAGAAGAAGGGGGCATGGAGTTGCAAAGGGAGGGAGGGAGTTAGGAAGGAAGGAAGGAAGGAAGGAAGGAAGGAAGGAAGGAAGGAATTGACAAAGAGAGGCAGAAAGGAAGTCGACAGACACACATATGGATGTTGGAAGCACTAAACAGATTAAGTTATTGCTGAGATAGAGAACTTGTGATTATGTGAAACCAGAACCCCAAAACAGTTGTTCATTTTGTACTGTTGCACATGGATCTAAAATTCATTCAATTGACCTTTCTCAGGTGACAGTGATTAAGGATCCAGAAAGAGATGATTTTGGCTTCAGTGTGTCAGATGGTTTCTTGGAGAAAGGTGTCTATGTAAACATGATCCGGCCCGAGGGTCCAGCAGACCGTTCAGGACTCAGGCCGTATGACAGGATTCTCCAGGTGATCACACGTTCTTCATATCTCTGCTTCCCTCAGCTGCATGTCTGTTCTTTGTGCACAACTCACATAGTTTATTGTATGTTCTTTGATTCTTAGCCATTTGTAGAAAGAATAAAGACAGGGATGTGTCCTGAGAGCCTGGGGTGGTACTGGCTCCCACTGAAATTTGGTTTGCCTCTAATAGGAAACAGTATGTCAGATGTGGACATGGAAATATTCTGTTTGAATAAGACAAGCAGCACAAAGCTTTGAACCTGCACTATGCTGTACTACCACAGCAAATCTGATTTACAGACAAATCTCAAATACGATTGGTTTGAAATTCAATATGTTTAAAGTACAAATTTGATTCATTTTCTATAACGGTGCCTCAGACAATGCACATAATCTGTTTAGGAGAAGTTTTCTGTGAGGAGATGTTTAGTAATATGGAAGGACACTCGATTGTCAGTTCCTTGTAAAAGTGGTAAAGCTGTAAAGTTTCCTGACATAGGAAAGTCTTTAGTAGGGTGGGCTTTGCAGTTGCTCCGAAAAAGAAAAGCTCCAGTTTTACCTTATTAACATACAAAGATTTAAAGGGAGAGAAAAAGAGAGGTTGTTGAGGGAACAACAGTTTCTAGTGACTATAATGTACACTGGAGATAAAAAAGTCTACACATCTCTGCTAAAGTTGCAGCTTTTTGTGATACTGAAGTCCCAGAAAAATCAAAATGGATGATTTTAATGCCTTTTATTATGAATATTTTAGCCTTAAAGTTATCTACAATATAGTGTGAAGATATACAAATTTCAAAATGTACAGTCTCACTCTAGCAATACGGAGCCACAATTTTGATGGCATCATTCTTCACTACAGCTTATCATTAGATTTTCTATCCAGTCATATGCTCTCTAGAATCTAAAGTGTCCCACCCACAACATTATAAAAAATTACCACTGAAGTTTCTGTTGTTGAATGAGAGAAATGGGTCGTAAATGTGTCTTTGTTTTATTCAGTTTTTCATTTGGAAGTCGAAGAATAAAATGGCTTGAATTGATTCATTTTGAAAATCTTTGGGATGTCCGACGGCACAAGTAAATATTTTACGTGACAATTATTATATCTAGTTATAGCTCGGGCTCTTGTCCATTATATTAACTGTCAAGTAAAGCTTACCCCGTGCTGTGAGGTGAACTAAACACTATTGGCTCTTTAAAAAGTTCGGAGGATCTATTTCATGTGCCTCACACTGACTTCCTGTTTCAGTGGTAATTACTTCAACACATCAAATAACAATGCACTTTTCAAGGCACTTAACAACGACTTTACAATCTAATCAAATTTTTTACAATCTAATTTTTAATGTGATATAGCAACAAACAAAAGTCAAGTGCAATACAGTAATAAACGCTTTAGGGAAAAAGGCAAGAAGAATGTGTACACTTATTTACTAATACTTTGTTAATGTACATTTTCCCGTGTAATTTAGCATTCAGTGTTTTTTGAATACGAGTCTACCAATTTAGCACATCATGATTTGTTCATTTTATTCCACTCTTCCTTAAAAATGCTCCAAATCTTACGAATTTCAAGGGGATCTCCTGTGCACAGCCTTCTTCAAATTAATCCACAAGTCATCCTTTTGACACATATACACCGATCAGGCTTTTACTACAGTGTCTGTTTATAGAATTAAATGACATACTGTGTAATCTTCATAATGTCATATATACACTGATCAGTCATAACAATATGAGCAGTGACAGGTGAAGTGAATAACACTGATGATCACCTCATCATGGCACCTGTTAGTGGGTGGGATATATTAGGCAGCAAGTGAACATTTTGTCCTCAAAGTTGATGTGTTAGAAGCAGGAAAAATGGGCAAGCGTAAGGATTTGAGCGAGTTTGACAAGGGCCAAATTGTGATGGCTAGATGACTGGATCAGAGCATCTCCAAAACTGCAGCTCTTGTGGGGTGTCTGCAGTATCTATCAAAAGTATCCTTCAATTCCTGTAAGTCTTATAAGTCCTGTAAGTATCTTCAAGTCCTGTAAGTTGCGAAGTGGTCTAACGTCTTGGTGCCAGATACCACAGCACACTTTCAGGGATCTAGTGGAGTCCATGCCACGATGGGTCAGGGCTGTTTTGGCAGCAAAAGGGGAACCAACACAATATTAGGCAGGTGGTCATAATGTTATGCCTGATCAGTGTATGTGGGTTGTTACTAGGTTTTTTAGAGATTGGGTCAAAATGTCTTTGTTTTCAGCTTTTTGATTGATTGATTGATTGATTGATTGATTGATTGATTGATTGATTGATTGATAGATACTTTATTGATCTTGAAGGAAATTCCAGATATCCAGCAGCAGTAGAGACAGTAACACAAAGACAAGTTATAGATTGCACACTGTATATCATACATATAGTCAGTATACACAGGGTAATGTGATAACATTTTTATCACCATTTTAACAAAGGTCTGCATGTTTTGGGCCAAAATGTTATATTGAAGTATGCGTGATTTTTCTTATCTTGATTAGATCTCCAATTACAGCTGGGAAAGAGCAGCCCCATAGCATGATGCTGCCACCACCATGCTTCACCATGAGTATGGTGTTCTTTTGGTGATAAGCTGTTGTTTTTGCACTCAACATACAGTATCTTTCAGAATAATGCCTTAAAATTTCTACTTTGGTTTCGTCCGACCATAACACATTTGTATTGGCAAAATCTAGGTGGGATTAAACAGTTTTTAGCAATGCTATGCAATAAGTGAAATAACTGCTGTGATACAGTATATATAATTATTGTTGCATTCCCAGGTCAATCATGTGAGAACACGAGATTTTGACTGCTGCTTGGCCGTGCCTCTTATCACAGAAGCTGGAGATAAACTGGAGCTGGTTATTAGCAGAAATCCATTAACTCAACCCGGTGTTGGTCAACCCCTCGACTACCATTCACTCTCAGCTCCTTTGACTCATAGCCGAGAGCACAGCAACAGCACCATGGACCTGTGACAACACACTAACCTGGCAATTACATCCTGAAAAAAATTCTCCCGGAACTGCTCTACATGCCATTCAACACAATCAGAATCTTGAACCATATGTTCAACAGATGTGACAGTTTTGGATTTCGGTTTTCAGTAAAACATAAGCAATGATCTGTGCTGAATGAAGTGTGAATGAGCTACTAGACCTTGTCCAACACTTACAATGTCTTCTTGTTTGCACCGAAAACAAAGAGCTGCTTCTTGTCCAGCGGCATAAAAAAATTAATGATCCTGGAGAAAGGTCAAACTTTACACCACTGTGTATAGTGTACACATTTGTTGTCTTTTCATGATGGCCATCATACTTTAGAAAATGCCCTTCATAAAGTTTTCATTAAACACTGTATTTTTCCCTTATCAAGCCAATGGTTGAGTAAGTGTGGGCTGTTTGCTTAAGCAAGATTGAAAATATGTTTGGCATTGACAGACCAAGTACCGCCCTAGAATTGGCCCTGTCACATGTCTCTCTCTCTATCTCTCTCTCTCTCTCTCTCTCTCTCTCTCTCTCTCTCTCTCTCTCTCTCTCTCTCTCTCTCTCTCTCTCTGTGTGTCCCTCACTCATTTCCAGTCAATCTTTCTTGCCCACTCATACCCTGACTAAAGAGTGGACAAAAACAATGCACAAGAGGATTCCTTCTGCAGTATTCTTGGTAATTGAAACCTAAAAAAGCGCTGTTTGATTTCTGAACAAAACTCTGACATGATATACTATTCTTTATTTGGCAGAGGCGGTACAACCGTTTGGATTTGTTTGTACAAGAAGACAAATTCATTTCTCACATCTCCAACCTTACACACCTCTTCAAGCACTGATGTGAAGAAATAGAAACAAGCCTTTTATACTAGTCACAAAATTATGTAATCAGGACAAACACACTCTCTCTCCCCACACACACACACACACACACACACACACACACACACACATGCCAGTCCATGCCAGTGTTTGCACTTAGATTTGATACTGGGAATGACTTATGCTCATGCAGTTTAAACCTTTCCACATTTTCCAGTGTTACATCCTGGAATTAAAATGGATTTAATTGCAATTTTTAAAATTTGTAATTGTTATCATTTATTTGATAAAGATGCCGTATCATTTTAATTTGTTTAAAAAACGTTTTATCTGACTACATATGACAATATGATGCAACTCAAGTGGTGTTACTCAGCTGATCTAGATACACAACTGATGTTGTATATCTAGATCCTGAGTTTATTTTAACTTAATTTATTGATTTATTTTTGCCCATTCTCCTTAGCAAATTTGCAGGTTTTCTCTTCTAGGGTTGCCATGTATTTGGCTCCATCCATCCTACCCTCAACTCTGTCCAGTTCCCAGTTCCTACTTATAAAAAACATCCTGAATATAAGACACTACCACCACCGTGCTTCAACTGTGAAAATGTTTTTCTCACAGTGAGGAGCATTGTTGGGATTCTATTATACATAGAACTTTGTGCCAAGACCAAGTTCAATTTAGCTTTCCAAATTCTTTTAGTCTCCAACATTTTATAGGCTTCAGTGTTCTTCCCAAAAGCCCAGCTTTGTAAACTGTTCTGCAGATAGATGTCTTGTGAACAGCTTCTACCATCTTAGCTGTAGCTTCTAGCAATCTTCATCTCCTGGAGGGATCTTTTGTCCCTTGTTTAGTTCTCTGACTAATGATGTCTTTACATGGTCACTGATCAAACACTGATTGAATATTTCCTTGGACTTCATGATGCTTTTTACTGTGGGGCCTTCTGGGAAAATATAGGTAATAGTCTTGAGATCCCGTGATGTAACTTGCACAGATATGGACCCCATTTAAATAATTCTATGATATCTGATGACGATCGGTTGTACCAGAATTAATTTAAGGATTTTCCAGCAACAATACTAATGAATCCTGATGCAATTTGACATTTTTATTTGTTAATAATTTTGCAGGCTATATATGTTTTTCTGCCTTTAATATTTGGAGCTATTTTATGTAGATTTATGGAATACAATTCCATATAAATACATTTCAATTTCAGGTTGTAAGATTAGAAAATGTGGAAAAGTTAAAGGGGTTGGGGTTACATACAGAGCTCTGTAACTTTAACAATGCAACTTCACCCTTCACCATGTGTGTTCAGGACTCAAGGGCACATTTCTTCCTTTCACAATGGGCTTTGTAGGCAAGCCATGCTGTAACTGCTGAAGCTTGCCAAATATCTCAGACATTTTGTTCAAGTTATTTTCATCTCACCTTCCTGAAAAGGTCTCATAAATCTGCGTGTAGCCAAGCCACATTTGGAAAGCTCAAACCTTTGTGTTTATCCTGATTTGAAGTCTGCTTTTTTCAGCATGCATTTATAAGAGTCAGACACCAAGTGGTCTGGTGTAGACTAGGAATTGGCAGCTAGCGCATTAAAAAAAATCATTTCCATTCCATACAACAACCTCCACTTTAAAAAAAAAAAAAAAAAAAGATTACACAAATTATCTACTGAATTTGCAAAATGCAGCAACATCTGATTTTCGGGCAAAGCTTTCAGATTGTTTATTTGACCTTAAAATCATGCCATCCTTTATATAGACTGACTCTAGAATCATTCCTGCTGCCATAATAGTTTATTTTCTGAGTATTTAGTGGAATTATTTCCTGCCTTCTTTGCAGTCCTAATGACTGTGCTGGAAAGCACAAGCGTGATCTATTTCTAATAAAAACAGAAAGCACTCATTGTTCTCAGAGACTCTGGTGAATTCATGCTGGAACAATCCAAGGCTCTGTTCACAACTGTCCCACCCGATGTCACTCCTTCATTCAGTCTTATAAAACTATTGACAATGGGTGAGGTTTCAGCTACAGATTTTTCACATAGAAAAAGTAAAATATTAAAATGTCTGCTTTTACTAAGGCTTAGACCAGTGTTCAGGCCTGGGACATCATTTGTACCTTCTCTCTCTTTGACAGTGTTTCATGTAAGTATTAAGTGTGATGTTTTCACAAACCCTTAAAAAAAAATCACAAGAAATTTTTATACATGCAATATTCAAGCCCCCAAGGTAGGCTTTGAGAATTTTACAAAAGCTTTAAAAAGCTCTAATCATGTTCATCCCTATGCATTTTTGGATTATGAATTAATGTATGCATTGATATTGTGTATTTTTAAAGTGTGTAATATTTAAAGTTCTATTCTCTGTATAGTATTTTTATATGACCCACTCTCCCATCATTCCCCTGAGTGCAGTTCCAAGCACAATGGTTAAAGAGAATTGTAACTTGGGTTTATTTTGTTTTGGCTGAAAACATATGATGAAATTCATAGTCAAAGACTGTGCTGGTGACAACATTTTATAATGAAAAACATTAATAAAAAAGGAAAAAGGAGTCACAATTGTGTCCGTCACTGGTTATACTAATTTATGTACAGCATATAGTATGCCTGTTTACAGAAATAAAGATGTAGCTTAACCATTTTTATCAATACACTGATGTTCCACTCGGTCGCTGGAGTGGAAATGAACATTCTGGAAATCGACATTTTGCCATCTCATCTATTTTGCCATATAAACAAAATGAATTATTTTATCGCCACAATAACATACGCCATTCTCAACAATCAATTAGCCTGCACATGCCTTTAGCAGTGCCCCATGATTTTAATGAAATATGTGAGAAAAATATCAAACTTGCAAAAAAAGTCTCTCTGTGAATGTTCATGGTCAAAATTTCTCGCTAGCTACTGGTTTACCAGTCCATTTTTCTACAGGTTGAATGTTATATGAAAAATTGCAGACATCTCCAAGGGCTCTGGTTTGCATCATTTGCAGATCATTATCATGCTGTTTGCTTTGAAGCATTTAAAACTGAAGACACCTGTTAAATTGGGCTACTCATGTTCCTTCACTGTCTCAGACATTGCTGCTGCTGACTAAGCAGTTGGCGCCTTAAGTGTAGATATTCAGAAGAAAACTGTAATATTTGAATTTCTTTTATTTTGAAGTCTTTAGTATTTTACTATGGAACAGTGATTAAATATTGGGTATGACAACGTTATTTATTTATTTATTAAAATAAAATAAATAAATAAATAAAACAATAAAGGGAGTATGATTTAATTATATTCAGAAAGTTTGATTAAGTACATAGTGAGCCATGTACTAAAGTACTGGAATGAGAGTACATGGTGTTTGTTACTTTCCATTTCTACTAATAAGTAAGAGAATGCTGTGTACATCTGTTCTGGGAAGTTATATCCCTTTTTGATTAAAAGTTATACTATAGACCCTAAGTATAGTATAGTAGATATCTAGTTAATATCCCTCTTTCATTAATATTTAATTAACCCAGCAGTTAATTAACAGCAACAACAACAAAAAACTAATGGGTCCTGTCTGTAATGCTGCAACATTTCTCTCCTCTCATAGTTCTGTGTGTGTATATGGTATTCCAACTAGCACAAAGGTTATCTTGTGGATCTTGTGCCGTATTTATGCAACTCGCCTGTTTAAACTTCAGTCACTTTGGGTAGGTTTATAGTAACATGACACTGACAGTTGTGTGATAACAGTAGTCAGGCAGCATTTTCCATTCTGTATTCCTGATTGTGGCTTTTGTCCAGCACCTGCGGAAACAAATCTGTACTGTTCGAGGATCAGGCTTAATTTAGGACCGACTGATTCCATAGATGTCAACACTCACTTCCTCATATGTGACGTATATGAGAAAGTGCAACCAGTTGATACCACCAGATCACATTTTAAATGAGTTTTAACTACTCCCTAGATAGCAGATGATTCCAGGCCAAATATGGTTTGAGTTAAGGAACATAACCACCACTTGTGGCAGCAGCAAATGAACTGTTAACCAAAAAGGGCCTAACTATATGCTTTATTTATTTATTTATTTATTTATTTATTTATTTATTTGTCTGTCTGTCTGTCTGTCTATTTGTTTGTTACATTTTTTTTTATAAAATAAAATATTTTATTTTATTGTATTCCATGTCATTGCATTTCATTGCATTGCAAAGTCTGGACCACAAATGGTCCAAATACACATAACTATATTTAATGTGTGTTCAGTGTTGCATTATTTGGTTGAAAAATTCAGATCCGGTGAGTTCCTTGCCATCGTTCTTCAGTGGTTTGATGGCGAGATAAAATTACCTGGGTTGATAATGCTGCTTCACTCATTTTGCTCTATGTATCACTGTATATAAGACTGGTACATAATGCTGAATAATGTTCAAGAGCTGTATAATGGGTGCTTGAAATGTATTTCTTCTTGTTTTTATGTACTGTTGTTTTGCTTCTGGGTGTCTATTAAATCTATGTTTATGCCATCTTTCATTCATCTTGAGGTGGACTGCGAAGCCTATGGGTGCAAATTAATCTTAGGCTTAAATAAACTCTCAAATCCCATACTAGTGTGCTGAATAGTATGTCACATTGCTACACAATAGTAAGTTACCTTCATTTGTTAGACAACTATTTATAATAATAGAATCAAGCCTGTGATTATAGCCTATTGTTTACATCCAAGGGTTAGGGTTAGGGTAACCTTAACCCTAAGCCTAACCCTATTCAAATAAGTCTTTATTTCAACACTAATTTTCACTAATTTCCCATACTTCACAAGAAAAGGCACAATATATAAGGCTGGAGGTATGGAACATCGCCTGTAATTTTCCCAGACTTTCATTTTTGGTGAACTTTTGCCCACTGTAGATTCAGATTCTAGTTCTTGGCTATTAGGACCCACATTGTAACCCGATGTGGTCTCCTGCTGTTGGCGCCTCTCTGTCTCGAGTGTCAGCATGTTATACATTCTGAGCTTGTGTTTACATTCATATGTATTGTATCTGGCAAGCACACTTATTCAGAGCAACTTGAATTTATCGTATTCATACAGCCGAGCACTTGAGGCTTAAGGGCCATGATTTAGGGCTCAGAAGTGACATCTTGACAGGGATCTTCCTCTAGGTTCTTTATAATCACTATTTCCACTATTTCACTATAACCACTGAGCTAGCACTGAGATGCCTTTCTGCTGACCACAGTTGCAAAGAGTGACTATTAGAACTAACGATCATTTCGAGCTAATTCCCTATATATGAGTATACCAATAAGTTCAGTGCATTTCAATGGCTTCACGAGTCACCCAATCTAAATCCAAGAGAGCACATCTTGGATGTGGTAGAGCATGAGCCATCAGCTGTAGCAGTTATGAATCTAAAAGGAATTTTTTAAACACGTCCATGCTATTATGGCTGTGCTAAGTAAATATTAGTTAATATGATAAAAGTTAATATGAATTGACTACATTTAGGTTCTGGACAGCAGTGTGTTAGATTTATGTAATCACTCTGATATATGTCAAATCTGTCAACTCTATATCCCAGAATGCACCACGGCCTTTCAGCATGGCCACCAAACTACAATGCGCAGCTCCACACACCACCATCACGTTCACAGTTCTAATTACACACTCATGTTGTCAATTACACACTCACAGCTTCTTTGCAAAGTAACCGTTACTGAGCCTTTTGTTTACGAAGCGATGTTCTGTTTTTTGCTACAATATCCTTTGTTTGCAAAATTGCCTAACATTGTCTGTTTTTGACCTCAAGATTACCTAATGTTTTTACACTGCCATCCGTGTAAGACTCTCCATTGTGGCAGCAATATACAAATTTGAGCTGTTTGGCAAGGAGTGGACAAACAAGTGCAAAAATGTACTATGCCCCTAATGTAGTGAGGGGGAAAAAAGGTTATGTATCAATAAAGGCTGATCGATTTTATCTGTCAAACAAGGAGCAAACCCTAAAGTAAAATAACCCAACTCTTGTATCAAAGACCTTTGGTAAAAGAGCAAGGTCTTGAATTTCACAGATCATAACAAGATTATCCTGAAGCTCAGTAGAAATCTCATTACAATCGGATAAGATCCCATGTAGCGGGCGTGCCTGGACAGGTGCTACCATAAAATGCATCAATCTTCTTCATATTAATTTTATGCTTGCTGCTAGGTTTCTCATTTAAAACCACAATCATGTATCTTTATCTGAAAACATTTTTTACCACAAAATATTAAAACAGACCACACACAGTTTTCCAAGGAATACTGCAAAAAAAATGCCACTGTATCTCATTAATTTTCTTGTGATAAGAAAATGGCAGCATTTAACAAATATAGGTTAGCAAGTACTTGGAGCTACTCCCCAACACTGTAATGCAAGTCTTTTGTAGATATAAACATATTTTTCAAATTATTTTAGTACCATCATTGTGAAATGTTTGCACCAAATTCATTCTTAAAACATATTCTTATGTGCGTGCATACGTCAATGGCATGAATAACATCTGATATCTTTGGGTCGTTGAGCTTCTTGTGCTATAAAGGAACATATTTTTCAAATCTCTTTTATTTCACTCTTTTTTTCTTTTTTTTTTTACACTTTTACATCTACAGTTGGATTGTCAGGCATTGGAACCCAGCCTCTGAGGGGTTAACTCTAACCACTGGTCTCAATCATGGTTAAAATATGAGGGTTGTCTGGCATAAAACCTGTGCCAAATCAAAATATGTGAATCGAATGGTCCTCTGTAGCGACCCCAAACAGGGAGCAACCAAAACACAACAGCAACTGCAACTACAACTATAACATGCATGGTCAGCGATTAAGCATGCTAACTAATAAAGAGATATGCAAAGAGATATGGCTGGTTTTATCTACATACAAAGTGAACACTTACAGAAAAATCTAGAAAAATTACATATACCTTATTCTCCCTCATAAGACTTTTCTTTAAAGCTATGAGATGAGGTGCTCTTAATTTTGCAAACACACACACACACACACACACACACACACACACACACACACACACACACACACATATATATACATATATATATATATATATATATATAAGATTCTGGAGTGAATTAGATGAGGTGATGGAGAGTATCCCCACGGGTGAGAGAGTGGTGATAGGAGCGGATTTTAATGGACATGTTGGTGAGGGGAACACAGGTGATGAGGAGGTGATGGGCAAGTTTGGAGTTAAGGAAAGGAACCTTGAAGGACAGATGGTAGTGGACTTTGCTAAGAGGATGGACATGGGTGTGGTTAACACTTATTTTCAGAAGAGGGAGGAGCATAGAGTGACTTACAAGAGTGGAGGTAGGAGCACACAGGTAGACTACATCCTATGTAGAAGAGGCAATCTGAAAGAGATTAGTGACTGTAAAGTGGTAGTGGGAGAGAGTGTAGCCAGACAGCATAGGATGGTGGTGTGTAGGATGACTCTGATGGTCTGTAAGAAGAAGAGGTCAGAGATAGAGAAGAAAACCAAGTGGTGGAAGCTGAAAAAGGAGGAATGTTGTGAGGAATTTAGACAGAAGTTGAGGCAGGCTCTGGCTGGTCAGGTAGTGCTGCCAGATGACTGGGAAACTACAGCAGAAGTGATCAGGGAGACAGGGAGAAAGGTGCTGGGTGTGTCATCTGGAAGGAGGAAAGAAGATAAGGAGACTTGGTGGTGGAATGAGGAAGTTCAGGATAGTATCCAGAGGAAGAGGCTAGCCAAGAAGAAGTGGGACATGGACAGGACTGAAGAGAATAGACAGGAATACAAGGAGTTACAGCGCAGAGTGAAGAGGGAGGTGTCTAAGGCCAAGCAGAAGGCATATGACGAGTTGTACACTAGGTTAGACACTAGAGAAGGAGAGAAGGACTTGTACAGGTTAGCTAGGCAGAGGGATCGAGATGGGAAGGATGTGCAGCAAGTTAGAGTTATTAAGGATAGAGATGGAAGGGTGCTCACAAGTGAGGAGAGTGTACAGAGGAGATGGAAGGAATACTTTGAGGAGCTGATGAATGAGGAAAATGAGAGGGAAAAAAGAGTAGAAGGGGTGAACTCTGTGGAACAGAAAGTAGATAAGATTGGAAAGGATGAAGTCAGGAAGGCTTTGAAGAGGATGAAAAGTGGGAAGGCAGTTGGTCCTGATGACATCCCGGTGGAGGTCTGGAAGTGTTTGGGAGAGGCAGCAGTGGAATTTTTAGCTAGTTTGTTCAACAGGGTTTTAGAGAGTGAGAGGATGCCTGAGGAATGGAGAAGAAGTGTGTTAGTGCCGATCTTTAAGAATAAGGGTGACGTGCAGAGTTGCAGTAACTATAGGGGGATAAAGTTGATAAGCCATACAATGAAGGTATGGGAAAGAGTAGTGGAAGCTAGGTTAAGGAAGGTTGTGGAAATTTGTGAGCAGCAGTATGGCTTCATTCCCAGAAAGAGCACAACAGATGCAATTTTTGCTCTGAGGATTTTGATGGAGAAGTATAGGGATGGTCAGAAGGAGTTGCACTGTGTGTTTGTAGACTTGGAGAAAGCGTATGACAGGGTGCCAAGAGAAGAGCTGTGGTACTGTATGAGGAAGTCAGGAGTAGCAGAGAAGTATGTCAGAGTGGTGCAGGACATGTATGAGAGGAGCAGGACAGTGGTGAGGTGTGCTGTAGGTCAGACAGAGGAGTTCAATGTGGAGGTGGGACTGCATCAGGGATCGGCTCTGAGCCCCTTCCTGTTTGCTATAGTGATGGACCAGTTGTCAGAGGAGGTCAGACAGGAGTCTCCTTGGACAATGATGTTTGCAGATGACATTGTGATCTGTAGTGAGAGCAGGGAGCAGGTGGAGGAAAACCTGGAGAGGTGGAGGTTTGCGCTGGAGAGAAGAGGGATGAAAGTCAGTCGTAGTAAGACTGAGTACATGTGTGTGAATGAAAGGGAGGGAAGTGGAACAGTAAGGTTACAGGGTGAAGAGGTGAAGAAGGTACAGGAGTTTAAGTACTTGGGGTCAACAGTCCAGAGTAATGGAGAGTGTGGGAAAGAGGTAAAGAAGCGAGTGCAGGCAGGTTGGAATGGGTGGAGAAAGGTGTCGGGAGTTCTGTGTGATCAGAAAATATCAGCGAGAATCAAGGGGAAGGTGTACAGGACAGTGGTGAGAGCGGCCATGCTGTATGGTTTAGAGACAGTGTCACTGAGGAAGAGACAGGAGTCAGAGCTAGAGGTAGCAGAGCTGAAGATGTTGAGGTTCTCTTTGGGAGTGACAAGATTGGACAGGATTAGGAACGAGTACATCAGAGGGACAGCTCATGTTGGACGTTTGGGGGACAAAGTTAGGGAGGCCAGATTAAGATGGTTTGGACATGTTCAGAGGAGGGAGAGTGAGTATATTGGTAGGAGAATGTTGGACATGAAGCTGCCAGGCAGGAGGCAAAGAGGAAGGCCAAAGAGGAGGTATATGGATGTAATTAATGAGGATATGAAGCTAGTGGGTGCAAGGGTTGAGGATGCAGAAGATAGGGATAGGTGGAGAGAGATGATTCGCTGTGGCGACCCCTGAAGGGAGAAGCCGAAAGAAGAAGAAGATATATATATATATATATATATATATATATATATATATATATATATATATATATATATATATATATATATATTTGAAGAGAGAATTTCAGTGAATGTGTGAGTGTCAAATATAGCTTGTTGCTGATTGGCCTGTTACTGTTAATGACCCCATAGGCTTTGGTAATTAAGATTTTAATGATTCAGCCCATTGGAGCACAAAATATCTGAGCTATCCCCATGGAGCAATTTCGTTGTTTCCAGGCATTCCCCATAAAGCTTCAGTTATGTCTCTATGAGTTTCATGAAATACCAACTTTTATATATATATATATATATATATATATATATATATATATATATATATATATATATATATATATATATATACCACCAAGCCACCATGCCTTGCATGCATTGTAGGTTGATTGGCATCTCTAAATTGTCCGTAGTGTGTGATTGCGTGAGTGAATGAGAGTGTGTGTGTGCCCTGCGATGGGTTGGCACTCCATCCAGGGTGTATCCTGCCTTGATGCCCAATGACGCCTGAGATAGGCACAGGCTCCCCGTGACCCGAGAATATATCGGATAAGCGGTAGACAATGAATGACTGAATATACAGTCAAGCCCGAAATTATTCATACCCCTGGCAAATTCTGACTTAAAGTTACTTTTATTCAACCAGCAAGTTTTCTTTTGACCGGAAATGACACAGGCGTCTCCCAGAAGATAATAAGACGAGGTACAAGAGGCATCATTGTGGAAAAAATTATTACTCATCTTTTATTTACATTTGAACAAAAAGTGGCATGTCCAAAATTATTCATACCCTTCTCAATAATCAATAGAAAAGCCTTTATTGGCTATTACAGCAATCAAACTTCCTATAATTGCTGACCAGCTTTTTGCATGTCTCCACTGGTATGTTTGCCCATTCATCTTTAGCGATGAGCTCCAACTCTTTCAGGTTGGAGGGTCTCCTTGCCATCACCCTGATCTTTAGCTCCCTCCACAGATTCTCAATTGGATTTAAGTCAGGACTCTGGCTGGGCCACTGCAAAACGTTAATGTTTTTGTCTGCTAACCATTTCTTCACCACTTTTGCTGTGTGTTTTGGGTCGTTGTCGTGCTGAAATGTCCACTGGTGCCCAAGGCCAAGTTTCTCTGCAGACTGCCTGATGTTGTTGTTGAGAATTGTGATGTATTGCTCCTTTTTCATGGTGCCGTTTACTGTGATTAGGTTCCCTGGTCCACCGGCTGAAAAACACCCCCAAAACATTAGGTTCCCACCACCATGTTTGACAGTGGGGATGGTGTTCTTAGGGTTGAAGGCCAAAGAACCTTCTCCTTTTTTATGCCAAATGAAGGCTACATCACTGTGGCCAAACAATTCAATTTTTGTTTCATCTAACCATAAAACAGAAGACCAGAAGTCTTCTTCTTTGTCCAGATGAGCATTTGCAAAGGCCAAGCGGGCTTTTGTGTCCCTTATCTAGAGAAGTGGTGTCCTCCTTGGTCTGTGCCCTGTGGAACCCAGCGGTGTGCAGTGTCCGTTAGACAAGTCTGCCTTGAAATGTTGCCACCAGCAGAGCCCAGATTCATCAGGATGGCCTTGGTGGTGATCCTTGGATTCTTTTTTACCTCTCTCACTATCCTCCTGGCCAGCACAGGTGTCACTTTTGAGTGACAGATTTTTCACAGTGCGGAACGTCTTGTATTTTTTAATAATACTTTGCACTGTAGCCACTGGAACTTCAAAACATTTAGATATGGTCTTATAGCCCTTTCCTGGCTTGTGAGCAGCCACAATGCACAGCCGCAGGTCCTCAGTGAGCTCCTTTGTCTTAGCCATAACTGTCCACAAACCAACAGCAGAGAGCTTCTGTTTTTCACCTGTTGAGTTGATTAAAACAGCCGTTCCCAATGAATCAGGGAAATTAGGATGCTTTAGAACAGCTTGGACTATTTGGAATGGTATAGAATGTTGGATTTTCCCATAGACTGTGACAGTTTGCAAAGGGTATGAAAATTTAAATTTTTTTGTAAATAAAAGCTGAGAAAACCTGTGTCATTTCCAGTCAAAAAAAAACTTGAATAAAATTGAATAAAAGTAACTTTAAGTCAGAATTTGCCAGGGGTATGAATAATTTCAGGCTTGACTGTATATATAATCGGGCGGGCCTGTGTAGAAGAGCTGCTAAAGTTTAGAATCACAGAAATCACTACATCACCACTGTCGACATTCAAACAGTCCCACACTCTAACACACCTATTTCCCTAATTTGCATATTACACAAATACATTTTAAACAAATGAATTTCAGTCAGAATGATTTCAGCTTTGTTTTATTTTTTTTTGTGATTACAGCTCATCAACATGTTATTAGATCGTTGTTTGTCAAACTTTGTTAGCGAAATATAGTTTCCTTTGTATGGATTATTAAACAAAAGAAAACAACTTAAAAAAGGATGAGAAATATATTGTTCATAGGTGCAAAAACAAAAAAAATAAAACAGTGAATAAGATTTGAGATTAAATCAGTAAATTGTATATAAATACAGTGTATGAACTGATCTGGATGTACCTCCTTCAAAGGCAGAGAGCTAAACTTTTCTACATAACATCAAAAACTATCCATCCAAACCATCCACAAATCTTTCCAATGTTATAGAGATTTTAAAAAAATTGTTGTGTGGAAAAATTACAAATACAGTCAAATTCGTTGTGCATAGTTGACAGATTTGGGATAACAGTCTTTTCTTTTAATAATATAGGATTTCATATTAGTCAATTCTTTTTACATATTATACAAGTATGAAATTTAAAGACATAACATAAAGACATAACATAAAATCTGAACTTTGATCATTGCAAACCAAATCTTTATTTTTGTCTGTATTATTTTATTTCTTTGTTTGGACTGTAGACTTTCGATTGCATTATATAGTAAAACACTGTATATATTTGTAATAGTAATCCTAAACTGTGTATTACAAGACTCTGAGGAAAAAATAAGCACTGTATGATCATCTGTTACGATACATAAAAGAGAAAACATTATTAAAGCCAATCCTCCTGCAATCACTGAAGTCTCGTAAACAGTGAAGCCAACAACGATTGCTATGTTGATTATTTGAGGCAAGCCAGTGAAGCTTATTCTGAGAAACAGAAGATTTTAGCCTATGAGAATCAGCTATGTACAATATGCTGCTGGAATCCTACTACCACAGTGCTTTATTAGGGAATGAAAATGGTGGTGGTGTATCTGTAAAACATTTACAGAGTAACGAATAAAACGCTTCTTGCAAATAATCAGAGAGAGGTTTATCTTGGGACAGTTACTGTTACCACCAGAAAATGGATTACTTTCCTATATCAGCAGATTCTGAAAAGTATTTTTTTTTTAAGAGTAATTTGCCAATTATTCTTTTTTTTTTGCTGTTGTTTTCATTTAAAAAACATTTATCCATTTAGAGTTGTAATATTGTGGAATGTCCATAAAACGAGTTATTTCCTGTAATCACTTACATTATAACAGTTACAGTAAAAAATTTCCTTTATTCACTGTATGACACTGGAGACTCCTTCTGAAATTGTTAACCACAAAACTTCATCTTATCCGAAATGTTTTAAACCCATGTACGTACAGTAAACCTGGGCAAGTTGTTATTAGAGAAATGATAATGCAGGTCTGCTGGAAAGAGCGCTTTAATATAAACCTTGCAGCTGCACAATTGTCAGAGATGCTGTAATAGTAAATTAATTAACATCTTGTGATTAATCGGAATAGAGAATGCACCAGTACTAGACTAAGAGGGCTGGGTAAGACTAAAGGGCTGTTCTGCTAGACAACAGAAGGTTGTGTGTTTAAAATCTGAGGCATGTCCAAGCCTTTGAGCGAGTTATTAAACATTATACAGTCTTTACTACAAGTCTGGATTCTATTTGGCCTCAAATATATGAGTAAAAAGTCAAAAAACAAAATAGATATAGACTAATATTTTAGTCCAGAAGGGGTCACAATTTACCCCAATGTGCCTCAAATCAAATTTGAACAAACTATGGATACAAACACACACACACTTACTGTATTTTTAGCACAAGATTTGAAATTATTTATGCCTAAACCACAATGGGATGGTTATAATTTCCACGGCCTGATAATAAACAAAGCAGATATTTCCATCTCCACTGGGAATCTGACTCAATAATCACATGTGCCCTGAAAAAGAAACGATTCATCTTCTGCAAGTTAAGCTTGGGAAGTTTTGTAAATTTTTGCAAACTCTCCAGATTTCTCATCCCTTGGGTGCTATCAGTCGGTTTCAAATCAGATCACTACTACAGCAGAAGCTGGGGGGAAAAAACATGACAGGCCTTTTGTCCCAGTGCAACTCTGAGTGACCCCTGAAACAGTAAGGTCCTTGTGAACACAATGAAGATGCACATTTACACAATGTTCAGTTTTATCCGCGACAAATTTTCCATTACCTAACATGGCGCTTCTGGTTGTGTCCACACAAGTCACATTTTAAGAAGCCAGGCATATGTTAAAATACCCTGGTTTGGCAACAACATTGTTGTTGTTGGGTCACATTAAAGAGACACTATGTGGTATTGTGTCACTCCAAAGACTTCATGAACACAAAGGTAGGACTGAATAACTACATTCAAACAATCTGTATCATTGAAGTTCACCTCAGCAAAATGTTCAGCAAAAGCAGGAGGCTTTTTCATGTTTTTTCAAAAATAAATGTTTATTAAGAAATAAAAAAAAAAAAGGTTTTAGGTACTCCAAAATCTTTTAAATACATTTTTGCTTCCATGTTATCATCAAGAATTAAAAAAAAAAAAAAAAAAAAGAATTTTTCAGACGTTCTCATGGATTACACCGACACTTTGCCAAATCATGTAGGTGTAAAAGGTTTTGAGAAACCTGTCTCTCTTTCTGCATTAGGATCAGATCCTGAGACTAAACGGAATATTCCAGAGCCTTTTAAACAGAACTATGGTGTTTTTAGCTTTCTAATTAGAAACAACAGTTTTAACTATTCTCTATACTAATAAAACGCAATATCTAAGCCAACTTCTCTCACTTATTTTCTCAGTACAGTAAAAAGAGGATAAAGTGGATAAAGATTAGGTTTGAAAAAACAAAAAAATTAAACAGGAATATTCCATTAATCTCTGGACTGCGACCGATCTGGAAAGCTACTTGCACTAGATCTTATTATTTGATTTTCAATTAAGCCATTTTTCAAAAGCAACACTTAAGTGTTCATTCAGGGAAGGTCAAAAACTCTCCTTCACTTCTAACAACCCAATAAAGATGTTCGGCTACATTGCTTAATTAAGTGATAAATCAGTCGAAATCAGGCTATTAAAAATCATATAATAAGAAAAGAGAAGATTAACATATGTTATCTGATAAAATGATAGAAAAGTCATAGAATTTCTTTTTAAAATACTAAATTATGTATTAAAGTATCACAGTAACTACTTTTTTTTTGTTTAGTTCGGTGTTACCTTGCAATGATCAATTGGCCCCCAACGTGCCTGATGTTTCCTGTTATTTTGTCATAAAGAAATTTTCACTGCAAGTACCATCTTTTTAAAAGACAGAAATAATGCATATCATCCTACGAAGTATTGCACATTACAAATTCCACCAATTGCACTGATTAAAAGCTCTATATAAAATTGTCCTATAAAAAAATAATAATTGCTGACAGAAGCCAAGTACAATCTTAATATTAAGAATACAAAAGGCAATGAAAAATAAAAGAATGTAATGTACAAACAGCTTAGATTTGACCATAAAATACTACCTTTAAATTGATGTGACACAAAAGCTTGAGCAAGAGCAATTTCATGTTTTAACATTCCAGTATCAGTATGTGTCTAAACCCTGATACATTCTTATTAAGCTGGTTAATGATAACAATCGGCTGGGATATTTAGGGAGTGTTGAAATGTGGGTAGAAGTGAATTTGTTTGAGCATCGAATTACACCAATACATGAACCATGCAAAAAGATGCTAAGCTGGGCTGTATTCAGAGTTGAGTTATGCGCGCTTAGTGAGGATTGATAATGCCAAAATTGTGCAGCCTGGTGTCCAGAACACAGACACCACAGGATTAAGTGCTAGTCAGGTGTTGGTGTTGAGAGTGATTCGTGCATGATGGAGTTTGCCAAAAACAGAGGTCTGTCTTGGTTACAAACGTTTCTAACCTTGGGCTCAAGCACAATATCAAGTGAGCAGTAGTGTCACTGTCATGCAGTTTGACGTTACAATAAAGTTTGTGTTTTGATCCATAACTACAAGCCTATTAAATGTCCAATATTAACAGTCATATTTTAAAATGTGGCATTATGTGCATGATTTTTCTTATTAATTATAAGCATAGCAGATAAGTACTGAGTCAGCTTATCCTTCAAAATGTTTTTTTTTTTTTTAAGTTTTTACAGGACAGCTCATCGAATTACCAAAAATAGACGCCATATTGACTTTATTATTCATACATCCTGTCCTGAATGTAACAGTGTCTTCATTAAATTGTGTTTGCACAGTTTGCACAATATAAGAATACACTGCTAAATAATAGTATAATAATATTTATATTTATCTCTTCAGACCGCATGTTTTAATTCAGGCTTAAAGACAAGTTCTTCTGTGTAAAGTCATTGGCCTAGACACTACGGAAAACCCCCGTTTCAGGCACTTCTGCTTAGGAAGTATCTGGCAACCATGCAAGTAAATTGCATAACATAAATGAAGAGCTTAACTTTCCTCTTGTAAATGTTGATGTATCTTTTGGATTTAAGTTGTCAACTCTGAATACAGACCCTTAAGAATAACTGGTGGACAAGATGGATGTTAAGGTAAAGCTTATTGTGCTAGATCAGTATGGTAAGAATTAGTGTGACCATTTGTGCTTTTCAAAGATGCTCACAGTAACTTAGATGTCTTAAGTCGTCCCGCATTTGCAGTGGTGGATTCAGTGTGTTAAACTCACACCAGAAAATAGAGTAGTGTCTCTGTTTCAAAAGTCCAATTTTAGTTGCAATTTTTACGCTTGTTGTCAAAATAAATATGCACAGCTATCTTACCAAAAAAAACATGTCCACCAAGACACTTTTTGTCTAGGTACACTAATGTTACTTTTTAAAGTATGTTTATATAAACATTTATTATTTGCAGCACTTAATTGGTCTGGTTTGTCCACTCCAACAACAAATTTAAATGTCATTATTTACAGAAAAGAAAAAATGAAAAAAAGAAATGTTTCACTATTTCGAGATACTGGTGTTTGTGTATGGAAATCAATATATTCTCTAATTACAGCAACAGTAATAATAGTAATAAGAGTATAATAATAATAGTAACAATGTTATGATAAAATATTAAAAGCAGACACTGTCAAAAACAAGTGTAACTTCCTCTGTTTAAAAAAAAAGAGAAAGAAAAGGGAAAGAATTTCTAGTGCAGATATGTAAACCTGGTCCTACGACTATGTCAACATTTATTTATTTATATATATATATATATATATATATATATATATATATATATATATATATATATATATATATATATATATATATATAAAATGGAAAGCAGGTGATTGGATTCTCTCACAGAGAGCGCTCACATCATGGTTTCTACAATAGTGTGGCTGGGCTTCATCAAGCCGTTGTTCCCATTGGGGTCAAGGGGATGTGCCAGTTCTGAGCCCTTCGGTCTGTACTCCTGAGGACACGCATTTGTATTGCCTCTCACCGGAGCTGCCACTGCTTTAATCCGCTGGAAGAAGAAAATGAATTGCAGGTTAGCAGAGTTGTAGAAGAAAAATGTGGAATGGTTAGATCATTCGTAAGGTTTCTATGTAAAATTGTTTCTATTCTACAGTAAAGCTAAACCCTTGTGCAATACTAATTTGATTAAAATAAAAAATAAAGGCTTAGAACATACACCCAGGACACTAGGTTAGGTAGACAAAGTTATGATAATATATATGTGTGTGGGGGGGGTGTTTCTGTAGTTGAAATCTGTCAAAACAGAAAAAACATGCTTTTTAATCTTTGCTAGATCTTCTATGTTGGTGAAAATCCCATCCTTTATTTTGCAATTTTGAAATTGTTCCAATTGTTTTTTGTTTTTTTTAATTATGCTGCCATTTTGGCTTGAATTACAAGCTACTCTAGGCTAAATTAATAGACATGGATGTGGCAAGAGGAAAGATGGGTACTGTTGGGGGGAAAAAATGGATGGGGGATTGAATTGACCCTTGTTTATTATGCAATAATTTAATGAATATTTGCATACATTTTCTAACAATTTAAACCATTTGAAGATACAAAATTCACAGTTAAAAGATGTCAAGCATATTTTATTTTATTGTGTAGAAATACTAACCTCAATTAGAGGGCCTTCAGACTGGATGATCTTGATCACAAATACCATCGGTATGCAAATCATGGAGGAAAGGGCGAGGGTCCAGCCCAAACCAATGGCCCAGTCTGGATACTCATAGACTTTGTTGTACGTCAGAGGCTTGTATTTGACCAAAGAGAAAATGAAACATCCCTGTAGAAAAATAACAGGTAAATTAATTCAGAACAAGTGAAAACATTACCCCCAAAATGTTACTGATCTTCTTCATAGAAATTATTGGGTGCTATTTAAAGGCATAACCAGAAACTACACCGTGGTATGTATACACATCCACGTCACTTTATTAGGAACACCTTATGTAGCCTCAAAACAATGATCAAAACATTAACTCAACCATCAGATTGGGGAAAAAAGTGATCTCAGTTACTATGGCATGATTGTTAGTACCAGGCAGATTTGTTTGAATATTTAAGAAACTGCTCATCTTCTGTGATTTTCACACACAATGGTCTCTAAGGCTTGAACAGAGTGGTGCAAAAAACAAAAAACAGGAAGCAGTAACTCAAATAATCCCTCTTTGGACCATGGTGAGCAAAAACGCATATAAGTATATCCCACAAAGCTTCAGCTGGATAGACTCAACCACTCTTGTTCTGAGGCTACAGTGGGCCCAGAAGATCAGGAAAAAGATGAGGCTACATAATATGCATTGCACTGCTGCCACATGACTGGATTACTGGATTATTAGATGAATGAGCAGGGATAGATGTTCCTATTAAAGTGACCATAGAGTGTACCTGACAAGAATATGGTTCACCCAATGATTCTCCAAAATATCTCTAAAAACAGCTTAATAGGGAGGGAGAGAACATTTTACCCTTTATAACTTATGAAGGGTCAATTTGACATTTTAAAGGATGCAGGGCATATGCAATTTGCTCATTTTTAGATCACATTCTTACTTTATTGGAGTAATGTGTACTCCTACAGTCAACCTCAAGCCTAACTTCAACTCCCCATTCATTCAAGTGAGCAGGCCTTATGGAGTTCAGCCCCATGACAAGCAGAAAGGCAGATTTGCAAATTTGTGGTTGGATTTGGGGGAGGATAGAACGACTAGGGCTAATGTTCAAAATTGAACATTAATTATTTAATTTTATATATATTAATTAAATTAATTAAAATTAATTTTAATAAATTTTTAATTTGACTTAAGTCAAATTAAGTTGAGGGTATTTAAATTTGATTTATATTTAAAATCCTGGTATGAATAGATAATTAACAAAAAAACCTCAATACAATCATGCCTTGATTGTATCTTAAAAAGCAAGAAAAAAAAACCCACCACACAAAGAAAAGGTGTGATTACAGTCCAGCACCACTTCATCCAAGGATTTGGTCTGTATCCAATCATGTCCTCAATTGCATCATAGAAATTATCAGCACCTTAACAGGAAGTAAAGAGTCTCTTTATTCATATTATATAAAAGATTGAGCACTGTAATTTACCACCAACACTTTGAATCTCATGATAAGCAAATTTGTTATTGCTAACTGACTGCTAACAAGCTAAGAATGTTTTATAATTATAACTAGCCAGCTAACTATCTTAAATCAATTGTCCTTGTGTGACTGAATAAATAATATGTTCAAACAAAGTATGTTAAGTTCGATAGCTATACACTTAGCTCAAGAGATACAGGTATGCATGCTATTACTGATTTCAGTGTAATGAATTCTAAAACAACTGTACAAATATTAAAGTATATGTTTTCCTTTAAAAGTTTGCAAGAACTAAACAATTACCTCAGCTTAGGCATTAAATAAATAAATAATTTGCAATTGATGCCTAGCAAATAAGCTTTTCCCTAACAAGCTAAGAGTCTGATATCAGCAGCTGCTATAGCTCGCTAGCTATACTGAACAAATTGTCCTTGTGAATGAAATTTGTGCCATTAAGGCTGAGTAGCTAAGAAGAACAATGAGCAGTGAGAGCAGAAACAAGAACTGTACATATCAGTAGCATGGTTATAATATATTATATTTTTATTTAATGTGAAAAACTAAAAAAAAAAAAAATCACCTCAGCTTAATTATATAAACAAACACTAAAAGTTTAAAATAAATACTTAGTAAATTAGATAGTAATAACAATCTAAAACACTTTTGCTACTGCTATATCTAACTAGCCATCTTAAACAAAACTAATCCTAAGCCATTAACTGTGAGTAGATATTATACTGGATAATGTTTAATGTTAGCTAGCCAGTAACAATATATGTCACATAAGAAAATGACTTCAGCTTATTTATTAAACCAACACTAACAATCTGAAATCCATGCTAAGCAAATTAGCTGTTAATAACTAATACTTAACAAGCTACATGGGACACACCAACAACTGAAGCATGCTTGAAAAGTCATTTAAGTCTAAAGAGAAAATATTTAAGAGTAAACTGAGAATTCAGCTCTTCTACACCATTAAAGCTAGTCCAAACACATTCCATTGATTTTTTTCCAGAGGTGTTTCTATACATTGTATTTTGGATATGCAATTTGCCATTTAAATTTGAAGCCTGGCCATTTGACTGCATGTGTTGACAGAGGCAAAATACGATTTTGCACTGCTGTTTATAGGTATGCATGTAAGATTTACTACACAGTCTATATGTCGGAATGTTAGCTTTAGTTTCACGTTACTGTATACACCAGTTTTCCCTCCCTACTATTTATGTGAAATATCACTTGTTGAACTTACCATAAATCCAGGCTACTGCAATGCATTCAAAGAATGCAACCCACAAAAGGCACACACCACTGGCTGCATAGTAGTCAAAGAGCTGAAACACATACATGCCACCCTAAAGAAGAAGAAGAAGAAGAAGAAGGTAGGGTCATTATATCACACTCAAGTCCATGCACAGGCTTTATACTCACAAAAAGCAAAGACAAAGTAGCTAAGACCATCTCAGGGAACAGAGGGTCTTACACAGTTCACTAGTTTTCTTTGTACGTAATGGCAGAACACTCAGTTGTGACATTTGCTTTTAAGGTTTATGTATGATTATGTCATGGAGCAAAACCAGGCCACTGCAAGGAAGCCTAAGGAAGGACTTAAAGCACAAAACTGTGACTCATCACTGGGGACTTGTGTATGGGATTTTGGCACAAATACTTAATTGTAGAGACAATCTACCATTAATAACAGACCATTAACAAGAATGTGTGCAATAAAAGTCCTTGTAAAAACTGCTTCTATAGAAACAATGACTTATTACAACATGCATTTATATTCATCTTGCAGTTGGAACTATTAAAAGCTGTCTTTTAATAGTTCAGACACATCAGAATCAAGTATTCAATAGCACTGTGGAATAATTTTATCATTAAATAAAACCAGTGGTGGCTCCAGTGCTGCTGCAGTACTGTTGGGCCCTTGAGCAAGGCCCTTAACCCTCCCAGGGGCACTGTATCATGGCTGACCCTGCGCTCCGACCCCAACTACCAAAGATGGGATATGTGAAGAAAGAATTTCACTGTGCTGTAATGTGACAAATAAAGGCCTCTATCTACCTATTAAATGGTTTACAAGTAAGAATTATCAGACCATTTTTCTTCAAACATACCTTAGTGACCATGGTAAGTCCCAGCAGGTAGCTCACAAAGCATATTATAGCTATGAAGATTTCTCGACGGTATCCCTTCCGTAGGAAGGATGGATACAAATCCACCAATGAGGTGATCTGTCCTTCCACTTCAACAAACTGTAGGAATAAACCAAAGTAACAACGTCAGAGAGACCAGGTTTTATTGGGCTGCTCCAGTAGCTTGAGAAAAGAGATTTTAAAAGCTACAAAAGCTTAAAAATAGTCTTAGAAAGTAGTATTTCACACACAAATGGTGGCATGTAGAGTTCAGCAACCAATAATCATTCAGCAACCAATAATCTTTCAAAAAATATATTATTAACTAATTATAATTTTTACACTGCACATGGAATTCTTTACTTGATATTATGTGGAGAAGCTATATTAATTCCATTTCGAAAGCCATATTTAATTTAACTGGGCCAGCAGCAATAAGATCAGTAGCTTTCCTGGACCAGTAAGCATGCTGACTTGGTACAGTATACAATTTCATTTGGGCAGTGAAATGTGATAGACCCCCCAAGTTACACAAGGGTCAACATGATGTTTCCTCTTGAATATCAAAGTAAATTTTTTTCACTTGGTTATGTTTAAAATTATAGAGAGTGATGTTGCATGCATTCCCAAAATCAGCTGAACACGGTATAATTATATGTACTAGATATATATATACTATAGTGTTTATAGATGTAACTTAGGATGGCTGCTTGACCTTGATATGATTTGATTGCATATTGTGTTTGCTCCATGTTTAATGAATCTGATATTAGTTTTGAATAATAATAATACAGATTGTTATCTCTACTCGGCAAAGCTACTGACAATAAATAAACCGCCATCACCCAGGCTTGCCCAACCTTCTTCGGGCAATCTCTCCTGACCCTGTACCATTCCTGAATCCAGCCATGCACTAGCTTGTATTACTTTCCCCATTTAGATCACAAAACAACAAAGTGTATATTGAGCTGTAAGAGTAGAAATATACCCAACTCATCGACAAAGATCATCTTCCTTGACCACTAGTGCGGTCACTGGATGTCTTTTGTGACCTGGTGATTCTAAAATGGCTGACTGTCACTGTGCTTTTCCACATTCTTGGTTCATATTATGGAATCTCTTTTTATGAGCAATACGTATAAACATAAATAAGTATCAGAATGCAGCATTGTATATTTTTTGAGGGTTTTTTGTGACCATTGGGAGTTAGGCTTGGATTCAAATGACTATATTATTAAGAGTGGTATTTAGGCATACAGAGGTATCCAAGATATCCAATCAAATCAGCTCCTTTCAGTTTTTTAAAGATATAATTGTGTGCATTGCAACACAGCAATGTATCTATATGACCGACAGTTTATAGTTTTCCAACAGTAATCAGTGATTTTGAGAATGCGTTTTGAGTGGTCAACAACCAAAACCTAAGATCATGAGAAAGAAAGTGAAAATTTGTGCGTAAATACCAGGGCAAGTACGAAAACATCTCACTTGTTTTTAATATGCCTGGCAATTTAACTGAGGTGTAGAATGCAAGTATGGTGGTTGTGCTGTAACCAGTCATGAGATACTGACCTGACTGTCGAGACCTAGTAGCAGAAGCATGATGAAGAAGAGAATGGCCCAAAATGTAGGCAGTGGCATCATTGTCACAGCTTTAGGGTAAGCAATAAAGGCCAAGCCAGGACCTAGAAGGGTAAAGAACAGAGAAGGGGAGGGGAGGTGGAGGAGAGTATGTTAGCAATGCTAATCATATGCACTTTTTGATCCATGCCACTACATTGCGCATGTCGGCATAGATCAAATAGATAAATAAACAAAAATGTGCGGATAGTTCCTAGGCATCGAAGCGATTCAGGCAGGCAAGTTAGAGCTACTAAGGCTGCAAATATTTTCATTACTTTCGTGTCTTTTTAGTCAGCTTCAAAACATTTAACAAGACAAGAATCCTTCAAACAAATTCATACGCTGAACTATAGAGGACTTAGAAAGTTTTTATCCTTATGGAAAGCTGCTCAGATATCAACAACAACAGAGAGGAACAGACAGCTGCCTTCTCTTGCCAAGGCCTGTTGCAGGTAATCTTTGCTAACCTGGCATTGCAAAACCTATTTAACAGACATTAACAAAAACAGCAAACATGTACATTTCAGCTGCTAAATATATGTCCAAATGTACAGCCAGAATCCAGGCAAGCAAATTATATGATCATGTCTATGTCCATGGGCAAAATGACTCTCCCTCTCAAGGCCAGGTTTCAGCATTTAAAGCAAGCAGGACCTTGGCCACACCCAGAAGAAAGTCTTCTAAAACAAACCAGGTGCTTTGCTAACCTTTCATGATGTTTCATTAAATAATATATCCAATACAATCATATACTACAGCTCTTTTGGGAGAGTCATGTGGCTAACTATGACATTAATCATATTCCTCTTCAGAGCAGCACAAGTAAGTTTTAAATAAGATGTGATGTATAAACACAGCCATAAAGATTTATTCTTTATACACAGTGTGAAGTGAAGCTATGCATGCCTGAATCTCCTTAGAGGCAAGACATAGCATTGCAGATGAACTAAACATTGAAAAAGGGAGCCAGTGAACCAATCGATCCGTCAAATCACTTCACCTCATTAATCTAGCACTGAAAGGTGAACCAGAAGGACAAATCAAAGAATTCTAAATCTGAATGGAGAGAGAGCATGTGGAATGAAGAGCTTGATAATTGAAGATCTGAACACTTGTCCAATAAGGTCTACAGGATGGAGGAAAAGAACAAATACAATCTGCTCAGAACAGCAGCCAAACATCACAAATAGCTGTTGGAAAAATCAAAGCAAAATGCATGTTACAAAACAGGCCAGCATTCCAAAACATCCTGGAACCATAAATTTATTATTTGTTCTGTGAGCTTGGCACAAGATTTTTCTTGGTTATTCCCCCACCCCACCACCTTTTAATATCCGCAGAAACAGGCTTGAGGAGTTCTAATAGAGCTGTTTCAGTCTAACTGTAGACTCTTCATTGTTAGCAGACTGGACAAGATCCAATAAGGTGCTCAGCTTTCCCAGGGTCTCCATGCACATCCTCTCAATATATTTCCATAGATTGACGAATCCAACCAGAGTGAGAATCGCTCCCGGGTGATACATTCCATTAAAAACTACATCTTCAGCTTGTTTATTTATTAATTCGCTTTCTTATTATCGCCGTCTCCGATTTTGTCGCCGTTGTTTTAAAAACGACTGACTCAATTTTTGTGTCTTTTTTTTTTGAAGTAACAGTGCCCACCATCACTGCTACTTTTACCCTCGTACCTGACTCTGCCACATCAGCAATGTCCACCCCTTGCTCTTGTGCCATGAAGCCCAGGATGGAAAATATTGCGAAGCCAGACACAAAACTGGTAGCGCTGTTCAGGCCTCCCAGCAGCAAACAGTCCCTATGTCACACATATGTCATGGAGCTTGTTAATTAACACAAAAGGAACCTAAGTCCCCACTTTTTTGCCTGTTGACTGGACTAATCCCACGGCCCCCACCCCGTGGCCAGGACGCTCACCTGTAGCAATTGTATTTGTACTTGTTGTAGCTCCCCAGTGATGTCATTGCTCCCAGACAAATGGCATAGGAAAAGAAAATCTGTGTCCCTGCATCAATCCAAACCTACACCAAAAAATGAATGATGTTAAGACAGGTAATAACTCATAATAAGTTACATAAGTTTTCATTACTGCCATTACAAGCTGGATTCTTGGCTAGTCTGCAAAGTGCTTCATGTGTTTCACAAGCTCATGTTACAACACAAGACCTGACTGAATGAAGTGCGAGTTGTGTCTTAGCACATGTAATTATTAATTTACTTCTCTAGCAGTTCTCAAGGTGATACATTGCTGCACAAGTTCATGAGATCTTACCTCAGGATCCTGCAGACGAGTGACATTTGGATACAGATAGAATTTGATGCCCGCGGCTGCCCCAGGAAGTGTGACACCCCGGATCAGGAGGATAGCCAGCATGACAAATGGAAAGGTAGCTGTGATGTACACAACCTAAAGGGAAAGAATATGTGGATGCTGATTCCAGTGACAGGACAAAGTCTGTAACTGGAGAGTTCTACTGTAAGTAGCAAGACTTGCACATTTCAGGTCAACCTTTGAAAATGTGTCACCATCTTTTGCCTTTTGCTAGTGATTAACCCAAGAATGGACAACATCCACATCCACATCGAGTAATTCATTTTTTCAGCTGTGGCACCAGTTCTAAGAACTTATTGGCAGGATTTGGTGGAGTCATTGCACTTAGACAGAAACAGCAAATCAGCAGTCTACAGAAATCACAGCTTTAGAACGAAACTGAGGTTTTAACTACAGATAGTAACTCATGTTTAGGACAAGGTCTGTTGTCATTATCTTGACTGGCTATCTAAACAATAACTGGGCTATGGTTGTTTGTGATGATTAACTAACTGAGCAAGTTGCTCTGTGTACATAGCCAGAACTCTACCTAGGGTTAGGGCATACTAAAACATGCTAAGAACTGATGGCCAGAACGCTGTCATATACACAATATACCTTTGCCTGAGAAAGTAATCATTATACTGGTCGTGTACTGGATACCAAATAAACCACTTCTCACCTTTCCTGTGGACTTTACACCCTTCCATATGCAGAAGAAACAGATGACCCACATAGCAAGGAGACACAGAGCCAGGTCCCATTTAACAGGGCCCATGTTCTCGATACCATCTGAAATACTGAGGACGTTGCGCCTGTAGGGACATGAGATACTGGTGAGCCACTTCAAGAACAGCAAAAGCTTTCTTTGAGATCTTTACAGAACATCACTGCTGAGAGAGTAAGACATGTTTGAATGGATGTTTGAGACTGAATCAAAACAAGTAGCCAGACAGAGTAGAATGGACAAGGCTAGTTTATGGCTCCAGATTCATCCAGTCCTCTCCAGCCCCTTTACTATATAATTAGTTTATGTGAGCTGAGTCTGTGTTAAGCCAAGCCAGTCTAGCAAACACAGCAAGGACCGGGTTGTAAACGCGTTGTTGTCTAAGGTTATTGAGGGCACCTGCTATTTGACACAGAGTCACAATAACATTATACAGTACAGATCTAAGCCAGTCTTCTGGGATTTCATCAGTCATATTCTTTCAATGGACGCATATTCTTCCAAATAAAGCACAAGAGATGGAAAAACAAGCTTGTTCCATTCAACATTTAATCACTTACTCCCAGAATTCGGTGACTGGTGATGTAAAGTTGGTAGCATTGGCAAGGCTCATGTTCTTGCGGAGTGTGTCCTCTATGCAGTGTTCTGTGTTCCACATATTATTGCAGCTGGCCCAGGGAAGGTCAGGACGGAAGGACTGGAACAGGTAGTACAAGCCCCAAGCCAAAATCACAATGTAGTAGATGTTCAGAAGGGAAACGATCACAATGGAAGCATAGCCGATACCTGCATGGGAAGAGTGGAAACATCAGCAGTTACTAGAGACACATCAACAGCAGATGGATAGTGGCCTGCAGGGTAGGTTCTCAGAAAGATTCTTTTTCTTTTCTAAGAAATAACACATCCCACAGCTTTTGTCATTCAAATAAGGCAGAGTTTTTCACCAAGTGATTTCTCTCTTAGAAGTGAACTGGCAATGATCCACCAGGAAAAGGCCTACAAACAAACTACTGGATGACACATGCAGCTAATAAGGACAGGGTACATATTGCTGTTATCAAGATGTTTTAATTCCACTAATCATTAAATCCTGTTACCTATTTTAACATCAGTTATAAAGTATAATCCCTTACTGAACCTCTGTAAACCTTTCCTGACACAGATTCACATTCTCTATGTTGTCATTACTTGAAAAGTTTTGCTTCAGTGAACCACAATAACCAGCATTGTACAAAGTACCCATGTTAATGAGGAGCAAGCCTGTGAATGAGGAACTGTTTGAATTGCACTGTGATTACACAGCAAGCACTGTTTGGGTTTGTTTTTTAGCTGGCAGGAAAGCTATACACATTGGTATAAAGTTGTTTCTCTGTTTAAGCTTTAAGTATTTGTTGGGAAGAATGACAAAAGTGGGAACACTGAACATGTACACTGTACATGACAGGGAAAGAGTGAAATAAATGTTCAACGCTTTCTTTTTCATTCAAACAGGAATTTCCATAAATATTCATGACTTGCAATGCTGCCTGCTGTATTGACTTACCAAGCATATGAAATATCACTGTGCAAATAAAACAGTGTTGTGAAAGATGGCCACTGCTACAACTAAAATGGAATTACTGTAACGGCCTCACAGGCAGCATGCAAAGTGGCCAGTGAGTAACAGCATGATAATGTCAAGGCTTATTATCAAATCTTTGCCGAACCAAAAAGAGATATTTACAGAACACTGTTACTGTTTTTTGTCCACCTTCCTTTCCTGGTTATAATGACTCTCCCTCATGGGCTCGACCTCATTGCTAGTCATCGCTTTAATGTTTTGCCACTCTGCTGCCATGGAAACCCTGAAATTAGCACACTCTGCATGCTACATGCTCTCAAGGTCTGGCTGGAAGTGTGTGTCAGTAGGAACCTTTGAACATGTTCATCTGGGCTCACGTTGAAAAGGTCTGCTCAGTTCAGGAAATAATAATTTCACATTTTCCATGGCAGCAGTACGGACCACAAAAACATTCTTATTAGGATACAGATTCAGCTTCATTTGAAGATTTGGGAAAAACGACCTTTCTAAATATTAGATAAGGATAATCATATTGGTGCTCTGTTTAAATGTCAGCAGCTTTTAGCCGATTGATTTTTTTTCCTTCTTTGCCATGCCTCAGTTCCCAAGGGGAACATGGGGATTCCCTTCCTGGAGTATGCTTTCCTCTACTGTTTAATTGTAACAAAACAGTGGTTGCAATAGGCTATTTACCACTTCCCCAAGGCTTGTTTCCTCCAAAAGGAACAGGTGCAGGACAATGTAATATTATGCACAATTGACCACCATTTTAACCATTTTTAGTCATACATAATACTCACCAGTAAAGATGGGGCAGATTTTTTCCCAACAAGTGATTCCTCCCTGAGAGGTGAACTGGCCAAGAGCCACCTCCAGGAAGAACACAGGCAGGCCTCCACCAAACAGGAAAATGAAGTATGGGATGAGAAATGCACCTAGGAATGAACAAACAGGGCACATTCTGATATTCTGAATGTGTTCAATTATTATCATTAAATCCAGTTACCTATGAAGACCAGGATTTACTAATCTCAGTCAAAGTCTAAAAATGTTACACTGAAACTCTTGCTCTTACTCTGCATTTCCTGTCAGTAAAACCAAAGCTTGTCTTTCTCCAAATATGGGCTTATGATTCTCTGAACAGTGATAAAAATGCTTGTGACGTTCAACACAAGCGAATCAGCAAAGTTTCATTCAAAACCCTTTGATACTGAACTAAATTCTGGTAAGAAAAAAACGTAACACTGCAGGATACCGCAAGACAAGTTCCACGTACTAGGACGTGAAGACAGGTTTCGAGACTTTTTTTTAGGTAACTATTTCCTGTGTTGGTAAAGATGTACAAACCCTTAACTTACCTCCACCATTCTTATAGCAGAGGTATGGGAAACGCCAGACATTTCCTAAACCAACGAAGCCTCCCGCCACAGACAGAAGAAAGTCAAGCTTGCTGGCCCACTTCTCCCGCTGAGGATGTTTGCCCTCAGCCTCATCCTCAGGTCGAGTGCCAGGACTTTTCCCTGGGGATGGCTTCAGAGTGTCCTTATGGAAGTCCTTCAGGCATTGAAGCTTCTCTTTTTGTGCCATGCTGTTGGAGAGAACAAATAAGAGGCCGAAAATGTAATGCTTCAACGAGTGCACTTGGTTGACTTGTTAAGAATTAAACACAAAAACCTGTCTGTGCATGGTGTTTTGAACTGAAACAAGATATGATATACGAGTGCAGCCCAAACAGTTAAAGACACAACAGGAAAAATGCAGTCAAAGTGACTGCTGGATGCTTTAAACTAAGCGCCTTGATATAACAAGAGATGAGGGATGAACTCTAAGCTGAGCATGTGCAACAAATGTTCAAAGTGCTCTGTCTCTTTAATTAACACAGCGCTTATGTATCAAGACACTTTTCAGAGAGAGAATTGTTATTACTGGCTCAGGGTGTACAGTTTCAAAGCACTGGCCAAAAGTGCCATGGAGAAGCCCAGATCCAATCCCAGGGATTCAGATAAAGATGTCAGAAATGCTCTGGCACCCTTTAGCCTAGCCCCTTTTTAACTTGGCACAGATAGAACACACTACAGTCCCATTGAGAGATAGTTCGTTTAAACAGGGTTTCAAAACTGTCTCCTTCCCCCCCTCCTTGGAAACACACACGAAAATAGTCTATTGTGTGTTTGAAACTGCAATGCAAGAAAGAATCCATGGCTTTTTTCTAAGTTCTGTCCTTTAAAGGGACAGTACAAATGGTAGTAGGCACAATTTCCAGTGAGTTGATATATCGGTCCGCTTTTGCTTTCTTTTATGATCTAGATTTCAATTGGAAAGAATCTTTGGCACCAAAGATAAGGGCTGCATTTCTCTACAAGTATGAACCCACATGGAAAACGTCAAGATAAAACACTGCACTGTTATTACTAAATACAGCTTTATAAACTGTAGAAAGGAAGCCTCCTTCAGATAAAGTGGACACTAATCATCTAACGACACAATGATTCTACGTAGAAAATGGAGTTTCGAAAATCACCAAAAAATGGCAGATGACACTTTCAGAGATTTATCAGCTTTCTACCACCAAAACACAACACGTTACATAAGAGTGAAATCATTTATCACTGATGTCCTCTGTCCTCACTCTCTACACTAACAGAGAAACAGCGACAAGTCTGTGGATTAAAAAAAAGAGTCAAATATGGTCCTTTGAGCAGTTTCTGGTGTTACTACATAAGTATTCTTTAAAGCAACAAATAACAACCCATTCTTACAATAAATATAACATTATACTTCCAAACCATGTTGAGAAATCATGATGCAAACTGTTTCTGTCATTCATTCGCCTGTCCCACACACTTACATCTCCCTCATGGCTGCGTCAGAATGCTGTGTGCTGTTCTCTGTCTGCTGTCACCATGCCCCTACTGTCACAGCCTAAATGTGCGTGCGGCTAAGAGTAAGCCCTGATTGACAGTGCTACCCGCCCCCTAGACTAAGACAATTAAATACTATCAGCAGATTGGGCTCAGCTTTGGAGCGGAGGATGACACAGACTCGGATGGTAAATTTCCACTCCTCAAAAGATTTAGCTTTGCGTGTGCCCTTGCCTCTCGCTGTAACCCGAGCACTAAACAGGAGTGAGGGGATGTACCAGGGCCAGCAATCCTCACCTCTGTTTCATTTCGTTGGAACTGCTGAGGACCTGTTGGCTATTTAAATCTTCTGTTGTCATCCCACTGCTTTTTAAAGCTTTTCCAGTCATACCTGGCAGCTCAGGCTAAGAGGTTGTTAACGTCACTTTAAAGCAGAGGATGTTTTTGTACAGACTAGCTGAAATAAATACACTGGTGGACATCCACAAAATATTGGCAAGAACAGAACATTTGCATGAGGCAATTGTACAAAAAAGTTTGCCAGAGGTCAAATTTTTCCATGTGAAATTCCATGTAGGAAAAAACAACAACACAACTCTAGAATCCTGTTAAAAACATTAAAATAGAGAAGTTGTTGATCTGTTTACAGAAGTAAAAAAAAAAAATTGTCCAAATTTTTGGTGACATCAGGCAAGGTTGAGTCATGAAAGGTTATCTGATAGGACAGCTTAGATTTCTGTGAAGCAGCTGCAGTGCTCCCTCTTCAGTTTAAAGAGGATCATAAACAGAGCCCGCTCAGTTACCACAAAGCCCCAGGGAGCTCCTAATTAGAAGTGATTTGCTTTGCGAAAGTTATAGCTCAATGAATCGACCAAAAACGTCAAGTCACAGTCCCTCTCTGCTCTGCCTCATTGCCTGCTTCTGTCGGAGGATCAAGTAAATACAAGGCAAGTGCTATGTAATGGTCCTGGCTACTGAGGGAGACTTCACGTCTGTCGTCCATGTGAGGTTTGTTACATAACCACTATTTTAAACCCATGCACATTTCCTGAGGGTACACACATTAAACTCTGTCCTCCCCTCTTTCACAACTTTTTTATTTCTGCCCAGTGCACAACAGGCTTCTGAATTTCGACTTTCATGCATTCCCAGTTTTACAAGAGGACGCTTGAAAATTCTGAATCTTAATTGACAACAGCAGAAGGCAACAGGACACTAACTGCTCTGGTTAATGCCCTTGGATAAACTCCAGTGCTCTTTGCCCAACTTCCGCTATCCCTCTCTAGTTTACGCCATCAAATCGAATCCTAATGATAATGTAAACAGAGTAAGGGCTGAAAATAGACCAATTTCACCCATTAACCAAGTTTCCTAGATACAGAGGACACTACTATTGCGTCACAGTGAGGACGCTCTAATTCTGAGTCTTCCTTTCTTTCTTATATTCCTTCACAAGCATGAAAGGATTTGTTTAAACAAAATACAAAAATCTTGGGTTAGTAAAATTCAGACAAAGCTAGACCTGCTGCAAAGTGCACTGTATTTTTTCTAGCAATAGCCTTGAGCAACTTGTAAAAATCCTTTGACTGTAGCCGCTAATAACCCAGAACTGTATTGTCCATGAACTTTTTTTGTTTATGTTCCCTGTCAGAATGATACTACATGACAAGATCTTGTTCAAACAAATGTTATGGTTTAGTTTATTCACCACCAAAAGATTCTGTTAAATAATAACTAAAATGGCACACAGACTATTTTATCTTTTTGGAAGTCTCACTTGTTTTTTGGGGGTTATTTTTTTTTGATCCAACACAAAACACAAGATAGGCTTCTTTATTTACAAAAAAGTAAAGTGCCTTGTAGTATTGGCATTGGTTTAAATAGTATTGCCCTTTATTTCTCCAGAGCCTGCCATACAACAGTGTGCTAGCAAACAAAATAATGGATGCTGAGTCAATAAATAAATAAATAAATAAATAAATAAATAAATAAATAAATAAAAACCTTCCCAAACAAATGACAAGGCCGTATTGCAGTGATTACCTGTCGCAGTTTAGCTCATCCTCTAGTGAAGACATGGAATCGGAAGCAGGCAGATGGTCCAGCTTGAGGTTCAGTGAGCACTGCTCAGTTCCCAGAAAGAGAATGAACCCAAAAACATACCACTGCAAGGGTTAGGGGTTCTTGCCACCTTCTTGGACTGAGGTGCAACCTTTAAATTGCCTTGAGGCCAGAAAAAGGAGGGAGTTTGGGTGATGGGGGAGTGGAGCTGGACAGCTAAACACTTTGGGGTTTGATTGGCAAAAAGTGGAGAAAGACAAAAACAGTGTTTCGTTGTAGGAGGAGGAGCTGGCTGGTTGCCAGTGATGTGCCCTAGTCTTATGTAATGACGCAGTACAACACACACACCTTTTTCATGATTTAAATAAAAAAGTGAACCTGACAGGATTTAAAATCCTGAAATCACATAATGTTTTATTTTTTCTTTAATTGTTGTTTTTGACCACATTGTGGGTAACCCCAGGACGCAACCATAACCTTTAAAGGGTTGCCCAAGGCCTCCCAGTCTTGATTTGCAACTTCACATGCATTTGTGATTCCGACAAGTTTTAATCTATTGTCTGTCTTTTACTTTCGTGTGTCATATCCTGATTGCATTAGAATTGCAGAAGTGCATGACACACACGTGTCAGGTTTACAGAAATGACGTGTCACACAATAAGTACCACTTATTAAACACCACTTCAATATGCATGAGAAGATGACTAACATCTGGATTAGTATGTCAGCATGCACAACCCTCGCCCAGTATAGTAGACCTTACAGAACAAAGCAATGCACCAGGACATCCTGTAACTTTCCACACAGATCACTTTGATGTTCATTAAAATGGCCTTCGAGACTAAAGATATATCTTTTAATAAATTAAAAACAAAAAAACAGGCAGATATCTTTACTACAGCTTTACTGCAGCTGATATACAGCAACTGTGTTACTTTTTAATTAACCATAGAGGAAGGTAATGTCTGTTCTGATGTCGAAACTGTGAACACACACCAAAAAAGTGTGTGTTTGTTTTGCATCTCTAATTTTTTCTCCCCTCTAAGGCATGATGTCTAAACACTCCCTTCAGAGAGACACACATCACAATCCAGTGCAGGTGCGAAAAACAATCTGTTAGGTCTAACTAATTATTTTAACAGGGGGCCAACAGGAAAACACACACACACACACACACACACACACACAGGGGTACGGAGTGGCAGTTATAGACAGCGAAAGGACCTTGTTTGACCCCGAAATCAGAAAGCGCGCGACCTGTCTTTGCGCGCACACGCACCTTCCGCAAGCTCCTCCGCTCCGTAAATTAACGGAAAGTGACCGAAAACGGCACAAGACTATCAAATAAACCCGGGACTGACACAATGAGAGTGAGGAACAATAAAAAGCTAACATGAAGGCGAGATAAGAGTGCATCCTCTCAACTCATCATCTGGATAAAATGACAGGTCAATACTAACACTGCATAAGCTTTAACTATATATAAACATATATATCTATACATATCTATACACACACTTTACAATAGGCAAAACATACGAGTCTCTAGGAATATAAAGAGCAGATCTGTAAATACATGAAAATTTGGTTTTATTCTGGACTAGAGAGAAATAAAAGTGGAAAAAAACCCTGAAATGCAGCCACTTGCAAAGACGCTTGTAACTAAATATATAACTGCAACAAGTGTATGTATGTATAGTCTATGTGCATACATTTTATAAAGATATATATATATATATATATATAT